>OW203746.1:8207187-8683957 GCA_934045075.1 Yponomeuta sedellus | reverse complement strand
TTTTACCTAATAAATAATTGCGATTAGACCCATTTAATACAAGTATTTAACTTTTTAGTTACTTTGTATTTGTTGTTCTTCCTGTGTACAGTAAAGAATATTCTTACTCGTATATTATCTTATCTTTTTATCGAAACCCTAGCCTAGCTAGGTTTTCTACTGATACCTAAACAAATTGTTACGATTTCCTTTAAAATGATATTCAAACTTGACGGCGTCGGCCACCTAATATAAAAAAAATCGACAATTTAATTTAAAGAAAATTTCAGACTTGTCCTCGATTTCAATTGGATTTATAAGACATGAGGTGCCTATTATACTATCAGTCTAATTGTTTTATTTATAAAAACAAGAATCCTTAAAACACTTCTCAGATGTAGTTTAAACGGTCTGTGGTAAATGGGATAATGTTAGCTACATACGAGTTATGAAACTGTACCTCAGGAGTGTTTTAGAGGAATTGTGTTTTTGTAATTAACACCGTACGTCTTATTGAAATAAAGCCAAATCTGAAAAGTTTTTCGGTATTGATAAATTAAACGATTTTCGGTAGTCAAACGTATTTTTTTTTTTCATTCTTTGTTATAACGTTTCGTTATACACACGAAAAACGGCAAAATTTTGTCAAATAAAAAGGAACAGTTTGGTTGGTTATTTTTTGGCGATGTTTATAGTATAACTGTTCCATAAAAGCACTTTTTCTCTAAAATACTCATCGAAAGCAGTTTATAATCTGTTGTTACGTCTTCTCCTTTACCTCATACTATTTAAATTGCCTCTGAGGAGATTTTTAAAAATCATGTTTTTGCATGTAAGACTGTAATAATTTTTTTCTAAGGTTAACACGAGCAGTAGACATTTAAAACTGTTTTTATACGGATTTATGCTCGGTTATTACATTTTTTACAATTTTCCAACGTTTCGGCACTTTTTCATGTGCCGTGGTCCGGGATGACTCCGGAAAAAGGACCGAAACGTTGGAATATTGTAAAAAATTTAATAAACGAGCATAAATCCGTATAAAAACAGTTTTAACTGTAATAATTGTTCACCTTTTAATTGAGTTCATTAAAATAGAATTTGCTCTATAAGCTACTCAATTAAAATTACATTTATTATTATTTACTAGTAAATATCACGCTCTTCAGACGTTTTGGTATTACTAATATTTCTCGTTCATGCTTAATTAAAGAAATTTTTTAGACGCACAATTTTTCAAAACCAGCGCCATTATGTTCAAATTATAGTTAGAATGTATCTTTAAAATTACAATGAACAAGCGTGACTTTGGCAGAACATTGTCCAGGGAACAAATGTAAGTGTCACTCGTAGAAAAGAATACTCGGCTTCAGTGTACCAAATGTAATAGGTTAGTAGCCTTCTCAGAAGGAAATTCCCGAAGGAATATAAGATAGGATCATTTCTTTACCATGTGCGGTGTAATGGCATCCGACACGAGACTACGAATATTGTAAGTCAATCCTGTTCTTTAAGTGCTGTAAATTGTGTTGTACATTTAATTCTCTCTCCAATGTATTAGTCCAATCCATCCAAAGGTTGTCTCGAAGAGATCAGTTTTAGTGATAAGGCCGCCGCGTCGTCTGTACTCATAGGTACAGATTTATTTTTATAGCCTATAAACGTCCCACTGCAGGGCACAGGCCTTCTCTCAGAGAGAGAGTGTGGGCTTAGTTACCACGCGTGCCCGCCGCGGACTGGCAATTTCAGGCGCTGAAGTATTTGAACAGACATTCAGGTTTCCACGCGATGTTTTACTTAACCGTTAAGCGAGCGGTATTGCTACTTATTCACAAATGTAACATTTACTTAGAAAACAAAGAAATTCGTATCAATATCAGTGTAATTGACATTTATGTTTATAAACTAGCTGCGCCCCGCGATGTTACCCGCGGTTTATCGATTTTCCCATGTATATGTGTTAATCCAGGGTGTCAGTTAATTCTATACAAAATTTTATTAAAATCGCTCCAGCCGTTTAGACGTGAAGAAGTAACAAACATACACACTCACAAACTTTTGCCTTTATAATATTAGTGTGTCTATCCATCTATCTATCTATACAAGGTCTTGAAGGCTTAATTAAACTAATGGCATAATGTGGATTGATGAACCCGATGTTTCCTTTACCCGGGAAATTCTCTAAACCTATATAGGTGGGTACACCAATTTCGCTTAAATGTGAGCAAGAGTAATTACTTACTTATAGCGAGAAAGTATTAAGAAGAAGGCTACTAACCTATTTTTTATGTAGCCGCAGCCGCATGAAAGACTATTATAAAGACTAAGTTGGTGTTTTTTGTCCATTTTTCCTCCAAAATGATCTAGATTTTGAAATGGACATTTTATTTCGTTTCGTTTCGTTTCGGATGTCCCACTAACCTATTACAGAGGGACCACTAATTTTATCAAATCATTTATTGCGAGCATAGAAAAAGGCATTACAAAAAATTAAACACTCATAGAAAATTTAAAAACCTATTTAGAGGCTAAAAATTTCACCCATGCCGGGATTTGAACCCGCAACCTCTGGCTATCCGTACCAGCGCTCTACCAATTGAGCCAATGGCTCCCATTGAAATTTTTAGCCTCTAAATAGGTTTTAAATTTGTTCCTTAGCACGGGTTAGTGCATTAAAAATAAAAATAGTGTAATCATGTGGGTACAGTGATATCGTTCCGATGTTAAACCTAACTGCAAAGTAGGTAGTCGGGGCTGTAAGTAATGCAATTTGCTTAAGTCAGATGTCGCTGCCTGTACGTAATACAGAGAATATTGTAAAGAGGTTCGAAATTTCACTGATGCCGTGAGTCGCCCATTGGCTCAATTGGTAGAGCGCTGGTACGGATAGCCAGAGGTTGCGGGTTCAAATCGCGGCATGGGTGAACATTTTTAGCCTCTAAATAGGTTTTTAAATTTGTTCCTTAGCACGGGTTAGTGCATTAAAAATAAAAATAGTGTAATCATGTGGGTACAGTGATATCGTTCCGATGTTAAACCTAACTGCAAAGAAGGTAGTCGGGGCTGTAAGTAATGCAATTTGCTTAAGTCAGATGTCGCTGCCTGTACGTAATACAGAGAATATTGTAAAGAGGTTCGAAATTTCACTGATGCCGTAAGTCGCCAATTGGCTCAATTGGTAGAGCGCTGGTACGGATAGCCAGAGGTTGCGGGTTCAAATCGCGGCATGGGTGAACATTTTTAGCCTCTAAATAGGTTTTTAAATTTGTTCCTTAGCACGGGTTAGTGCATTAAAAATAAAAATAGTGTAATCATGTGGGTAAAGTGATATCGTTCCGATGTTAAACCTAACGGCAAAGTAGGTAGTCGGGGCTGTAAGTAATGCAATTTGCTTAAGTCAGATGTCGCTGCCTGTACGTAATACAGAGAATATTGTAAAGAGGTTCGAAATTTCACTGATGCCGTGAGTCGCCCATTGGCTCAATTGGTAGAGCGCTGGTACGGATAGCCAGAGGTTGCGGGTTCAAATCCCGGCATGGGTGAAATTTTTAGCCTCTAAATAGGTTTTTAAATTTGTTCCTTAGCACGGGTTAGTGCATTAAAAATAAAAATAGTGTACTCATAGAAAACTTCGTGATACAATTCGAATGACACACATGAAAAATGAATGATAATTCTGTCTCCTTAAAAAAACTTTAGCACACCGTGCTGTAAGTTTATTTGAAGTATAAATTAAGAATTTATTTTATTTAATTTTATTTATAGCATTACACAACAGATAAGTAACATAACATGAAAAATATCAAGACGAAAGCTTATAATCTAGTTACATATACTTAAACGTGTGATGACAGCATGTTAGAATATGGACGAGCGCCAAAACACATCAAGCCACATACAACCAAATGCTAAATGAATTAATAATAATTTGAATTTTCAATGATAATAAGTATGCCATACTATTATTATTATTTTATTATAATAATTTATAAAATAATGAGTATGGCCTATACCTTACTTAGGGAAGAGACCCGTGTCCCTTGTTGAGGACATAATGGGTTGATGATAATAATGATTATTTATTAAAATGTATATTTAGGTTTCGGTTTATTTTCGTTTTTATTCTGGTTCCATAAACATTATCCATAAATATTATATATTCCATAAATATTATTTTTAACATTTTTTGAAATTTCACTGATGCCGGTGAGTCGCCCATTGGCTCAATTGGTAGAGCGCTGGCACGGATAGCCAGAGGTTGCGGGTTCGAATCCCGGCATGGGTGAAATTTTTAGCTTCTAAATAGGTTTTTAAATTTGTTCCTTAGCACGGGTTAGTGCATTAAAATAAAAATAGTATAATCATGTGGGTACAGTGATATCATTCCGATGTTAAACCTAACTGCAAAGTAGGTAGTAGGGGCTATAAGTAATGCAATTTGCTTAAGCTAGATGTCGCTGCCTGTACGTAAGACAGAGAATAGTGTAAAGAGGTTCGAAATTTCACTGATGCCGTGAGTCGCCCATTGGCTCAATTGGTAGAGCGCTGGCACGGATAGCCAGAGGTTGCGGGTTCGAATCCCTGCATGGGTGAAATTTTTAGCCTCTAAATAGGTTTTTATATTTTTAACATGTTGATAAAAATAATACAAACAACAATATCTGAGCCCTTACCTATATCTAAATTACCTATGTAATTTGGTTCTTAGTGGTAGCATATAAAATTAATTGTTTTTATTCGAACAAAAAAGAAAGTATCTTGGATTTTTAGCGGAATTCAGTTCAGTAATTTAGACATTTTAATGCTATTATGGATTACCGTAATGTAACGCCTGATTTTATACAATATCGGCTAACATTTCACGAAGTTCTCCTTTTTCACAAACATCAGTAAAAATTAATAATAAAGCAGTGATTAAGTAATTTTCATAAGTTGTTGTAATCTCCAAACTCTTTTACTGATACTACAATTATTAATGAATTTAAGTTTAGTTATATGTCTAACAAACATGTAATACAGGAATAGCAGCCAGCGACCCCCCTCCCCCCCTGGAAACAGGCGTGAACTTCTATTTATGTATGCATGAAATACTTATTTAAATTCTCATTTTAAAAGGTCACTTCTTCCAAGCGACGTAAATAAGATAGCCGTACAGACAGACGGACAGACATAGCTAATTAAGGCAGTCAAGTCTTGCACAGAGTGATGAATTTGTTGCCTGAGACAATAGTTAGGGGACCTCCGAGCTAAATTCACCTTCTTGCGCTCGAGTTTAGGGTGGAAAATGGAATGGCAAAGAAGGGAAACTATTTACTGAATTGCAATGGAAGCTAGCTTGTGTTTAAAATTTGCGTGAAGACAGAAAAATGCTTGGAACTTAGCTTTTTAGGTGTGCCAGCGAGGTAGAGCTTTATTTACGTTTGATCGAGTGGAGTGGAGTTTATCAGGTGCAGGAGAATATTTCTTCTAATGGGAGCTTTTTCTTTTTGAGTATTAATAAAAAGTAGTTCTCAAGAAGTGTGTAGATGGCGAACTACGTTACTAGCCGTGTCTTACGATTTGAGACGATTGATAAACATTTATCGACAAAATATTGTTAGTTTGTTTTCTTTTCCCTATAATTTTATTTCAATATGTGATGTAAGCGACAAATTACATAATATAAGTTTCGTTTTATGATCTCAAAACCCCAAGAGAATGAACGCACCGTGCGATTTTGGTTTAAACGCTTTCGTGATGGAAATTTCGACTTAAAGAACGAGCCACGAGGAAGACCGCCCACACAGGTGAATAACGATGAATTAAGAGAGATAGTGGAAGCCGATCCTAGTCAAACTACCCAGGAATTAGCGGCATGGTTTAACGGCATTAGTAGACCCCTCTCCAAACGCAGCATTGATATTGCGGGCTGTTTCTGCCGCGTTAGTTCCGCGTCGGAACTCGTATTCAAAAATCACTCGAAATTTCGCAGTACCTATCCATCTTTCTTGTCTAAATTGAATAACAAAAACAATTGAAAGTCGATATTCAAATGTTTCACATTTTTTATAAAAAGAACATCATAGAAACCATTTGAAAAAAGTTTCATTCGAAAACCTCAAACCATGAAGATTCTATGTCAATTCAAAGAACCTATTGCAATAAAACGGCAATTTCATACTTTAACCCCTAATACTTTGACGACTTCTGTGGCGCAAGCGGTGGCGGATCTGCCTACCATGCAAGAGGTCTCGGGTTCAAAAAAAAAACCCCGGTCTTGGATGTTTACATGTTTGTGATGTCGGTCGTTGTTTTTGATTTCCACGACACAGGGTATCCTAGTGTGGGGCCAGAAGCAATGTATGTGCCTGTATGTAAATGTTATGTTGTTATTGTTATGTTTTGTTAATACTAGACAGTATTTGGTTCCAGCTTACCAATGTTGATGTGGCGATTATTTGAGAAAAGATGGTCAGAGTGGAGTTATTTTTCCGCTGCCTTTTTCTCCACTACGATACGGCCCGAAGGCTGTGGCTTACATTTAACATTGTACATTGCCATTAAACGAACAGAATTTAAATTCTTAACGTTGAAATAAATTGATTTGATTTAATTTGATAGAAGGAATGCTGTGCAGTTAGACGACTATACTATTATAGTTTTGTAGACTTTTAGTCCTAATCTACTTACGGGTGTTGTTAAATCGGAAGGGTCCGACCAGGTTTCGCTCCGATTCGCAGATCTTAATCATGGTGAGCAGAGACGGAGCTCGCGTCGTCGGTTGCTCGTCTCGTCAGTTTAGTTCAAAAATATTATAGTTTTTATCACTAAAAGCTTGAAATTGCCAATCCGCGGTAGGCACGCCAGGTTATTAAGCTCGTAATCTCTCTCTCTCTCTCTCTCTGAGAGAAGTTCAGTGCCCTGCAGTGGGACGTATAAAGGCTAGGTTTAAAAAAATCGTTAAAAGGGGCTTTTGAAGAACCGACTGCCTATAATTTTCGTTACAATGAAACTTTTCACAATTCATTCATAGATAACAGGAATTGAAACATTCAAACCAAATTCGCATACAGACACTATAGTAAAGTGTACATACGTTACAATCTAAACGCGTCATTCCCATTTCCACTGTAATTCACAAACTAAAACATAAACGGCTCGGTAATGTCAGACAGCGTATTTTCTTCAAGAAGTTTACTATACTGACTGGCAACTGGAAATCAGGATGTTAGTTTCTTTCAAGAGATCTCTAAACGAATCTCTACTGTCTAGCTTATAAATTAATCTGATCGCTCTCTTCAGCAAAACGAAGATGGTGTTCTGTTCTGTTCCGCTGTAAATATTTCCAGACCCGTCGAATATATAGTTCTAAATACTTGCAATTATGTATTAGGTGAAACATAATTAACTTTATCTACTCTGATACTATAATACAAAAATTATAAAACTGAAAACAAATCTCTTATGACAAACATTACGCATAGGCCAATAATAAAAAAATATAAAAGTTTTATTACAATACAGGTCTTGTATAGACACGTGTGTCATAATATAACTTTTTTATCATAACGATACATTTATACAACTTCCAGCTGGACCAAGATCTCCACTTTAAAAAAAAGGTTTCAATGGACGAGACCGCGGCGACGCAACACGCATGCGAAATCGATGTTTGTGCCTTGGCGCCAAGATCTTACATTTAAAAACCTTTTCAATATATAACTAGGAGTATCGCGAGCCATTAAGAGATATAATTACATTTTATCTTATAAAGAATCGCGATTATACCTAATATACTATAACTATTACTTTCCTTTTTCTAAAAGAAAAATTGTATTTTCGGAATGTAGGACGTGTCAAAAGATGGAAACTGGACACCAACAAAGTGTCATTCACAAAAAGGATATTTCAGGAATAGTGCACCACCAATGCGAAGCCCAAAGTACATTCCGCGCATGCAATTTCCTAGCAGAATCTCGCGGTCGGCGTCTGTCGTCTAATTTTGAAATATGGTTCGCGTCGCCCACTGTACGCTGCGCTGCACGAGAACCTTTCCGAGGCACTTTAGCCTTTCTGCTAAGAGCGATAAGAGTCTTTAGAGTATGACTACACTTCTGGCGGTGTGTGAAGTGTTAAGTCCAGTGGGACAGGGTGCAAAGTGGCCGTGACTGGAGATATTGTTCCGTCTCTGACAGTACCTAAGGATATGTGTGGGCCAAGGAGATGTTTGTAGCGATAATTAAATTATAACGGCTATGCTTATTTCAGAGTCATTTGTTGCAGAAAAAGCGGCGATGAATAGCTTTTTTTGTAAAAGCCCTTGTAAGAATTTTATATTATTTATAAATAGATAGATAGAGAACACTTTTAGGTGGACGCATGCTGAGACGCAGGCGACGCAGCACAGCGCAGCGCAGGGCAGCGCAGATTTAGTAGGCATGCATGGAACGTCATTGAGCTACGTACGCTGCGGCGCAGGCACGTGCGACGCAGACATGTGTCTGCCCTGCTCTGCGTCTCGTTGTAGTGCCTTCACAAATTACTGCGCGACGCGTGCACGTTGAGACGTTATGTCACACATTTCGAAATTTCCCTCATTTTCCATCATTTACTACCTCACACGTTGACTAGATCTGACAATTTTACCAGTTTTCTGTTTTATTATAAAATAACAGTACCTACAAATAAAGCAATAGTTGAAGTCATTCCAGTTTTATTATTTACAAAAGTTATACAACATTACAACATTATGTATAATTTTATAATTGCTATAATACGTACCCGGAAAACGACGACATATGAACGTTGATGCAGCGAAGGTGATCTGTCAGGATCGTGGCAAGTGGCAGTTCCTGGTCTCTGCCTACCCCTCTGGGATACAGGCGTGAGGTTATGTATATATGTATAATTGCTATAGGTACTTATAATATTTGAAGGTAACTTACAATATTCATATTTGCACCAACTACACATCTCACTTTTCCTTTAGCAACTCTCCAACGTCGTTGTCTGGAAGAAATTGCTGTAAGCAATAAGGCTATTAGATACTTCCTTTTGGTGTCTTTTTTGTTTTTTTTCCGCCTGTGTACAATAGACAATAATATTCTTATCTTATATTATTAATTCGTCGGACTTTACTACAATTTCGAGTAAGTGAATCGTGATTCATAAAAGTTAATAAGAAAAGCTAATAAGGAAGCGCTCGTGGCCTAGGCGAACCGAGTGGTTGGAATCAATCACTTGAGTGAAGCTACAACAGGCGCGGTCAGGTGCAGGATGGGTGACCGTCCCGTGACTACCGCTAGTGGCATTTTTCTGAGCGCGTGCTTCGCAAGGCACGTTAAGCCGTTGGTGCCGGCTGTCATGTAATGGCAGTCGTTAAGCCATGTGCCAAGTGATAGATTCTGGCAGTAAGCCCCGCCACTGTCTTACAATCCTCCACCAACCCGGACTTGGCCCCCGTGGTGGAGTATGGCCTAACCTTCCTGCGATGCAGGAAGAGACCCGTGCCCCAGTAGTGGGGACTCACAAGGGTTGATAACGAAAAAGAAAAGAGTTTTTTTTGAAACGCCAAAATTGTATTTCTCTTAAAAAAATCTTGTAATCCGGCTTTAAAAAAAAGAACTGACCGCTGTTAACAGGATATCAAAAAATTGATCGTATACGAGAAACCGGGTGTTACGCAAACTTCTGTCTGTAATGAGCTGCAAAGCGGTTGGTCGGGAGACGTGTATTGATGACGTCATTGCTCTACGCCCAATCAGCGTTCAGGGGTGTTCACTCTGGAAATATACAGTGTGGATTTTAACTCGCCGTTGTTTTGGAGTGTCCAATGCCCTTATCTGCGCTACGAGAAGATGTTTTACTTATCACTATGCATTTTCTTATCTTTATCACAAAACCAACTAACTGTTCTGTGGTTCTTATAATGGTTTTGACTAACGGGGCATTTCTGATGCATAGAAGATAAAGACGGCTAGTAATGTTAACATTTATATCTCATGTCCGAAACACCTATTAGTCCACTTTAAATTGAAAGGTGAAAATAATTTTTAAAAGGTTTCTACTGAAAGGAAGAAAGATCGACGAAAAAGCGGACATACGTTAACTAAATAGGGGATGCATAAGCAAAGGGCAAGATACATAAATACTTACATACATACACACATACATACATACATACATACATACATACATACATACATACATACATACATACATACATACATACATACATACATACATACATACATACATACATACATACATACATACATACATACATACATACATACATACATACATACATACATACATACATACATACATACATACATACATACATACATACATACATACATACATACATACATACATACATACATACATACATACATACATACATACATACATAACCTCACGCCTGTATCCCAGAGGAGAGGAGATCAGAGACTGCCACTTGCCACGATCCTGACAGATCTTTTGTAGCAAGTCCTAAACTTTGGTTTCTGGGCACCCCTCCGGGATATAGAGAATGCCCTATGAATGATGTATTAATTATAACCTTTGAAAGCCTAAATCTTGGAAATAAAAGTTTATGTTTATTTCTAGTATTTACAGTGTTGGCTACCTAAAATTTTAAAGTTACTGATATTTTTACTGACGTACATAATGTTTTCATAGATGTTGCAACTGTCAGGATGTTAGTTTCTTTAAAGACATCTCTTAACGAAACGCTACTGCCTGACTTATAAATGAATCTGATCGCTCTCTTCTGCAAGACGAAGATGATATCAGTGTCTGCTGCCCGTCCCCTCAGTAGTATGCCATAGGACATAACACTATGGAAGTACTAAAATAAACAAGCCTAGCAGTTGCGACGCCAGTTAATTCCCTAATTTTTTTAACTGCATGTGCTGCTGAACCAAGCCTATTTACTAATTTTTCTATATGAGGGCTCCATTGAAGCTTTACATTAATGGTGATACCTAGAAATACAGTTTCATCTAAAAGGTCTAATTTGTTAATTTGTCACTCTCTAATATAATATTGCTGTCAACCATTTTGACATTTGGTAGCGTGACCTTTATACATTTTGTCTTTTATGAATTGAACAATAAGTTGCTAGAAGTAAACTAATTTATAAACAGAACAGAACAGAACAGAACAGAACAGAGCAGAGCAGAGCAGAGCAGAGCAGAGCAGACAAGAACAGAACAGCAGCAGCAGCTAACAGCATATAAATTACACATTAAGACAAAAACGTCTGTGCCTCGGCTTGAACTAAGGTACACTAGTGTGCAACTAGTTGCCGATTTTCAGGCAAGGCCTTAACATATTCCGAACTCACCCACTCGTTCGTAACTCACTCCAGAGTAATCTCCCGAGGGCAACACAGATAACTGATTTCAGTTCGCGAAAGTTTCGACACCGTTTCCGCTAACGAATTATTGCTTAAGTAGTTTAAATGCGTGGTTAAGTTAACGGGTGAAGTTAAACCTGTATATGGGGTGTCGAGTTAGTCATTGAGAAAGGGCTGCTGTAACAGGGTTGAAATACAGCGTGATTTTTAAATAGTTTGCAAATAATTTTAATGATAAGAAGCGCTCGTAGCCTCGTTGAACCGAGTGATTGGAATCAATCACTTGAGTTAAGCAACAACAGGCGCGGTGAGGTGTAGGATAGGTGTCCGTCCCGTGACTATCGCTTGGCAATTTTTCCGAGCGCTTCCGTGCTTCGCAGGCACGTTAAGCCGTTGGTGCCGGCTGTCATGTAATGACAGACGTTAAGTCATGTCAGAGGCCTTATGGGCGGTATGAAAACTTATTGTATTAGCAAAGGGGAAGATAAAAAGTAACCGGAACCGTCGTGCGTGCATGCAACGACTTATGAACGTTGATGAAGCGAAGGTGATCTGTCAGGATAGTGGCAAGTGGCAGTCCCTGGTCTCTGCCTACCCCTCTGGGATACAGGCGTGAGGTATGTATGTATGTATGATAACTTCTGACTGTAGGGCCCGCCACAGTCTTACAATCCTCCACCAACCCGGACTTGGCCCCTGTGGTGGAGAATGGCCTAACCTTCCTGCGATACAGGAAGAGATCCGTGCCCCAGTGGTGGGGATATCCAAGGGGTGATAATATCGAAACAATTTTAGGGATGGTTCTTTTTTAAGATAAACAATATTATTCATTACGAGCCGACTCTGATGTTTTGCCATATTGATTAACCAACGATCTACCGAATGTATACAAAAAAATCATAAAAATTAAAAACAGACATTCCGACACAAGATTTTTATATATTAAACTTAACATATTTGTGATTTCCGACCTTTGATTTGAAAGTGTAAATCCAAATTTGAAAGTGTAAAACGTGGAAATACCTACTGTAACGTTGAGATTTTGCAACTTTTTTATGAATAAATGTATAAAGAAAAAAAAAATATAATATGCAATTAAAATTTCCACGTATATGTTTCCAATAAAAACAGAGAGTATTTTTGGTGTTAGTAATGAACATCCACTTTCGTAAAATATAATATTTATTACACTATTTTTATTTTTAATGCACTAACCCGTGCTAAGGAACAAATTTAAAAACCTATTTAGAGGCTAAAAATTTCACCCATGCCGGGATTCGAACCCGCAACCTCTGGCTATCCGTACCTGGTACGGAACAGAAAATAAGGCTAAAAGAAAAACTATCACAACTTAGCAGTCGCTCGTACGAGGGCTGCTACTTATGTATGCGGAATAGAAAAAATAAACAAATGTATATGGCTAAATATGCTTTTATTGTTTTTCAAAGTATTCTCCACTATGATCGATGCACTTTTGCATTCGATGAAACCAATTTGTAAAACACCTTTTCCACTCTGATTGAGGTATCTCCAAAACGTGCTGTTTGAACGCATCTACGGCATCTTCACGGGTCGAAAACCGTTGACCACGTTATTTATTCTTTACATTTGGGAATAAATAGAAATCATTGGGAGCCAAATCAGGGCTGTACGGTGGATGACCCATAAATTCTATTTTTTGACCATCCAAAAATGTAGTTGTTTCCTGAGATGTATGACAGCTGGCATTGCCATGGTGAAGTATGATTGTGCGTCGCTGGTTGTTTTGGCGTTTTTTTTTAAATACTTCCGGCAAACAAATGGTCGTGTACCACTCCAAATTAACCGTTCTGCGATTCTCCAGTGGTATTGTAGCCACATGGCCATTAATACCAAAAAAGCAGGCCACCATTTGCTTTACAGTGCTTTTTGCACGAGCCACTTTCGTAGGGTTCGGCTCATTTTGAAACACCCAAACTGTTGATTGTTGTTTAGTTTCGGGATCGTACGCGTAGATCCAGGATTCGTCACCTGTGTAGATATTATATAAACAGATTTTGAGTCGCCTCCGTTGAATTTTTTTAAGGTTTTCTTGCACCATTCGACGCGAGCATCTTTTTGATCCTGAGTTAAGTTGTGCGGGATCCAACGCGAACAAATTTTTTTTACAGACAAATGTTCATGTAAAATCCTATGAATGCTCGTCATACATATGCCCAGAATAGCCTCTATCTCGCGATACGTAACATGGCGGTCTTGCATTATTAGTTTTCGCTTCGTCCGTGAGCTTACTGCGCCCGCGATTAAACTCACTAAACCAGTGATACACAGTCGTTTTTGATGGAGCTTCACCACCAAAAGTCGAAGTTAATTGATCTACGCACTGTTGTTGCGTTAAACCACGTCAAAAATCGTAATAAATCATAGCACGAATATTTTTCACGAGTGAGTTCCATTTTTTCAGCGATATGACATTTTAAATCCAACAAAAACAAAACACTAACGTATATAAGAGTAAAATATTAGCTGCCAGTATTTAAAAAAAGAACGAATTTGACCATGGAGGTCAGACATTGCGTTTAAAATTATTGGAAGCCCAGATTCCGCATACATAAGTAGCAGCCTATGTACAAATAACATTGATTATTGTACAAATAACATCAACTTTCGTTAGTCGCAGCTTTCACGCACGCCAGCCTTACATTTTATCAAATGAACAATTCACTTAAAATCCAATGCATTAAGAACACAGTCATACAGACTCATTCAATGCCAATGGCCCCTGGGATGGTGCCAAAAACTATTTGTCACCATTAGCCGCCCAATGAATGCGGAGTAGGCAAAAAACAATTTGATTTGCAAGTAATCTGCTTGAAACACGTATAAATTGAATCAAGTTGGGACGGTTTCACATTTGTTCCTAGAAGGGAAAAAGACAGAAGGGCAAAGCGTTAAAAACGCAATACAAAGAAATAACATACATCAATAAAAGCATTGACATATTTAACCTTAAGATAAGATAGTTAAAGTTTGAATTTCAGAAAAGTTTGATCAGCCCGAAAAAATTGTCACCTCCATCTTCTTACTCTCATAATTTCATTTTAACTATTTTCCTTTGTTTTCAGCTTGATCAAAAGTTCAATAAATATAAAATAGTACATAAAATGCGTGTTATGTTAGTCTAACTAACTCGTCTAAGTTTCGTATTATTGTAGCCATGCTGTGTACACGTGTTTTGGACATTAGTCTGGATCTAATGTTCTCTTGACGATGTACTGTATTTCTGTTTTGTGTGCCTAATAAATAAAATGCTGGGCTCTGGTCAAACATAACATGACTGTTTTATACATTTTTGATCGCTAGAAATACTGTGAGCTTTGAATATTCCCCGAGTGGTACATCAGTAAGGTATTTGAAACGTAATGAGTTGCAGAAAGTTGACCTTCTGTCACTATTTGAACCTTCTACTTACCTAGCGCCGCGGGTTGAGATTATGCAAAGTACGACACTTTCAGCTTTGTTTTTAATTCTAATGAGGTAAAAAGGTTGGAAGGGAAAAGGCACTTTTTCTAAGTCGGTAAATGCATTTCGCCGGTAGTATTATTCTTGCTGACTTAAATATTCTACGACAATGCGAGGTTGTACAGACACTTTTTGCAAACAAGGTGAGTAAAGAAAAGTATGATTTCATTTCATTTCGCTAGCATGGAGCCCCTTGAGTTTCACCTGACCAAATACCAGGGTGTTTGGTATTTGGTCAGGTACAGATCGAACTACGAGTATAGTGAGATTATAGCGCACTGGGCACAAAAAGACATAAATTACAAAGCTTGGTCCGAGATCAGTCTGAGTGGTAGTCAGGTAAGTAACAGTGAGAGATTTTTCTTTTGACTATTAAGGAAACGTAGTTCCCAAGAGCTCTGTAGATGGTGCTGTACTTACTACGTTACTAACCTAGCTTTACAATTTGCGTTTTTTTTCCTATTTCAACATGTGATGTGACAATGAAATAATATGTAAGTTTCGTTTTATGATCTCAAAATTACATCCGAGTGAAATAATAAAAAAATATTGTTCTTTCAGGAACTTAAAAAGTTCTGGTGGGGCAGCATCGAGCAACTAAGGATGAATATAAAAGGGTAAAAAGTACTTGTAATTGATGGTGTTATCGCTTAAAGAAATTTCGTCAAAATGACCAAGTTCTTCTCGTCATCCATACCGCAATGTTTGAAAACGAAAGTTTTCTATCAATGCGTCCTACCTGTGATGACCTACTAAGCCGCGACATGGACACTCACGAAAGGGCTGGTCCTCCAGTTCAAAGTCGCTCAGCGAGCTATGCTCGGAGTTTCTCAGAAGGATAGGATTCGTAACGAATGCATCTGACAAAGAACCAAAGTTATCGACATAGCTCAGAGAATTAGCGAGCTGAAGTGGCAGTGGGCTGGCCATATCTCGCGAAGAACCGACAACCGTTGGAGTAAACGTGTTCTTGAGTGGACTGCGACTCGGTAAACGTAGTGTAGAACGCCCTCCGACCAGGTGGGATGACGATCTGCGAAAAACTGCCGGCAGATGCTGGATGCGGCAAGCTGAAGACAGGGCGCTATGGCGCTCATTAGGGGAGGGGTATATCCAGCAGTGGACTACATAATATAGCCTGAAGAAGAAGAAGACCAAGTTCCATTTCGTGCAAATAAACAATTCGATTCGTTTCTCTTTTTTTCATTTAATTTTAAGTTAAAATAGATTAAACATTTTTATATTGGCGCACATTTTAAAGCATTCATCAGACTTTCCACAAGGCAAATGACTGGAATTAATACTTTGCATAAAATCCACTAGAGCCCAACTAGAGTTGCAAATAAATTCAGGGTCCTTTCCTGCATAAATCGGACCTTATTTCTGTCAGAAGGCCTTCTTAGATGTGGCAAGTATCTTACCAAGGCCCTATTTTATAAAACTACAATCCATAGTCTACTATGACCATACAATGTACATTGTATGGTCAATTATTCCACATACGACTATTCGATGTATATTGCGAAGCCGATTACACAGATTTCATTATTAAGGTTAATTTACGAATTAAGTCCTATTGTACTAGACTGCTGTTTAAATTAAATTGAAAAGACAAAGTTTGGAGTTTTGTTGCCCGTTTTTTTCGTAACATCATCTAGATTTTGATATAACGTTCATTGTTGCTGTGGTATTTTGAATTAATTTTCTGTAGCACTTTTTATGGGGCCTGTAACCGTTATTCGCCTACTACCATGTTGCTGTTAATTTTACATAATTATGTAAAATGTACTTATTTTAAGAAATTAACAAGCGCTCGTGGCCTAGTCGGACCGAGTGATTGGAATCAATCACTTGAGTTAAGCAACAACAGACGCGATCAGGTTCAGGATGGGTGACCGTGCCGTGACTACCTCTAGTGGCATTTTTCCGAGCGCATCCGTGCTTCGCAAGGCACGTTAAGCCGTTGGTGCCGGCTGTCATATACTGGCAGTCGTTAAGCTATGTCAGAGGCCTAATGGGCGGCTTGATAAACTTCTGACAGTAAGGCCTGGCATTGTCTTACAATCCTTCACCAACCCGGACTTGGCCCCCATGGTGGAGTATGGCCTAACCTTCCTGCGATGCAGAAAGAGACCCGAGCCCCAGCAGTGGGGACATACAAGGTATGATATCGATGAACTTATTTAACAGACATACAGTAGACCTTTTTAAGTACCCTCTAAACGTCGCACTAGACGCCAGGCACAGGCCTTCTCTCAAAGAGAGAGAATGGGCTTAATTGCCAGGCGTGCCCACCGCGGATTGGTATTTGAACACCTCGACACTCAGGTTTCTCACGAAACTCGCTTTCACTTATTTCGGGAAAATACTTTAAAAAAAACACTTTTTTTAAGTAGCCTGTAATAACCGACCCACTGCAGGACACACGGCTTCTCTCAAAGAGAGAGTACGGGCTTGATTACCACACGTGCCCTCCGCGGATTGGTAATTTCAAACGCTGAGGTATTACACCGCAGACACTCTCACGAAACTCGGTCCATTAACACTTAGGCTGGGCGCATGCTGAGACGCAGGCGACACAGCACAGCGCAGCATAGTTCAATACAGGGCAGGGCAGTTGAGGCAGACATACGCCCCCACCGCATGCTGCGACGCAACTTACTTCGCTCCACCCCTTGGCAATTCTCACCCATAATAACTCTAACTCTTAACACCCATAATAACATAACTCTTTCAATGTCTTTTTTGTAGTCTGGATGATTTGTATCATACAAACAAGGTTCACAGCAAACTAATTCAATACAATGTTCTGTCATTGCAACAAAATTGTTAGTAAACACGCACTGACGTGCACGCTTCGCGCAGAAATCTGTGCCGGCAGTACAACGAGTCGCAGAGCAGGGCAGACACATGTCTGCGTCGCACGTGCCTCCGCCGCAGCATACGTAGCTCAGACGTTCCATGCTTTACAAAATCTGCGCTGCCCTGCACTGCGCTGCGCTGCGACGCCTGCATCTCAACATTCGCCCAGCCTTATTCCGGTAAAATACAGGCACAGAAATATCGCGACAAATCCGCATCGTCTGAACGGCGCCTTCCACCCTAGGTCTTTCCTCTGGCCAGCCCTCCACTAATGGGGTTGCCAAATTACCCATCTATTTAATTTCCCGAATGGACCCCGGTAAACATATTAGGCTGGCAACTTTGAAACGAATTAAATTTCGACGGTTGACTCAGTCTGGGGTGGCTCCTGTTTGATGCATTGCACTTTGCACTTTGTTTTTGGCAAGCTTTATTAGCTCTGTATTCCTTTTCTACCTACGTGTTGATAGAGATAGTATAGTTATCTTGCGTGTGACGCATACATGTTTTTTTATGTAGCGTATAAATGTCCCACTGCAGGACACAGGCCTTCTCTAAGAAAGAGAGAGTGTGGGCTTCATTATCACGCGTGCCCACCGTGGATTAGCAATTTCAAGTGCTAAACTTGTTTGAACACCTCACACACTCAGGTTTCCTCACGATGTTTTCCTTCGCAGTTAGCGAGTGGTATTGCTACCATTGAATTTAAAGTAAGGACTTCTTCTCCTTACTTCAAATTCAATGTTGCTACTATAGTTTGTAAATAACAATGTACAAAACTAAGAAACTTAGAAGAACAGTCATTAAATAAATAAATATTCATGGACATATTACACAGATCTCGTTAGCCCTATACTAAGTACAACTAAATGACTTGTATTATAGGTGCTAAATCGACGATAGATTTAATACAATAAACACTTAGATAACATCCAAGACCCGCGACAAACTAGAAAAGTTCGTTTCCCAGCTTTGACCCGACCGGGGATCGAACACGAGACCGGTTTTACTGTCAGACGTGACAAACCGCTGCGCCACCGAGGCCGTCATTGGTCATTGGTAGGTACGAGTACATGCCGGGTTTCAAACCCACGCCCTCTCTATGGAGATGCCGGCGTTCTACCGCTCCGCTACCTAATGTGTTCAATTTTACACTAAGATAGCTGAAGATATAAGTAGAAGCTAATCAAACGCTTTTTAAAAAAATTAGTGATCCATACTTTTGCGGAATGAGCATTTAGATTACAAAGATGTCTGGATTTAAAGCCGGTCAACGCATGAGTTCCAGATGTTACTATAATAATACTTTAAAACCAATATCGCATATAAAACTACAAAGTCTTACTTATTTGTGATAAGAAACATTAGCTGTTTTGTTGCTGTTATTTTTACAGAATAGTACTGCGCAATTCGTCATATTTTTCCACTTTTTACTTTGTGTTTTTCTTCGAAGCACTGATGTCCCACTGACACTAAAATACAGAGCCTTGATAATCTATATAGGCAAGAGGCACGCGGGGAACAGGCTAAAACGTCAACTATGTCGCGTCCATTGGGTAAAACGTTCTTGTTTAAAACTCATCAAGGAGAAAATTCCACACAAACGCATCGGTATTTACCCTTGTATGTCCTCACTGTTGGGGCACGGGTCTCTTCCTGCATCGCAGGAAGGTTAGGCTTTACTCAACCACGGGGGCCAAGTCAGGGTTGGTGGAGGATTGTAAGACAGTGGCGGGCTTTACTGTCAGAAGTTATCAAGCCGCCCATAAGGCCTCTGACGACTTAACGACTGCCATTACATGACAGCCGGCAGCGACGGCTTAACGTGCCCTGCAACGCACGGAAGCGCTCGGAAAAATGCCACTAGCGATAGTCACCCATCATATTATAATTCATAGTTATATAATTATCGCGAATGCGCCAGGAAATTATTTTCTTTAAACTTAAAAGATATTCTAAACGTAGAGTTAACCATCTATAACATTTTAAACACAAATCCGTCTTGGTTATTGCTAGGGGATGATTTGGCGAATTTCACCCTCAGTTTGGAAATAGTACAGTTTGTTTCACTTAAATAGCCCTATAATACAATATTATAAAAAAAATATTTTGCCCTATAAGCATCCCACTATAAGCACAGGCCTTCTCTTAGAGAGCGAGGATTTTCTATTAATTTCTATTTGTATATATTTATATATCTTAGAGGGCGCTTAATTTATATATCTTAGAATCTGTAATACAGTATTACATATTCTCATCTACCGCAGGTGCTAGATTCAAATAAGCATTGTATTTGTAAATAGCTGTATCAACCTCCTAATACCTCATAATTGAAATTAGGTTATACCTACATACAATTGTACCATGGCATATTATCAGCAATAAATAAATAAATTCATTCATTCATTTAATTGAATACTTTCCGGAGTTTGAAGCTCATTTTTAGGCGATTAAAAATAATCTAAGGATTTTGTTTATATCGGATTTTACCAGACTTGGTCGGAGCCTAAAATGAGGGAAAATTGTTTATTTTTTTATTTGGGCTTTTCCAGAAATTTTCTTTTATGCATGGCGTTTTCATACTGCCTGTTTCGACACGCGCGCAAAAATGATAAATCGACCTTATTTATAAAAATATGACCATTGCTTGAGAGATATGAGGGACCATTGGATCGGATATATTAACATACAGTCTATTAGCTTTTAGAATATACCTCGGCTAATATCGGATAGAATCGGATATATTCGTGTAATAGAAATATCGGAACTAATATGACACTTAATTTTACATCGTCGTCGTCAGGCTAAACTAGTCCACTGCTGGACATAGCCCTCCCCTAAAGAGCGCCACGTTGTGCTATCATAGGGGGTAATGCCCATAATTTTCATTAAACATAACTTTTCAAAATAGTGGAGAAAAGTTTTATACAGAGTAGGAAGTAGTATTACACTGGTGTGCTTTCGGCGAAAACCGAAGCCTACTCTAGAGCCCGAGGTATATTCTAAAGCTAACAGACTGTACATAAATTATTACACGCATACATACGAGTCACACAATTTACCCTCTTTTCTCTTTCCACTTTCGGCTAATGGGGTAAATATAGATGAGTAGATATTTTTTGCTTAAACGAATGACCGAAAATTGTGGCAACTCCTGATCTTTGCCTACTCCTTTGAGATACAGGCGTAAGTTTATGTATGAATGGTTATAAGTACGTATTGGTTGGTACGTATTGGTACGACAGAGAACCAAAGTTATCGACATAGCTCAGAGAATCAGCAAGCTGAAGTGGCAGTGGGCTGGCCAATCTCGCTAAGAACCGACAACCGTTGGAGCAAACGTGTCCTTGAGTGGAGACCGCGACTCGGCAAACGTAGTGTAGGACGCCCTCCGACTAGGTGGGATGACGATCTGCGAAAAACTGCAGGCAGATGCTGGATGCGGCAAGCTGAAGACAGGGCGCTATGGCGCTCATTAGGGGAGGGCTATGTCCAGCTGTGGACTAGTATAGCCTGACGATGACGTATTGGTTTGCACAATGAACTTCCATTTGGGACAGAGTATACGTGCCAAGTGTTCTACTGCATGTAAATCGCGCTGCTTTGAACAATTCAATTTATAATCTGACGTCTCAAAATGTTTGCAATTTATTGTAAAATATTGTATTTGCACGGAAACTGCGCTATTTTTGTTTATACCGTGTCCGCAGCAGAGGAGTGTGTGCTTAACGTCCGGTTTCTAGTTTCAGTTTACCTTGAGGCTATGAATCTGACAAGAACTTAATCTGCAGGTTTCGATATCAACCCATGTATGTCCCCACTGCTGGGGCACGGGTCTCTGCATAGCAGGAAGGTTAGGTCATACTCCATCACAGGGGCCAAGTCCGGGTTGGTGGAGGGTTGTAAGACAGTGGCGGGTCTTACTGTCAGAAGTTATCAAGCCGCCCATAAGGCCTCTGACATGGCTTAACGATTGTCATTACATGACACCCAGCACCAACGGCTTAGCTTCCCTTGCGAAGCACGGAAGCGCTTGGAAAAATGCCACTATCGGTAGTCACGGGACGGTCACCCATCTGCAGGTTTGTTTAAGGTCATTCGAATGGTGGCGTGGTGGCCGGGTCATCTATCTCCCTTCAAAACGGTTAAGACTGATGATGGCTAGTCAGCCAACTGCGTTATTCTCGTGAACGAGGGACGTTTTCGTATCTGCCGCAATACTTATGTTTGGCATTTACAGCTATTGATGGCAATCATGCTGGATGCAGCAAGCTGAAGACAGGGCGCTATGGCGCTCATTAGGGGAGGGCTATGTCCAGCAGTGGACTGCATAATATAGCCTGAAAAAGAAGGAGAAGAATGTCATCTCATCATATTATGTATAGGCGGCAACTGATTTATTAGGTTTAAGATGACTTGAGAAAAGTGGAGAGAGTGGAGTTTTGAAGTTTTTTAGTCCGGATTTACTTACGGGTGTTGTGTGAGACGAGCAACCGACGACGCGAGCACCGCCTCTGGTCACCATGCATGATTAAGCTCTGCGAATCGGAGCGAAACCTGATCGGACTTTTCCGATATAACAACACCCGTAAGTAAATCCGGACTAAAATAAAAGTCTACAATGTGTTGTGCTTACGAAAGTTTTAGTTCAAAAAGAGTGGAGTTTTTTTTCCGCTCCCTTTTTTCTGCTGCTATCCATCCCGAAGGCAGCGGCATACATTTTACATTGACATTCAGCAAACATAATGTAAATTCTTTACGTTGGAATTATTGGATCCTTTATTTCCGTGTGTTTTTTTTTTGTAGTCAGGCAAGGTGGCAAATGGTAGTCTCTGGTTAATGTAAACCCCTCTGGGATACAGGTGTGAGGTTACGTTATGTTTATCTAGTCTCACTTGAGTTCACCTACTGAGCACAGCTGATAATTAGATGATCTTACGCCTTTAAAAACCTACAGTGTAAAGTCCACACACATGCACTTACACATTCGGCTGTTTATTAATAATTTTTGCATGATAGATAACTGAATTATTTATTTATAAAGTAATAATAATTTAAAATAATGTCCCTTTCTTTCCTAAGAAAATATACATAACATTTTATTGTTTTATATTCATAATTTTTCACAGAATAGCATTGTATAATACCTTTTGGGGCAGCACTGGCTCCTGAGATACAGGTTCCCGCCTAGTTCAAGAGTCAGGGCACAATCATATTGTTACAAATTTAATCTTTTTGAGTTCAAATAACAATTATCTTACCTTATCCATAATTTACAAATGTTTGGTCAAAAGCCAAGAGGACTAGCCCGTCTACCCATTTCCATAAACTGCATCTGCTATAACTGAAACCGTTTTTGGCTATGTTATGACGTCACGTTACACACGTAATGACGCAACTGAGAAGCCCCCTCTACCCGGTCTCGTCGCGGCCGGGGGACTCAATATTTTCAAACGACACTTTTATTACTTTTATTGCCGAAGTGAGCCCTTGAAGATAATATCCACGCGGCAGTATTATGAAGGGTCATCCTGGACTCGTGATGGAGACAGAAGGCTCGTTTTTAGTAGTAAACTAGCTGACCCTGTGAGCTTCGTACTGCTTAACAGCCTATTCTTTATTTTTTTTATTGCTCTCTCCGTAAGAACCATCCTCGTAATTCAAGGAATATTCTAAAATTATAAAGAATTTGTGGCATCGTTCCAGCTGCTCTCGAGATTTGCGCTTACCAACACATTCAGCGATCCATTTTTACAGTGTAGATTTAAGGCTCCGTCTAAAGCCTGAATTCAGCCAGCGTCCGCACGAAAGAGCTTGGAGATGACGCATAAAAGGTTTTTCCTGCAAAATGTACTGAAGTACGTTTAAATGTACAAAAGAGACAGGGTGAGGGCGGCGTTGAAAACGGCTCGTTCTGCGGAAAAGACGCAACGCGTTGTATAGAAGTCGTGATCTCATCACCATGAACCCATTATGTCCTCACTGAGGGGCACAGGTCTCGTACCTGAGGAAGGTATAGGCCATACTCCACAACGAGGGCTAAGTCCATATTGGTGGAAGCTTGCACGACTGGTGGCTGGTCTCACTGTCGGAAGTTTTCAAGCCGCCTTAAGGCCTCTGACTTGGGGTAACAACTGCCATCTATCAACTACTTAACGCGTATGGGCCGATATATCTCGACTAATACTCAGACGATAGAATAATTCTAATTTTAACTTTATATCACTTTATAAAATTTTTAATTTTTATAGTTAAATTTTTGTATGGAATCAGGCGTTACTTTGCGGAAATCCATAATAGCATTACAATGTGAAAATTACTTTGTTAAATTCCGCCAAAAATCCCACAAGCACCATGCGGTTAGTTAATGCACCGCCCTCCCTCCCACTTTTTGAAGCAGAAGCAAGACACGAACACGACACCACCGACACCAATACTTCTGTGAGAAAATACGTCCTTAGGTAAGTGGCAAATCCTGGGTGTATTTTAATGTAATGTAAAAATCTGTAATATTGTCTGTAGGATAGTCGTTTGTTTGCCGTAAACAGTCTAAGTAAACAATCAAGTAAACGATACTCGAGTGCTCATCAGATAAATGGTCGCCTCGTCTTTCTGTTTATAGTCTGTGGCAAAATGGAGGGCCATTCAGGACCCTAGCTCGAGGGTCATTCGATTATGCCTGAAGGACCGGGACATGCAAAATGGACTAGACTAGGCTCCGTAGCTACCTACCTGCCTTCAGTTTAGGAGGGATTTTTTTCTATTATGTTCTGGGCTTGAGTTGGGGTCTTTGGCCGGATCAGGTAAAAGCTATTTTCTTTACAATTTACATGCTTAGTACAATCAAATGATTGTATGAAGTATTAATGCACAGACAACAGAAAAACCAACGACTTTAATTCATTTAATTATATTGTAAAACCATTGTAGCCTATTACTACATGTCTATTTCACCTTATTTATGCATGTATTTATTTATGTATTGTATTTATTATTTTATTTTAAGGTCCAGTCATTATTTAAAATGTATAGCCCCTAAATATTTATCTTAGATTAATATGAATATAACAATTTATTACTATCGTACACTTTCCTAGCCTCATTTATGAGTGAATTTCAACAGGTCTTATAAAATCTTAATTTCCATGTAATTTTTATCTTAAGGTTTTTTTACAAAACAAAACTCTTTTATTGTTGTTTTTGATAATGTATGTACTCTGATAAGTTAAAAAACTAGCAAGATAAACTGGTCTAAAAATTTCGTGCCGCGGCGATGAAACATGAGTGCACGGCAATGAAACAAGCGTCCACGGCAATGAAATAACTGTGCCATAGGAATGAAAGAATCAACCCACGGAAGTGAAAATATATTTTATTTCTCCGAGAGGGAAATGCAAACCCAGATATGGGTCGTTTCTTAATTTTTGACGTCTTTTTTTTCAGCCAATCTGTTTCTCTCCTCCTCAGATAATTTTGGTCTGGGCATGTTGGCATCTTAAAAATAAACAATCCATTATTAAAATCAGACTGCAGTATGTGCTGGTGCGTTCGTTTGTGAGGGTGTATTATACGATTGATAAAGTACTAAATGTTACTAAAAGATGATAAAATACATTTTCTTTACCTAATCATAACATGGCGATGAAAACAAAAGTCACGGAAATGAAATACTTGGCCACGGCAATGAAAATAATTTGTTTTATAAAGCATGGCAATTAATTTTCTTTCATTGATGTGTCTTTTTTTTCATTACCATAGCAAATTTCGCCCACGGAAACCACAGCAATGAAAACACGGTGATGAAAATCGAGGCAATAAATAGAAATAACAAAAAATCTATTAACCATTCGACAAAATAAACACTTGACAAATAATCATAAGAGAAATAGCGTTCTATCGAATGTTTACTTAAGATGACAATCTTAATTTAAATAGAAGTTATACCTATCCACGGCAATGAAAGAATATATGTCCAGCAACAAAAAAAAATATTGACTTAACGAATATCGCGAAAACGCAGGCACGTGCGTACGTCCTTCTGCGACGAGCACTTAGGCGGCACCACAGAGCATATAAATAAGAGACGGGACCTCCTTATATGCTTTTGTAATGAGTTTAGCCCCGTTAGCAATACCAACCAAAAGAGCAAAAATGCAATGTCAAAAGTGCTACCAACATAACAACTTGTCTGTGCATTAGGGACGTCCACTTACATTGGTACTACATTTATCGATATCGATAAATTTTCATCCAGGGGCTCCGCAGTTAGCCTATTAAAATTAATAAAAATCAATGTTTTCAATAAAACGACAAATGAAATTAGTATTTTATTATTGATTATCAAATCACAATAATTGTGGTCAAGGTCTATTGAATTTATTTCAGCAGCTATTTGGTTTTTCCTTAGAGGTGTCCAATCTGAGCGAACTTCATCAATCGGTGGTTTGGATTCAGGTGCTGAAATCGTCAAAAAAAGTTAAGTTGAGTCGTTATTGATTATTAATTTGTTGGTAAACTATGCTACTTACCGGGATAGTTCTGATAAATATGCTGAGATTCCAGGCCACAATAATTGTGGTCAAACCCTACTGGACCAATAGCAACAGCTGATATTTTGGCTGCTGTACAAGGTGCTGAAAATTATAACACTTTGTAATTTATCAAAGTAAACAAACTCTAGTTACAAAAAACTTCAGCGATACATGAAAAGTCTACGTACCAGAGTTGTTTTGTGAAGCTCGACAACTAATAGGTTTTTGTATAGCTGAATCTGAAAATAAACAATTGCAAGAATAGTGCGAAAAAAAAAATAGTTTGTTCCTGTTTACCACATAACTGCATAATTGACTATGTAACTATCAAATACATTTTTATAAAAAAATATTTTAAGTTAAAAATTAGTAAAAAAATATTTTAGTAATTCCAATCACTAACCAGTTTCAAGTGATGCGACGTGGCTACGTGGTAAGGAAACTCAGCTAGTAAGTAATCAGGAAGAGGAGGCGCATTTATAAGTAGAGAAGATACAGCCCTGTAAAAAAATGTTTATCAAAGTATGTCATTTACGTATTAAGACGTAATAATAATATTGCGTTCTAAATGACGGAGCAAAATATATTCAAATGTTTGACGTAAAGCAAGGCGTATTTTGTGTTTTATTACATAATTATTCATGAAATGTAGTAAGTGTTACATTATAAGTTTATAACACAACTCACCATTTCTTTAATCGGCTTCCTTTTAAAATAGTTGTAAAAATCTTTCGGCCGGAAATGATCTCTACAAACATATTTATGTTGGTGGAGTTTTTCGATGGGGATATACGATATAAGATCTTCCACAATTTTCACCCATTGTCTGCATCTAAAAAAAAAAACAACATTCAATGCAGCCACTAATAGTAAATCGTTGAAACATTGTTATGGCTAACAGCAATTCACCCGTCGTACACTGAGTAGTAATTCTGACCAAGGTACTTATCAGATATTTTTTTATCGATATTGAATATGTGTATGGCACATCACTATGACATTGAAACATTGAGTATTTTTCTCATAGTATATTAATTACGTTATTTAACATAAATTTATGATCTTGCTCTTGTGCAAGATGACAAAAACTGTAGCCAGAAATACTTACCGGTCTTCATCCCTAGGAAATTTACCCATAAACTTTCTTTTGGTACCCTTTGACCGGCTGCATTTTACAAATGGCACAAGTTCGACACCATCCGATCAATGCCATTATTAAAAGAAAATCACTAAACACTGTACAACAAGATACACACAGCTAGATATTGAACAAACTTAAAACACAAAAATTTTAACTAGAAAACGTTCTAATATGTGCCGCGTTCCGCCATATTTGTTATGTTTTCAGTTTGACATTGACAGCAAAGAAAGAGTAAGTAGTATTAAAGAGTGAGACAAAAATATGTCCGCCATTAAAACGGGGCTAAATGCGAACAAAAATTTCAAAGTTCCTACTTGCGCTAGGCTGGTGCCGCGTTCCGACATATTTGTGGTTTTCAGTTTGACATTGACAACAAAGAAAGAGTAAGTAGTATTAAAGAGTGAGACAAATATATGTCCGCCATTAAAACGGGGCTAAATGCGAACAAATAATTCAAAGTTCCTACTTGCGCTAGGCTGGGCGGCACTAAACACAAACGTTTCGCCAGGGATGTTAGATGCAAACTCTTGAATTATGGCACCAGACGCTCAATATTATGGCATTTTTGAAAAAAATAAGGTACGGGTGGGAAAACTCTTACAGATTTAATAAATTAGGTAAGTAGGTACTATTAATTAGAGTATTAAAATTTCTTCGAATTTTAATAAATTCTTCAAACGAACACTCTACTCGCTTAGTTCTTTTTAATCTGTGCTATTCGCTACTTGTGACTAAGTTCAACTTTTTGAAGAAAAATTACCGATAAAGCTGCAAAGTTCACCTACAGTGAAGTTCACTTACCACAGACTACAAAAACTATCACAGATATGAACGTTCTTATCAACTTACTGAACGAAATGAATGAATGATTTTTAGTGTTGCTAGATATCGGTATATAAAAAAAAAACTCGTCAACACCAAAAGCAAAAGATGAAAATATGTGATGCAAAAGTGCTTGAGATGAAAAAAATGGCAAAATTATGGTACTTTCGCGTACCATAATGGATGTATCATGGTACATGGTACGAACGACTGAATTATGGTACATGTACCATAATTATGACACGTATAACATCCCTGCGTTTCGCGCACCGGGGATGGGAAACAAGTCGTTAGGTAAAAAAATATACTTAAACATGATTAGGACACGGCGATTAACGGTAGTTCTGGGACAGACACATTTTTATTAACCATTCGTTGTACTGTGTAAATATTTCAATAAATGTATTTCGTAACAATACTTTGACTATTAATGTATCACATAAAATTAATTTTTAGTACAAAGAACCAATAGATGTTCATCAATGAAGAATAATACACAAGAAGGTGACGTGCGGACAAACATGGCAATGAAAGATTTCGGGATTTTTTTTTTTTGGAGCATCCATTATTCTTATTAACAAAATGTTTAGTGCTACACATAGATTACCATATCATCTAACCGTAAAAAAATGTTAGAACATTAACACTTTCTTTTTAGGGTTCCGTACCTCAAAAGGAAAAAACGGAACCCTTATAGGATCACTTTGTTGTCCGTCTGTCCGTCCGTCCGTCTGTCAAGACCCTTTTTCTCAGGAACGCGTGGAGGTATGAAGCTGAAATTTATATCAATTACTCAGGTCTACTGTCCCTTGAAGCTGTGAAAAAATCAAACTTCTAAGCCAACGCAATCAAAAGATACAGCCGTTTATGCCGCAAATTTTCGACACTTGCAAGGGAATCAAAACCTAC
Source organism: Yponomeuta sedellus (assembly GCA_934045075.1). Classification (NCBI taxonomy): domain Eukaryota; kingdom Metazoa; phylum Arthropoda; class Insecta; order Lepidoptera; family Yponomeutidae; genus Yponomeuta; species Yponomeuta sedellus. The sequence goes on along the minus strand of OW203746.1, from coordinate 8,654,871 downwards.
AGGGTGCTTCCCGTGAACTCAGAATCTTGAAATTTGGTACGAAGCAACGTCTTATAGCATAGATAAAGGAAAAATTACGAAAACCATAAATTTTTAGTTACATCACATAATATATATTTTTTTAATAATTTTAAACTTACTACCCATTTCCTCATAAACGCGTAGAGGTATTAAATTGAAATTCATACCAAATACTCAGGTCTATAATACAGGTTTGTACGGAACCCTCGGTGCGCGAGTCTGACTCGCACTTGGCCGGTTTTTTATTACCAATTTCATTGGTGCCACGCAATTTTTAGTTCAGGAAAATTGACACTTATAATGTCAAATATGTGCTGTCATTTGTTCCCGGGAAATGGAGTCATGGAAGTATGCTATGGAAGCAAATATTCTGAGATTACGTTGTGTTGTAATTAACATGAAGTTGAAAACCGCTGGATCGGGCACAACAGCATGAAGGCGAGCCAAACAGACAGCCTGCACCATCAAATGCGATAGCGGAGACCAGTGCGCCATCGACCCGGAATGCAGTACTGGACAGACAACCGACAACCAGGCCAACGAGCAGTTCAGTTCCATTCAATGGTGCCCCTTACAAGACAATAATTTTCTCAGACAAAATAGGTGTAGGTCTAGGAACCAGGCTGCAGATCCATTTAAAACAGCATGTAGAAAACATATGTATGCCAAATGCCTCTTACATGCAATTAATCAACGCTCTGCTCAGCAAACAGTATGATAGAAATACTACTATTGTATTATTAATGGGGAACAGCACAGGGATTCAAGAAAGTGAATTGATAAATTACTATGAGTCCATAATAGCTTTAAATGTAAGGAAAATCATTATCTGTGCTTTTCCCTATTCAAAAACATTGTCAGAGACACAGAATGCACGGATAGGTAAACTTAACCGTCTGTTATATAACATGACATTTGGTCATAGAGATCAAGTTTTTTATTTTGATACGAATAACTTTATTCGAAATTTTATATTGACTAGGGACACAATGTATGTGCCCCTTCGTTCAAAACGACAGATTGCCAAATTGTTGGCATTCAATATTTATGACCCTATTATTGTTACGACAATAAAACAGGTACCATTAGTAAATAAAAACTGTAGAAAAAGTTCTACTAGTAAACCTCTGTACTCAGAGGCTTTAAAAAAACCTAACATAAATAAGTTAAGCTTGACTGCTGATTTAAACTGTCAGCGCAGACCACAGAAAAGCCCCTCTTAAAAAAAATCACTTTAGCTAATCAGAACATACAGGGTGGTTTTTCTGGAAAGCTACTAGAGTTAGAATTGTTCTTAGAGCAACATGAGATTGACATACTTTGTGTTACGGAGCACTGGCTATTAGAATCTCATATGAATTTTTCTGTACATAATTATCAGTTAGCCAGTTGCTACAATAGAAAGTTAGCATTGCATGGGGGATCTTTAATACTAGTAAAGGATGGTTTAAAATTTAAAGAAAGGAAAGATATTTGCAGGCTTTCTGTTGAAAAAATAATTGAACTATCTTGTGTTGAATTATCGTCACACATTGTAGTAAGCGTATACAGGCCCCCCACCAGTGATTACAGTGTATTCGAATCTGTATTAGAGGATGTATTAAAAGTAGCCTGCAGTAATAATAAGAAGGTTATAGTCTGTGGTGATTTTAATGTAAACCTGCTTGTAGATTCCCCTTCGAGTGCTAAATTAAAACTTATTTTTAAGTCTTTTAATTTGATGAATATTTTCTTAGAGCCCACCAGGATTAACGAAACCACCGCCACCTGCCTTGACAACGTATACTGTGACTGTGAATTTTCCCATTATTCTACAGTGAATTGTCTTAAATCAGACCACAGTGGTCAAATTGTACATTTTAAAGCAGATTTAAAAAAAATAGAGCAAGATGTACTCTGCAGGGTGATAACAAATAAAAAACTAGAATTGTTTAAACTTGACTTAAAAAAAAGATTACCTATTCAAAAAAATAAAACTCAAGATGCTAATGTTCTCTATCGAGATTTCTTCAAGGCTGTTTCAGATAGTTTTGAAAAAGTTTTTAAATTAAAACAGATATCCTGCAAACAAAATAAATTACAATTTAGTGAATGGGCCACTGCCGGCATCCGAAAAAGTAGGGACACACTTTATTCACTGTATGAGAAAAAAACATATACATACAACCCCAGTTTTATACAGTATGTAAAACTATATTCAAAATTATTTAAGGCCGTCTGCCACAAAGCAAAATGCGAGTATATAAAATCAAAAATCCTTCAATCTTCTAATAAATCTAAAACAATTTGGGCTATTATAAATAAGGAAACTGGTAAATCCAAATTGGGAGATCGCGAATTTGCACTTAAAATAAATAATAAATTAATAACCTCAAATGAAGACATTGCTGCGGCTTTTGAACAGTTCTTTACAAATGTTCCAATTATAACGACAGCTCCTTTAGACTCTTCTCCAGCTCTTGCAGAAACTATTTTGAAAGACAATGTCCCCCTATGCGATCACGATTTTTCGTTTGATTATATTGAAGCTCATACCGTGATTAAATCGTTTAAAAAGCTAAAGCTTAAAAAAACTGAAGATTTGTGGGGTATGTCAGTAACAGTAGTTAGCTCAGTAATCGACACCCTAGCACCCTATTTAGCCAGAATCTTTAACAAATGTCTAGATGAGGGTATATTCCCAGATCTAATGAAATATAGTAGGCTCGTTCCTTTATTTAAAAGTGGTGATAAGCAAGATCCTTCAAATTTCAGACCAGTCTCGGTTCTACCCGTTTTGAGTAAAATATTCGAGAAGATAGTTCTAGGTCAACTGCTTACACACTTCAATGACTATCAACTTCTCCATGGTCAGCAATTCGGCTTTACGCAAGGGCGCTCTACAACGGACGCCGGCGTCATGTTAGTTAAACATATATTTAGTGCATGGGAAGATCGCAAGGATGCTATAGGCGTATTCTGTGACTTGTCAAAAGCATTTGATTGCGTTGACCATAAAACACTTCTTTTAAAATTAAAGCACTATGGTATAAACGGGAATAGCCTAAAACTTATGACATCATATTTAGAAGGAAGAATTCAAAGAGCTGATATAAATAGAACTAAATCTTCAGGGTCAGAGGTCAGGATAGGAGTACCACAGGGATCGATTTTGGGGCCGTTCCTCTTCCTCGTATATGTAAATGATTTGCCGTTCATGGTTCAAAATATGTCAGAGATAGTACTATTTGCAGATGACACGTCACTTATTTTCAAAATTAAGAGACAAGAAGATGACCTTGACAATACTAATGCTGCTCTCTCTCAGGTACTAAACTGGTTTACGTCTAATAACTTATTGTTAAATTCAAAAAAGACAAAATGTATAAAGTTCACTCTACCAAATGTCAAAGTAGTTGACAGCAAAGTTATATTGGGAAGGGACAAACTAGACCTTGTCGAAGAAACTGTATTTTTAGGTATCACAATTGATGCAAAGCTTCAATGGGGTCCTCATATAGAAAAATTGGCAAATAGGCTTAGCTCTGCAGCATATGCTGTTAAAAGAATTAGGGAACTAACTGACGTCGCAACTGCCAGGCTCGTTTATTTTAGTTACTTCCATAGTATCATGTCCTACGGCATACTACTGTGGGGACGGGCAGCGGACATTGAGACCATCTTCGTCTTGCAGAAAAGAGCGATCAGATTCATCTATAAGCTAGGCAGTAGAGACTCGTTAAGAGAATTCTTTAAAGAAACAAACATCCTGACAGTTGCCAGTCAGTATATCTATGAAAATATTATGTATGTCAGGAAAAATATTAGCAACTTTAAAACTGCAGGTAGCCAACATAATGTAAATACTAGAAATAAACATAAACTTTTGATCCCAAGATTTAGGCTGGCAAAAGTTAATACATCCTTCATGGGGCATTGTATACGCTTCTACAATAAAATCCCTGAAGATATATTAAGTTTGACTGAAGCGCGGTTCAAAAAATGTGTAAAGTACACTTTGTGCCAAAAGAGCTACTATAATATTAAGGATTATTTAGATGACAATGATGTCTGGAATTCAAGCATGTAAAATTCACGAGTTTTGTAGTATCTGTGTAAATTCTGTTAATTAAGGAATTTGAAAAGACTAAGTTTGGAGTTTTTTTGTCCATTTTTTCTCCAAAATGATCCAGATTTTGAAATGGACACCTAGTTTAACTTGTAACGTTCATTAAGCCGCAGTATCTGCGCTACTTTGAATAAAACCTTTTCATTTCATTTCTTTTTCATTTCATTTCAAAAATAAAAAAAGGTTTAAAAAAAAACACGGTATCGAACCACCGACCGATTTTTTGGTAGTCTAGCGTGTTCCCGCTCTAAACCAACTATAGCATTTATAAATCAAAGCAAAACAATGCTGCTAGTTACTTCATAATTAGACACTCAATAATATTGACAGGAAACGGTTTATCTTAAGAGTCATAACCTCTCTGAAGGGATCAGAGAGGTTACAATTCTAAAGATAAACCGTCTTCTGGCTAACGCCGAGAATTCTAGACTTCACTCCTGGATAACCTAACTAAAGATAGCCGGTAACATTGACCACACTCGCATATATTTCATAATAAACGACATACTCGTATGAACTACTGTTATGCGCTAGCGTGTTGAACAACGTTACATTTAACCCGACTGCGGTGGAGTCCAAATCCTGTCTTATGGAAATAAATCTTTTATCTATCTATCTACCCACCTACCTACCTACCTACCTACCTATCTATCTATCTATCTATATATCTATCTATCTATCTATCTATCTATCTATCTATCTATCTATCTATCTATCTATCTATCTATCTATCTATCTATCTATCTATCTATCTATCTATCTATCTATCTATCTATCTATCTATCTATCTATCTATCTATCTATCTATCTATCTATCTATCTATCTATCTATCTATCTATCTATCTATCTATCTATCTATCTATCTATCTATCTATCTATCTATCTATCTATCTATCTATCTATCTATCTATCTATCTATCTATCTATCTATCTATCTATCTATCTATCTATCTATCTATCTATCTATCTATCTATCTATCTATCTATCTATCTATCTATCTATCTATCTATCTATCTATCTATCTATCTATCTATCTATCTATCTATCTATCTATCTATCTATCTATCTATCTATCTATCTATCTATCTATCTATCTATCTATCTATCTATCTATCTATCTATCTATCTATCTATCTATCTATCTATCTATCTATCTATCTATCTATCTATCTATCTATCTATCTATCTATCTATCTATCTATCTATCTATCTATCTATCTATCTATCTATCTATCTATCTATCTATCTATCTATCTATCTATCTATCTATCTATCTATCTATCTATCTATCTATCTATCTATCTATCTATCTATCTATCTATCTATCTATCTATCTATCTATCTATCTATCTATCTATCTATCTATCTATCTATCTATCTATCTATCTATCTATCTATCTATCTATCTATCTATCTATCTATCTATCTATCTATCTATCTATCTATCTATCTATCTATCTATCTATCTATCTATCTATCTATCTATCTATCTATCTATCTATCTATCTATCTATCTATCTATCTATCTATCTATCTATCTATCTATCTATCTATCTATCTATCTATCTATCTATCTATCTATCTATCTATCTATCTATCTATCTATCTATCTATCTATCTATCTATCTATCTATCTATCTATCTATCTATCTATCTATCTATCTATCTATCTATCTATCTATCTATCTATCTATCTATCTATCTATCTATCTATCTATCTATCTATCTATCTATCTATCTATCTATCTATCTATCTATCTATCTATCTATCTATCTATCTATCTATCTATCTATCTATCTATCTATCTATCTGTCTGTCTATCTATCTATCTATCTATCTATCTATCTATCTATCTATCTATCTATCTATCTATCTATCTATCTGTAGGAGTGTAATGTGTTTTGTTTGCTCGTATGTATATATGTCCGGTTCTATGTTCCCTCGTAACGCTTTAACCAATGGTTGAAAATTAAACGTCAGTTGGTTCGTCGTATTCATATGAAAAGAAATTCATAAACCTATTTAGAGGCTTAAAAATCCACCCATGCCGGGACTCCAACCCGTAATTATGTAGAATTAACAGCAACATGGTAGTAGTCGATCAAATAAGTGCATGCTATATCTTCTCTATAATATAAAAATGAATCGCCGAATGTGTTGGTAAGCGCAAATCTCGATAGCAGCTGAACCGATTTCGCTAATTCTTTTTTTACAATATTCCTTGAAGTACGAGGATGGTTCTTACGGGGAGAAAAAAATAAATAAAGAATCGACTGTTAGGCGATGCGAAGTTCGCTGGGTCAGCTAGTTTTATAATAATTATGTAAACTCTGTTAATTAAGAACTGTGAAAAGACTAAGTTTGGAGTTTTTTGTCCATTTTTTTTTCCAAAATTATGTAGGTTTTCAAATGGACACCTAGTTTGACTTGTAACGTTATTTAATCCGCAGTTTCTGGGCTACTTTAAATAAAACCTTTTCATTTCAGTGAAATGCCTGTCATGCTCTTCTGTCGTTTCGGAATTATCGCTGTAATCGTGAGCGAGTTATCCACGCCGATGAGCGCATAATTCATTTTCTCGTCGATTGAATTATTTATTTAACGGCAAATATGTGCTCTCTAGAACGTCAAATAAGCCGTGATTACTGAAGTGAGAACTTCACTTAGTAAATAATTAACCCTTAACTATGCAAGCTACCCATATAGAATAGTAGGATAGTAAAATAGGTAAAATAGTTACCACTTTCAATTGAATATTATCACCTTGAAATACTGTCCAAAAAAAAAAATATTCATGGATATATTACACAGATCTCGTTAGCCCTATACTAAGTACAACTAAATGACTTGTGTTATAGGTGCTAAATCGACGATAGATTTAATACAAAAAGTCAACTAAAAGTTTTTACTACCCATAGCCTATTAAGAGTTTAGTAAAGTTAAGTTTCGTTTTTGACATTACATCACCGAAACAGTTTTTGGATCTCTTTGACAGCTAAAGGGCCTAGAGATTTTTTGAATCACTCGTATGAAATTGTATCGTCGAATGCGACATAAGTCACACTCGTCTTCTAAGTCGCATGATCTCGTTTTTCCGTATTTTTGAATCCAAATATCCATAAAGGATTAGATATTCTTCAAAATTCATTTTCTACACTGAAGATCACAATATTTACAATCTACAACAGTTATCAGGAACAAATTCACATGTATCGCCAGGTAGGTATCTGTGCGCAGCACAATACAAATTAACACAAATTTTGACTATCGATCGACATACGAGACGAGTGGTAAGGACCATTCGTTGTAGTCGAGTGATTCAAAATACGGAATTTCGTATGTCGAACGAAAATCAGTAGAAATCGAGCGCTCGAAGCGAGACGAGCGATTCAAAAATAGAGCTACTAAGCTTACAATAGAGACGTAACCAATTTTGATTAATTTGCCGCCATCAACTTTGTGTCTATATGCAATAAAACACAACACGACCACCATCTGTCGTCAGGATTGCGGATTTAAAATCGTAGCTTTGAACTCGCTATAACTTGGGATATGTGTATACCAATTGTATAACCAAATATTAGCTATCAGGGGCGGGTAGCACCAGCTATATCGAGCTATATCAGCTGTAGCAACCCACTGCCTCATATTTGCCCGATAGGTACTATGTTTTCTTAGTGGAATTTTTAACTTTTTTTACTTAATGTTATTAGAGGATACTCAATTATTGCTTGAGGAGCTTCAGCATCCTTAAGTATATGCATCCTTTAGTACTTACCGTAAGTTAAAGAGATTTAAAAGAACTGAGACAATTTTTAGCACCCTAGGTGGGTTCACTACCTTATACCTGCACATCACACACTCACTCACATTACAAATATATACTTTCCCCTAAACTATCATAATTTTCACTCAGTTTTTTAGTCTTTTTGTTAATTTTATTACCTTATTATTTTGGTCAGTTTAAAGTAACGAGTATTTATCGCAAATTCTCTTGGCAATCTTTTATTGTACTCTGCGATACGGTCGTGCAGGTCACAGATACTAATTGAGATACAATAGCTACTTTTGCATACGCGTCTCATCGTAAGTCACATTTTTTATTCAATGAAATATTTGTACTTATTTATCTCATAAGAAATGAGAAAAATCGGCAAGGATGTTGCCAGTCTCACTTTTCCTTCAGCAACTCTCCATCGTATTTTGTCTGGAAGAAATTGCTCTAAACAATAAGGCCGCCAATTGTACTGTATCTTTCTAATTATTTTATGTTTGTTTTTTTCCTGGTGTACCTATAATAAAGAATATTTATTATCTGATCTTAATTAAGTGAACGACATAATTAACCTGTAGAATGAGCATGGTGAAGTTGCAGTGGGCTGGTCAAATCTTACAAAGACCTGGTAGCTAATAGGGTACAGTCATTCTTGAATGGGGACCATGAACTGGCAAATGCGCAGGACACACACCAGCTATTGCTTGATGAGGTTGGCCTAGGATACAAAGAAGTGCTATGCGTTGGACGAGTCCTATATCCTTAGTTATATATTAGACGGGTCTAATCACGTATTTACCTTATTTCCTGACGTCGGGAAATAAGTTTACCTTTTACCTAATAAATAATCGCGATTAGACCCGTTAAATATATAACTATGTATTAGTATCGCGAATCATTAAGAAATATTAGTCCTATATCCAATCGAAAAATACAAGATGATTGATTAATTTCCACCTTAATGTAAGTTTGTAGCGATGCAAACCTCTTTACACCATTTTTTGACGACTTCAACTCAGTGCTTTAATTAGAATGTGTTTATTTATAATATAGAAAACTAGATAGAAAGAAAACCTTAATATAAGATAGAAAACTTGATAAAAACAGAATAAGCAAGTAAAAGAAGATTTAATAGTCAGGTCTAGTCGAAACGTTTAGTAGTAATGTTAAAAATGAGGGAAATCTGGAAAATGGGTGACGTAATTTTAAATTTTGAAAATGATAGACAGAATTGACAAAATATCAAAAAAATGGTGTAAAGAGGTTTGCACCGTTACAAATTTAATAAAAAAATTAGCATTTAGTTTGACTTCTGATATTGAATAACTTATGGCTTACGAGCCAAGGCTGATGGAAGCGTAATTAACGGGTATTAAAATATATTTAAAATGATAAATGAAACATCTTGTTGAGATAAATTGAATGCTTAAGCTTATTCCAATTTTAGGGTTTGTTTTTACATAACATGAGATATTATCAGTTAAGGTTAAAAGCTTATAATAATGTTTATCTAATTTCAGGGGTTTTTTTTTAATAGGATGAGATCATTACACTATTTTTATTTTTAATGCACTAACCCGTGCTAAGGAACAAATTTAAAAACCTATTTAGAGGCTAAAAATTTCACCCATGCCGGGATTCGAACCCGCAACCTCTGGCTATCTGTGCCAGCGCTCTAACAATTGAGCCAATGGGCGACTCACGGCATCAGTGAAATTTCGAACCTCTTTACACTATTCTCTGTATTACGTACAGGCAGCGACATCTGACTTAAGCAAATTGCATTACTTACAGCAATTGGTAGAGCGCTGGCACGGATAGCCAGAGGTTGCGTGCCTTGCGAAGCATGGAAGCGCTCAGAAAAATGCCTCTAGTGGTAGTCACGGGACGGTCACCCATCCTGCACCTTACCGCACCTGTTGTTGCTTAACCAAGTGATTGATTTCAATCACTCGGTCCGCCTAGGCCACGAGCGCTTCCTCGGTTCGACTAGCACACCTTAGCCATTCCTGAGTGTCTAAGGTGTTCACTAAGTGATTGTTAATACTTCAGACACTAGCGTTCCCTCACAATCAGCCCACCTCTGCCCACTGCTGGGTATAGACCTTTTCCCCATCACACCATCCTTCGTGGTCTTTCGTCATTCACATCCATGGAATAACTGCATTATTATTAAAATTATGTCACAAAACACATCGTATTTGGTCCAACAACGGCATACTTAATACTAAGTATAATTTTTTTTCAGTCAATCCTTGGTTTATGTATAACATCGTCCGACCACCGCACCAAATTCAGAAATGTACGTAAAAAAGGAAACAAATTAAGCGGTTCATGCGCCTGAGCCTGTATGCTGTCAAATTGTGCACTCGATCACACTAAAGGATAGTTATAATCCCAGTTCCACTAAAGCCCCGACAAAACCTAACGCAGCATGCAGGGTCATGCGAAACCGGCTGGCTAATTGAAAGCGCGAAAACCTTTCAGCTAGAGTGTCATGTAGCAGCCACACGTTGGACGTAACGAACGTACGACTTCGGATGTTGGCCTTTTCTGCCATTCATAAAAAAAATTAAGAATAATAAATAATCTTCTTCTTCTTCTTCTTTGGTCCTTTAACTCCTAGGGGAGCATACCACACAGATTTCCACTTCTGACGGTGGTTCGCGGCAGCTTCCAATTCAGGCCAGCTAGTGCCGATCGATTTGGCCTCTTGGTCTGTTGATATTTTCCCCGTGGTCCTTGGCAGCCCCTTTGGCAGCCCCTTCTTTCGGAAGTGCTTGTCTGGTCAGGCATCTCTTGTCACGGTGTAGTGTATGGCCTATCCAGCGCCATTTCCTATCCAGGATTTTTAGGTGGACTGGTATCTGTTTGGAACACTTCCAGAGGTCCTGATTCCGTATTCTTTGTGGCCAGAATATCCCCAGTATCTAAATAAAGTATATTAATCAAAGAATTAAAATAAGGACTAGCTCCTTACGGCCAAAAACTTAAATTAAATTGATTTTGAATGTTTATTCTTTCAGTTAAGTTCACCGATAGATATGATGTAGACTTTTAGTCCGGATCTACTTACGGGTGTTGTTATATCGGAAGAGTCCGACCAGGTTTCACTCCAGTGAGACGCGAATCGGAGCGAAAACTGGTCGGACTTTTCCGATATAACAACACCCGTAACTAGATCCGAACTAAAAGTCTACAATGTTCAAAACTAGATATGATTTTTAAAGTAAGTTTAAAATATTATAAGTAATAAATTATAATCATTAGTTACGATGCTGCTGCCTCGAGCTGTAACATTACTGGACAGAATACAGATTGTTGTATTTTTTAATATACTTTGTACGATGTTTTTTCAAAAGTTTGTTTTTAAGTTTATCGTACATTTAATGGTTAAATAAGAAAAGAAAACCTTTCAACGTTAAAAAACACATTCTATTCGTTGAATGTCAATGTATAAATTGTACAGTCGTCGGGTCAAGTTATAGTGAAATAAACACAGCGAAAAAAAATATTATAAAGAACCCGATTGCTGGGCATTAACTACACGCTGTGGGTCTAACCCAGGTACCTCGCAATGAGTGACATTATTAAATTGGGGTCCCACCTGCTAAGGAGTTAATGTTGTTTAATGTTATTAACATGTTCACACGTCAGGTTGGTTATTTATTATTGGTTTTTTTTATTTTGAATTTCACTATTGTCTTTCTACTCATTTTTTTATTTTTTGTAAAATTTGTGCCGATTTTATCACATGTACTTGCGAGTTATTGTCCATCAAGTGGTCCAACGTATAGACGCACGATGAATATTTGCCATGGAACTCATTGATAAGCCTTGTATACTTGCATACGAGAATTATTTCTCATTCCATTTATTCTTGTTCAAATACAGTCATATCGAGCGAATTTAAAATCAGATATAGTATTGCAATCTGGGCCAAGAGAAACAGAAGACAGTGTAAAATAATGTACAGAAAATTTAACCCTTTTCCCCCTGAAGGGAAGAAAACGTATAATGGGGGCAAGCCAAGAGTTACCCAGAGCAAGCGCTTCCCATTCGCCTAAAGAGTACCTAGATATTTTTTATTGTACACAAAAATGATATTAATTATATATGGGGGTCTGATACACACATAGAAACGTAGAGAACTAGACATTATACTCCAGGTTATATAGAGGCCAAGTCCGGGTTGAGGAGGATTGGCGGAGAAGGCCTTATGGGCGGCATGATAACTTTGACAGTAAGGCCCGCCATTGTCTTACAATCCTCCACCAACCCGGACTTGGCTCCCGGACGAGAAACATGCCCCAGCAGTGGGGACTTACAAGGGCTGATATCAATCGATCGATCGAACTTGATATATTCATCCCAGGCTGTAAAATGACTTTTTTTTACGTAGCCTCGTTTGTGTCCCACTGCTGGGCAAAGGCCTCCCCCAACTCAGACCAGATGTTTCTGTCTTGTGGCACCTCAGACCACTCCGGCATGTGTCGGTCGAGATCGTCTCGCCAACGTTTTCTTAGCCTACCTCTCTTTCAAACGTTTTCTTGGTAAAATAACTTATCTTAAAAATACATTTATGAAAACAGAAGTAGTTTTTGTAGGACGATTCCTCATCCGCTGATAACATTAAATTAACCAAAACGTGGGGTTAATATTATCATAACAAAAAAGCTTCTTTTGGAAACTGGCAACATAGCCTAAGCCGAAAGGCCGTTCAAAAATAAAATATTTTCACTTAACGAGATTAAAAGTGTGCCTCGAATAAAAAATATGAAAAACACCCTTCAGCGGGCAGGCCCGTAATTGTTTTGGGATTTCCACAGATATTAAGGGATAAAGGTAATTAAGGGTGCCTTCCCGGACCGCGGCCGTTTTGCCTGAGTGATTGTAATGAAGCTTGTAGGCCAGGATACCTGGCGCAGCTTTCCAAGCTAGGCAGCTTTTTTTTTATTTGTGAAATATGTAAAATAACAAGTGTTTCTTATAATCTCGCCGCTCTCGGAAACCTGTTCGGTTTATCTGTTAGCGGCGGTCGTTCTTAGTTTTTAATTTTACATGCACAACTTAAGGAACGTACGTTTTGGCACGCTATATTTAAAAATTAATTACAAATTAAGTACGGTCTTTTGACTTATTTATAGTTGTTAATTAAATTATTCGTTATCTTAAGTTTAAATTTATCAGAGCACATAAATAGTTACCTTTGATGCTAATTTAGCCAACTCTCGTTATAATGGATTGTCTTAACGTAAATTAACTATTGATTTTCTGATACAGTTTCTTTTTCCAGGAAATAGGTTTTTTGAGCGGCGGCAGCTCAGTCGGTGGTACAATGGACTCGGAAGCGAGAGATGCAGATTCGATTCCCAGTGCAGGAATGCGCCAATGACTTTAGTTTCTGAGTTATGTACATTTGTGAAGTTATGTTATGTCAGAAAACTTTTGTTCGTGTTAACTAGGTTTTAAAATTATTTTCGAACTTGTAGGTTAAATTATGAATATACATTCATACTTATTTAGTAACAATACCATTCGCTAACTGTGAAGGAAAATATCGTGATGAAACCTGAGTGTCTGAGGTATTCAAATACCCTTGCCAATCCGCGGTGGGCACGCGTGGTAATTAAGACCATACTCTCTCTCTGAGAGAAGACCTGTGCCCTGCAGTGGGACGTTTATCGGCGACATACAAGATTGACTCACAGTTTTCCATTAAAATACTGCTTTTCTGAACAACATCGGTCGATGTTGGAAACTATAAACGAACTTTAAAAACCTATTTAGAGGCTAAAAATTCCACCCATGCCGGGATTCGAACCCGTGACCTCTGGCCATACGTGACAGCCCTCTTTCCAACTGAGCTAGGGTGACTCACCGGCATCAGTGAAGTTTCGAACCTCTTCATAAAAAAGGAACTGCGAAAAAGGTACATTACATTGAAATAAAATACACTCTGAAGTAAAACATGAAAATAATAGCCCGTCAGTTTCGCTAAAGCTTGTCAATATATGAGCTGTCAGCCTCCACGTCCTGTGACGTCACGCCCACTGATAGCCTGTCAAAGTGGCCACAGAATAGCTAGACATACAAAAGGCTTAATTAGAATGACGTAGAATTTAACGTCATATCATCATCAAGACCTGTGCTAAAATTAAAGTTGTTTAATTTAATTTAAATTTATTGTACCAGTAAACATTGCACAATTGGCGGGCTTAATACTGAATAGTATTTTATTCAGTACACGTATGTGCCAGTCGCACTCTCAATGCCTTACATTCATTGTATTCGATCTAAGCATTAGTCGAATAATATACGATACGATTTACTGTCGTTGGTTCGAATGGACACTGCGACGCAAGTGTGCCTTCTATTTGTATCTCTTCTGTATTTTAAATACGCCCATTGCTAGTTAAGCGATAAATAGCTGAAAATATATCCACGTGATTGAAATGTAATACTTTTGTATCTTGTCCTTAAGATTGCTTTAAAAACCTATTTCTAGGCTACAAATTCCACCCATGCCGGGATTCGAATCCGCGACCTCTGGCTATCCGGGCTTAAGATTGCTGTTAAGTCTGACATGCTGATTGGCGACGACAATTGAGGGTATTTAGTGACTTTAACATAATTGGTAAATTTTTGTTGTATATTCTGAAGGTTCGATAGGTGATAAAATAATGGACATTTTAAATACCTACATTTCGGTCCTACATTTTGTTTTTGAAATTTCTTAAATTATTAATTATAGTTGTATGAATATTATGAATTTTCTCAACCAAAAAAATTAGTAAGGGAGGAAAATATATTTTAAATGTCCGTGGATTAATCCGTTTAGGCCGGAACCGGATTAGTCCGTGGATTACGGCCTCGGTGGCGCAGCGGTTTGGCACACTTACTGTAAAACTGAAGGTCTCGGATTCGATCCCCGAGTCAAAATAGGAAACTTTTTTCTAGTTTATCTCGGGTCTTGTATGTTATCTATGTATTCATTGTATTAAATTTATCGTCGAGTTAGCCCCTGTAACACAAATCATTTAGTTGTACTTAGTATAGGGCTAACGAGATCTGTGTAATATGTCCACGAATATTCATTTATTGTCCAATAAACCTTGGCCTTACGTACATAATGAGGCACTACGGCCGAAATATGAGGCTAAGTGCGAAAACCACAGGACGAATTAACTGAACTAAAACTAACTTATGACGTCACAGTTTACGCCCAATTTGTATGTAGCGTTTTCGTACCACATCACGAGAATTATTTCGAGACTCTTTATTTTGCGAAAAGTAAAATAAAATGAAGTAAAATGTTATTACACGTGTGGAGAGGATGAAGGCAGAAAGATTGACGAAACAAATATAGATAGACAGACAGACAGACAGGCAGGCAGGCAGGCAGGCAGGCAGGCAGGCAGGCAGGCAGGCAGGCAGGCAGGCAGGCAGGCAGGCAGGCAGGCAGGCAGGCAGGCAGGCAGGCAGGCAGGCAGGCAGGCAGGCAGGCAGGCAGGCAGGCAGGCAGGCAGATAGATAGATAGATAGAGAACACTTAATTGTACATAAAAATGGAAATTACACAGATATTTCTTAACCTAAGAGTACAGACGGCGGCCTTATCACTAAAAGTGATCTCCTCCAGACAACCTTCGGATGAACTGGACTTAACATTAGAGAAGGAAGAAGATGTACAAAATAAAAACATAGAAAACATTAATTTCAGAAGTTCCAAATACATGCCTCAATAATAGACTGAATAAATAAAATTATCAACAGATACATACAAATAATTTACATAAATAAATAAATAAATACATAAATAATTAACAAAATATACACATTCAAAGGACATAAGTTGAACACAACAACAGCAGGGCAGCCTGGGCCGTAAAGGCGAATCGACCTTTCGAATCGAATGCGAATCGGAACAAATCGACCAAATAAGGACCGGATTAGCAGAGGGGAAGATAAAAAGTACCCGGAAACAGCGTGCGGGCATGCAACGACTTATGAACGTTGATAAAGCGAAGGTGATCTGTCAGGACCGTGGCAAGTCGCAGTCCTTAGTCACTTCCTACCCCTCTCGGATACAGGCGTGAGGTTATGTATGTATGTATGTATGTATGTAAAATCTGATTATTAATTTTCCAATGAGATCAAAATATTTGTTTCCCTATTACCCCAGGCTCTAAGTCAGAGCAGTATTGAGGTATAGTCGACAACAGCTCGACCTTTTCGTCTCAGCTGCAAAGACAAACGTAACTCAACTGAATAAAGTGCACGAATGTAAAGGTCGGTGTGCTGTCGCCTGTACTTTTGATCTTTAAAAATATTGCCGAGTAACATATTCCTTCTCAAAAAACCTCTTTAGAGGCTAAAAATTCCACCGATGCCGGGACTCGAACCCGCGACCTCTGGCTATCCGTGCCAGCGCTCTATCCAACTGAGCTAATGGGTGACTCACCGGCATCAGTGAAATTTCGAACCTCTTTACAATAAATATTCTCCGCATTACGTACAGGCAGCGACACCCGGCTGAAGCAGATTGCATCACTTACAGCCCCGACCACCTACTTTGCAGTTAGGCTTTTATTTTAAATGCACTAACCCTTGCTAAGGGCAATTTTAAAAAACCTATTTAGAGGCTAAAAATGTATGCCTTCTTTTAAATTTTTTTAAAACATTCACAATTATTATTAAATCAACTTTTTTTGAAAGCAAAACGATGTTTTACTGAAATTATAAATAAAAAATCGTTGCTCAAAAATACTACCACTTGTATAGTTTTAACGTAAACGATTCTCTTGGTGAATTTTTATTTCAGCTTCTGTATTAAAACCGTGATCAAAGCAAATATTTTATTATATTTTTAATAGTTTACACTCTTTTCTCTATTAACTTTTTGCCGTAGGTACCCACACACAGAGTGAAGTAATAAAAATCATAAAATCTTTTGATGCTAACCGCAATTGGGTTTGCGAGAAAGATGAAAGAAATATTACTATTTCACTTTTTAACTAAGAGTACATTTCTGTTTACAAACACAGCCGCAATGTAGTTTTGCGATGTTGAATGGTCAGTTAAGAACTATTTCGTAAGGCGCCTCGTAATAAAGATTTTTTAATTAATTATCTTATGAATTTGACTTGAACGAAGGTTACGGTAACAATCATAGTAGATAGTTAAACGAGGGCCGAAAGAATCAATTCCCGAGGTATTTAGACTAGGAAATTGATTCTCTTACCCGTGTTAAACACACTACTTTTCATTTCGAATATAGGAAAAATAAAAACTCATTTTTAATATTCAAATCTTAGCATAAAAGATAATAACCAATTTTTTTAATTCCGTTACATGTAGGTACACGTTTTAAATTTTAAATATGGAAGTTACCGCGTAATTGTTGCAGCTTATTTCGCTCAAAGAAGTTTGCGCTAAGCTCACACTGGCTGTTTGGAAACTCATATGGCCGCAACATTTTTTTTAATTAGTCTTCTTTTTACATAAAAAACTTGACAGCTGACAGTAGTTCTATTTTCAAAGTTCATTCCGGCCATCAGGTGGGAGGTAATTTGAATGAGTTTTTCCCTCCCTATGGCGGGAAGCAGCATTTTCCATCCACGAATCAGATCAAAACAACACTACTTTCTGAGTATAAGAAATGAAAAATATTTTTCCACGGGAACGCAAGGATTGTAAGACAGCAGCGGGCCTTACTGTCAGAAGTTATTAAGTCGTTTTTTCTTCTTGGAAATAAATTATTTTTTACTTACCTACTAAGTTACTTAGTTTGCATTCATAAAAAGTAGTGTAGTCACTAAACTATTCTAAAAAACGAGACGGAGAGCGGCGTGCGTGCGTCGAACGAAACGTTAAACTGCATTCATAAAAAATAGTTAAAAGCCCCTATATATACCAGTCTAATAACGAAATATGAATGTTATCTCCATACAATACTGACGGAAATTGCATCAAAGAAAACCAGCCACTAAAAGACCGTTTTTAAGACTAGTTTTTCTATAACATATTTTAAACTTTTGCGACTTGTACACATAGAATATTTCCAAAGCTTAATCGCGTAGTAATTTACGGGGTTCGTCTCGTCATTGAAAAATACAGTGACGACCCACCCCTAGTCGAAGGCAAAGAGGGAGGCCTTTGCCCAGCAGTGGGACACAATCGAGGGTATATTAAATCTCCTTTGTGATAATACATTTAAGTACGTTCTCTACAATCAGCATATGCTACATAAATCACAATTTATGATGCTGGCTTTAACACATAATTCAGTCTGAAAATGATTAGGTACCGGAAACCTTTTTTCCAGCGTTGAACCAACAGTAAAATCATATCAAAATAACACAAGTAATGTCGTAAAAATGACTGTACATTCAAACTTAAGCCGCGCCCGTCGCCCCAAATGGCAACGAGACCTCTGTTAAGACATTAAATCCACCTAGTGTACAATATTTTTTTTTACTTTCCAAACATGAGGAGATCCTACTTGTCCGTGTAAAATATTTTTTATTTCGGGACTGCTTCCCAAAAAAAAATTAAGCTGTAAACGGAATATATAAAACTATATTAAAATTACCACCCAAAGCATTTTAATGTACGAAATTGCTGCAACTTTTTTCGTGAGTTCGACGTTAATTCAAATAAATTTAAATATTTTTATAAAAACATAATAAGTATTTAGAATTAACGAACCTCAAACTTGTAAGTTTTACAATTCATTAATGATGTGGAGCGTATAGAGAAACATCATTTTTTTTCTGTACAAAAAAGTTTTTACTTAATTAATTGTTTTCCATTTAAAAATTATTACTACATAACACTAGACACAATTGTTACCCGTTAATAGTAATCTACTATTAAACACTAGGAGTCTTTGTCTTCTGAATATGTAATCCTAATGTTTTAGTAACTTTTTTCGGATACAAAGAAAATAATAATTAAATTGTAATAGTAAGCAGTCAATTTGAATGAAAAATTAACTTTAGAATTTAAACTTTAACTGATCGAAAGTGCTTTCATTTTTTATCGATACTGTAGAAACGATTTCAGTTTTGGTGTTATTTCAATAACACGTCCTACAACGTCGTTGTCGTCGTCGTACGTCGCTGCCTGTACGTAGTACAGAGAATAGTGTAAAGAGGTTCGAAATTTCACTGATGCCGGTGAGTCGCCCATTGGCTCAATAGGTAGAGCGCTGGCACGGATAGCCAGAGATTGCGGGATCGAATCCCGGCATGGGTGAAATTTTTAGCCTCTTAATAGGTTTTTAAATACGTCCTACAAACCTTTCACAGGACATTTACATAAAAACGAGCATGAACAAAGTCGCGCTAATTATTAATTTATATTACTCGCAAGCAGACGTTAAGGCTGGTAAAGAAGAAAGCCCCAATTAGGCCGCCAAGCCATTTCCCGATTCCATGTTAAAGTCCAATGTAAAAGTGCAATCAAAATGCAAGAGAAACGCAGCGGTGTCAAACTATTAAGCCGGGTCACGCCATCTAGCGGCGGCGCTGCGGCACGCGATGTAGGGACAGGGGGAATGTCACGGCCCTTGGGCTATTAGAATAATATCTTTATACTATTTTTATTTTTAATGCACTAACCCGTGCTAAGGACAATTTTAAAAACCTATTTAGAGGCTAAAAATTCCACCCATGCGGGATTCGAACCCGCGACCTCTTGCGTATCCGTCTTTCCAACTGAGCTAATGGGCGACTCACCGATGTAAAAAAAAAACCAATCTACTTCAGCTAGATGCCGCTGCCTGTACGTAATACAGAGAATAGTGTAAAGAGGTTCGAAATTTCACTGATGCCGGTGAGTCGCCCATTAGCTCAAATGGAAAGAGCGCTGGCACGGATAGCCAGAGGTCGCGGGTTCGAATCCAGGCATGGGTGGAATTTTTAGCCTCTAAATAGGTTTTTAAAATAATATCTTTATTTGCCTATTAAAAAATTTAATTAAATACATACTTTCTTTTATTTAAAAACCTATTTAGAGGCTAAAATTTTTTTTTTTTCACCCATGCCGGGATTTGAACCCGGCATGGGTGAAAAAAATACATACTTTCTACTTTGTTTTAATAAACTTATATTTCTTGCTTTTTGGTTTCACTATTAATTAACTTCATTTATTGTCTAATTATTGTACAATTATATTTTTGCAGCTTTTATTACTATTTTTATTGTTAGTATTTTTATATGTTATTCAGCCGGCTGCCGGTTTCTGAGCGCAGGCTTCAAAATGCAAGAGAAACGCAGCGGTGTCAAACTATTAAGACGGGTCACGCCACCTAGCGGCGGCGCTGCGGCACGCGATGTAGGGACAGGGGGAATGTCACGGCCCCGGGTCTCTTATAATAATAAAAATAAAATAAATAAAAATAATCTTTATTTGTCTTAAAAACCTATTTAGAGGCAAAAAATTCCACCCATGCTGGGATTCGAACCCGCGACCTCTGGCTATCCGTGCCAGCGCTCTGAAAAAAAAACTAAGTTATATTTATATTATATTAATGAAAAATTCTTTATTGCACTAAAAACATAATTTGTACAAAGGCGAGCTTAATACTAGATAGTATTTTCTTCTAGCTAACACACGTTGATGCGGACAAAGAAAGGGGTATCTGCGTAATGAATTGTATATTTCATGCTTGTTTCATTATCAATTGATTTAATTTGTGGATTAATTATTCTACAATTAATATTTTCGAACGGTTCCATTAATATTTTTTAAGTTTTTTATTGTTATTGTTACCCAGAACGAGAATCGGCTTGAAAAAACACACTACAAACGGTCTACATGTTTCTCAAAAGTATAGTTTTTCTCAATTCTTCCCGACGGTGTCGTAAACGGCGACTAAGGCACACAAACCGGGGGTGGGCAGCAGCGCCCCCTGCAGTGCAATTCCGCCGAACTGCGATCCCCAACCCGCATGCCCAGCGTAGGGATTATGGGCATTATCCCCTATGAGAGCACAACGTGGCGCTCTTTAGGGGAGGGCTATATCCAGCAGTGGACTAGTATAGCCTGTCGATGATACGATGATAGTTTTTCTCACAGTGCTAATTAAGGTCGAACTATTCTCGATTTTTTCAGTCTCAGAAATAACGTAGTTTAATAGGCATACAAAAATCGGCAAAACAGACGCGATTCTCAATTGCAATCTGGGTCGGACCTTATATACAGAAAAGATCCTCTTTTCCTAACCTAACATTAAAAATTTCTCCACGGTCGATGCCAATACGCAAGCACACCATTAAGAATGTCAACAACAGGCGCCGCCACCCTACTTCACTCGCCTAGCACTACCAATTGACTTGTTTCCTCGAATGCCGATCGAAGCGACGTTACATTTTTAATACGAGACAGTTGTAGGTTATTCAATGCACCCTTTCACGTAGATAAAAGAGATAGAAGGTCGGTAAAGAGAGTCTCGATGTGTATAAAGATAAAATCACATTGAACCCACTTACGCTACGTACGCGACGCTACGTCTTTGAGCATACTTTTGTAAGTAACTATTCTTAGTCAGGATGACTATAACCCTTTTGGAAGACTGGAGTTCTTACGGGGGATTGTTTATAAGGTTATTTTGCTAGTTGGGAACATACTTAATTAACATAATTATTATTTACTGTTAGATTGAAGATTAAAACCCACTTTTAAAACAAAAATATTTAACACACTCAAAATATGGATCGTGAAAATTGGGACAATAATTAGCAATTAAAAATTGGCAACTGCTCTCGATCAATCGACAATGTCTAAAGACCAAGACATTCAACCAATGTGTCTTGCCCATCCTCACTTACGGGGCCGAAACATGGACGCTCACAAAACAGAACATGCACCGAGTTAAAGTAGCACAGAGAGCTATGGAGCGTTCCATATTGGGCCTTAGACTCGTAGATCGGGTTCCAAATATCGTTATTCGACGTAAAACGAAGGTTGACGTTGTAGGGGACCGGATCTCGAGACTAAAGTGGAGGTGGGCGGGGCCCTTGGCAAGGCGGGAAGACGGCAGGTGGACCAGAGCAGTCACAGAGTGGCGGCCGAGAACGGGAAAGCGGTCGGTGGGCAGACCAGCGGCCCGATGGTCAGACGATGTGGCAGAGTCAGTGGAGGGTCCTTGGATGAGGATGGCGAGAGACCGTGAGGCTTGGCATAATGGGGAAAAGGCCTATACCCAGCAGTGGGCAGCGGTGGGCTGATGATGAACTGCTCTCGATCGCAGCTGAGGTTGAACTTTCTGACGTCAGAAGGGCTATCGTGAGAAACTAGAACTTCTTAGCTGGCATAATGTAACTACTTATGATTTAGCGGGGGTTATGCACTATCCTTTACAGAGCAAGGGTGTAACAATACGCATAATATACCGACCGACCGTCGCACTTCGCGTTGCTTGCGTAGCGTATGTAGGATCAGTGTGGTTCTACCTTAAGTGTGAACATTTTAGGTGTCACTAGTAGTGCACGCGGCTGCGTTCGCATGTTATCGGATTAGCCTATGTCCATCCTGAAGGTCCATTCCAAATGCTGGTAAAATAGTTTTTGAAATCTGATAAGTACTTTCGAAGATTACTCTGTACATACAAACTTTTTCTCTTTCTAATATTAGTACTATATAATAAAATTAGTATGTCTTAGTATAAGGAGAGCGGGTTAGCCCAGTAGATAGAACAATGGACTCAGAAGCGAGAGACCCAGGTTCGATCCCCAGTGCAAGCATGTACGAATGACTTTGTTTTCTAAGTTAAGTACATTTTTGAAGTTACAATAGCAATAACACTCCCTAACCGTGAAGAAAAACATAGTGAGGAAACCTGCAGCTCTGAGGTGTTCAAATACCACAGCGCTTGAAATTGCCAATCCGCTGTGGACACACGTGGCAATTTAGCCCATACTCTCTCCCAGAAAGAGCTTATTCAGGATCGTGGCAAGTGGCAAGCCCAGGCCTCTGATTAGGAAAATAAAACGAGTCAGTCTACTGTATTTGTCAAGCTATAGTAGCAATACCACTTGTTAACGGTGAAAGAAAACAACGTGACGAAACCTGAGTGTCTAG
Source organism: Yponomeuta sedellus (assembly GCA_934045075.1). Lineage (NCBI taxonomy): Eukaryota > Metazoa > Arthropoda > Insecta > Lepidoptera > Yponomeutidae > Yponomeuta > Yponomeuta sedellus. Next base: position 8,631,877 of record OW203746.1, on the reverse strand, counting down.
GGCGGTGGTAGCGGAGCGGTGTAGAACGCCGGCCTCTCAATCGGGAGGTCGTGGGTTCAATCCCCGGCATGTACTAATGACTTTGTTTTCTAAGTTATCTACATTTGTGAAATTAAAGTAGAAATACCACTCGCCGACTGTGAACGAAAACATCGTAAGGAAACCCTAGTGTCTGAAGTGTTAGCGTACCTCAGCGCTTGCTACGTACAATGACCCAACTATGAGGCTAAGTGCGGAAATCCCAGGTCTAACTAACTAACCTGAGTGTTTAAGGAGTTCAAATACCACAGCGCTTGAAATTGCCAATACGCGGTGAACACGCGTGGTAATTAAGCCCATACTCTTTCCCTGAGAGAAGGCCTGTGCCCTGCAGTGGGTCGTTTATAGGCTACATGATAAAAGTTATTAGTATAGAATATGGACTCGTAGAAGCGCTCGTGGCCTAGGCGAACCGAGTGATTGGAATCAATCACTTGGTTAAGCAACAACAGGCGCGGTCAGGTACAGGATGGGTGAGCGTCCCGTGACTACCGCTAGTGGCATTTTTCCGAGCGCTTCCGTGCTTCGCAAGGCACGTTAAGCCGTTGGTGCCGGCTGTTATATAATGGCAGTCGTTAAGCCATGTCAGAGGCCTTATGGGCGGCTTGATAACTTCTGACAGTAAGGCCCGCCACTGTCTTACAATCCTCCACCAACCCGGACTTGGCCCCCGTAGTGGAGTATTGCCTAACCTTTCTGCGATGCAGGAAGAGACCCGTGCCCCAGCAGTGGGGACATACAAGGGTTGATAACGATGGACTAGCGTAATAAACAAATAATGGACCTTCGGTGCCATTGCGATAGGAGGCGGTCTCCCATTTAAATAAAATAGCTGCTTCCTAGTGCCGAGTCGATGTTTCTTTTTTGAATTTTTACTCACTTCGGTAGGTCTAGTTATTTTTCTTTCGCTTGTAATTTTCCCTTGAAAGGCAATTATAGTTCTATTCAATTGAATTCAATGCAATATTTTTGTTTCGGAACAGTATTCGTATTAATATTACAGATATTTTTTGGATTGGGTTAGTTAAAACCTAGTCTAAGATTTAATCGAAGATTAGTAAAAACCTAGAATTGAGAAAGGAATGTTGCGTTGGTTCGGACATGTGGAGAGGATTAAGGAAGAAAGATTGACGAAACAAATATATACTGCGAATGTGAGTGGAAGGGCTGGTAACGGACGTCCCAGGCAGACATACGTCGACCAAATAGGGGATGTATTAGCAAAGGGGAAGGTAAAAAGTACCCGGAACCGGCGTGCGTGCATGCAACGACTTATGAACGTTGATGAAGCGAAGGTGATCTGTCAGGATCTTGGCAGGTCACAGTCCCTGGTCTCTGCCTACCCCTCTGGGATACAGGCGTGAGGTTATGTATGTATAGATGTATGTAGTAAAAACCTAATCTAAACATTACACTTTCAAAATTGCAATAACTTTTTAAGTGCACAAAAGAGTTTAATTTTGTGCAGTAAAAGTACATTGTAGGTGACCGTGTTTAAAGACACAGCTAAGAAAACTTCTTCTTCTTCTTCAGGCTATATTAGTCCACTGCTGGACATAGCCCTCCCCTAATGAGCGCCATAGTGCCATCATTGGGGGGTAGTGCCCAAAATCCCCACGCTGGGCATGCGGGTTGGGGTTCGCAGTTTGGTGGAAGTGTACTGCAGGAGGCGCTGCTGCCCACCCCAAGGTGTGTGTGTCCAAAGTGTGTCCCTTACTCGCCTTTTACAACACCCGCGGGAAGAATTTGGGTTGGTGCTATTCTCTAGGCCGACACCACACAGCACAGAAAAAAAAAACTTAATATCTTTGAGTAGTTGAGGATGAAATGAAATAAAACCATAATAATTAGTTTTGCAGGTCAGTGTAGTTAGGAAAAACATCTCTTTTTAGACCAGTGAAGGTGGCAATATACAAATGCGGTGGCAGTTCATACATATGTCCATATAAATATTCATGGAGGTATTACACAGATCTCGTTAGCCCTATACTAAGTGCAACTAAATGACTTGTGTTATAGGTGCTAACTCGACGGTAGATTTAATACAATAAATACATAGATAACATCCAAGACCCGAGACAAACTGTAAAAGTTCGTTTCCTAGTTTGACCCGGCCGGGGATCGAACCCGAGACCTTCGGTTTTACAGTCAGTATGTCCATATAAATAATACTGATCCACGGTCCTGCAGTAAATGACGTATGTACGGATCGGAGGTACTGTCCCCCGGGGACTTTTTTCCCCGTCGATATAGATCTCTTACAAATTATTTCGGACAACTCACACGAAAGACTAAAAGTACCCAAAGTCCCCCGAATTACCGAGGACACAGACCGACTGGACTAGACCAAAGTACAGGAGAGTGACCGAAAAAAATTGATTCGTTAATCGATTTGAAATAAAGGGAGAACCCTAGTATTTTCTATTAGAACGCCTTTTTTCAACTTCAAGTAAATTTAATTAAAACTGTTTTTATACGAATTTATGCTCGTTTATTACATTTTTACAATTTTCCGACGTTTCGGCACTTTTTCAGGTGCCGTGGTCTCGGATGGCTGAGGTGACAGGCGTCTTTTAGAAATCATTAACTGTTAGTTTACTACCCTCGGCAAAAATTACAAAAGTTAATTATGAAGTTACGTTCCAAAATAGGTAAACCAATTATTTTATATAAAGTCAACAATATTGATTCAATTACTTATAATATTGTTGTTAAATTGTATGTAATTTTCTTTCGATTACTTTTGATGTATGATGAAAATGATGAAGAATGTCTAATAACGAAACAGATCTGCCAGGATAGCGGCAAGTGGCAGACCCTGGACTCTGCCTACCCCTCCGAGATAGAGGCGTGAGTTTATGTTGCCTTCTGTCAGTTTTCAAACCACCTTGAAGCACCTAATGACTTTTTGCTTTCTGGAAGTTGTTTAACTTCAAAACACAATTAAGTTAATTCGATAACATGTTACTAATAATTCTATTATTTTTAACCCGCGCTAAGGACAATTTTAAAAATCTATTTAGAGGCTAAAAAGAGCCAGAGGTCGCGGGTTCGAATCCCGGCATGGGTGGAATTTTTAGCCTCTAAATATAAGAATGAATAATGTTTTTAAGAATGTTACTAATACTTTCCGCACCAATCCCCATAGTTTAATTGGCCGTCACAATTTCACCGGACACTACAGAAGCCACACGCGTCTGAAAAATAACTACGTGATAGTTGCATTACAGTGACAGACTCTTAGGAAACAATTGTAGGGTCTGGTAGTGTATAATTGAGCGACGTACTTTAGCGGAGACGGTGGCTCATGGAAAATTAACGGCTATCGTGAGTCGCAGGGTTAGTTCCGTTACGACAGTTGCAGCTTTTCTTTCACGCAACATTTCACTCTATTGGGTGAAGCATAGTTTGTTACTTAGACCTGAGATTTCCGCAATTAGATAGACAGATAGATAAAGAACACTTTATTGAACATAAAATTGTACATAAAATGAAAATTACACAGGTTTAAAAACCTATTTAGAGGCTAAAAATTTCACCCATGCCGGGATTCGAACCCGCAACCTCTGGCTATCCGTGCCAGGTGTTTCTTAACCTAAGAGTACAGACGGCGGCCTTATCACTAAAAGTGATCTCTAGTGATCTTAGCCTCATAGACGAGCCATCGTAATTAGGAAGCGCTGAGGAATGTTTACACTTCAGACACCAGGATTTCCTCACAATGTTTTTCTTCGCCGTTAGCGTCTGGTATTGCTACTATAACTTCAAAAATGTGCATAACTTAGAAAACAAAGTCATTAGTATATACCGGGATTCGAATCCACGATCTCCCGAGGAACTGGCATTTTACCGCTTCGCTACCACCGCTTTTTGGTTTAAGCATTCAAACGACTCTTAGTGGTCAAAATATGTACGTATTTGACAATTCGAACTACTTACACATACGGAGTGGAGTTTATTTCCCGCTGCCTTTTTCTCCACTACACTACGGCCCGAAAGCAGCGGCTATCACTTTCATTTTTCATTGTCATTCAGCAAACAATATACAAAATCTTTACGTTGAAATAAAAAGGAAGTAAATTAAAAAAATAAAAGATAGATAGCTAGATAAAACATTTATTTGTATCTACGCACACACACAGAAGTATACCTATAACAGACAGAACACAAAGCAAAATTGTTCAGCAAGTAAGCATACAAGAAAAGTGACACAAATAAGCACAAGCAAATCAACAAACAGTACAATAGAGCATTTTGCGAGTATGGCATATGCAAAGGAGATCTAACTCAGCATATGCTGGAGTGGCAGACCTACTGCTGGGACCTGGCTGCCTACGACATTTTTGTAGATGGCGTAGACTTGCTTGCCCAGCCTACACAACCTACAAGTCATTTCTTGCAGAGCAGAGAATGCAATCCCGCAAGATGATTACAATCCAGTTCTGTCTTAGTTCCGCAGGATCCAAATATTTGGGGGATCCAGCAGGGTAGATTTTTTTTTTTCAAATTAATCCTAATAAGAAACTAATCAACCTTGTTTTCACGCAATTGTTTCGCAATTGTAATCGCCCTGTGTCGAGGACGAAGCGGCACAAACCCTTAAAACTCATAAGGCCGAGTTGAAACGAAGCTGTATCTGCCCGTCAAACTCTTTAGCGTCGACGTTGAACGTGACTGCTGCATTTAGCACGGTCGGCAGCAGGTCAACCCTTAAATTTTTGGTCGAAAGTCGTCCTTAACGTAAGTGATTAGAATGCACATGTGCGAAGGTTGATGTGCTGTTTCTGTACCATCGGATGCATATCGAACTATACTCACGTACAGCTTACTCAGGTTACGAGCGATTTGGAAAAAAATCATAATAATCTGTCGACCATGTTACTATTAATTAAGTCTACTTGTACCAAGCGATTCGCGAATTCATACTAAGAACAGCAAAGTTGTGGAACACGCTGAAATCGTCTGTCTTTCCGGAGACGTATAAGTTGGGTGTCTTTAAAAGTAGTTTTAACCGGCATTTAACAGGTAAGCACGTAACATCGTAGACCCCGTCTTCGCTTACCATCAGGCGTGACTGGGGTCGAGTGTAAACTGTCCTACTTAAAAAAAACAGTTAATACAGAGCTCCTTAGTACCAAGTCAATGAATATTTGCATTAATTAATTATCATATAAGCATTATATACTTAATTTTTCTTTAAATTAGTTGTTTTTTTTTTCAATTATGAGCAAACTAATTTACAGTTTCATTTCTACAGCGTCCTAATATCTTTGTATAACCCTGTACTTCTGTTGCCAGTAGCGGTTCCTATGACCACATTAAAACAATCTGGAAAAAGTATATTATACTGTATAAAATACAGGGTGCCCGGTGGCAGAATTAGGATTTGAAATTCGAATATTTTTTTAATTGAGAGTAGTGCAAAGCATTACATTCGATTGAGCGTTAGTGCGGATTAATTAGTCACAACGTCGGAGTGGACGAACGATCAGCGTGCGTATGCTATTGAAGAGTTCTTCAAAGCCAATGAATCCTGCGTAGTTGCTCGTCGAAGATTTTGTTTGCGGTACAATATTCGACGTTTGTGTGAAGGACCTAGTGAAAATTTATTTCGTTCATGGGTGCGGGGTTTTGCGAAACATCTTCGGCAGCAAGAAATCCGCGGCCGAGCCTGAGCCGCTCGTCAAGAACTGATGAGAACATTGCCCTTGTCGCAAACAGTTTGCCACGGAATTCACGTCAGTCTGTGCGCAAGAGGGCGGCTGCGCTGGGACTACCGAAATTAACTGTTCATGAAATATTGAAGATTGATCCTAAATTCCATCCCTTCAAGATTCAAATTGAGCAAGCTCTCAAACCCAACGATTATCCATTACGCAAAAACTTTTGTGAAACAATGTTACAGAGATTTCGTACTGTAAACACGATATTTTTTAGTGATGAAGCCCATTTTCATCTAAACGGGGCCGTCAATAAGCAAAATTGTCGATATTGGGCAGCCAAAGGAACAATCCACGATGGAAACATCAGGAGCAGCTTCATAGCGCTAGGGTTTACAGTTTGGTGTGCATTATCAGCAACAGGAATAGATGCTCCCTATTTTTTTGAAAATTCTCCAGGACAAAGTGTTACGGTGGATGGCGCATCATACAGACGCATCTGCAAGCACGTCAGTCTCTACTTCACACACATGGTTTCAGCAAGATGGTGCTACTCCTCATACTGCTGGAGCCACCATGGCACTATTGCGTGATTTTTTCCCGAACAAATTGATCAGCCGCTTCGGAGACATTCCGTGGCCCCCAAGATCACCAGAACTGACTCCCCTTGATTTTTTTCTATGGGGTTACCTCAAGATCAAAGTGTACGAAACAAATCCTGCCACTATTTCTCAATTGAAAGAAAATATTGTACGCGAAGTGAACGCCATTCCACTAGCTGTTCTCCAGCGCGTCGCGCATAACACAGTTGAAAGGTTTCAGAAGTGTGTAAGACGTGATGGTCAACATTTGGATAATTTAATTTTTTAAAAGTGCGATCCGCATTTATCCTTTGCTTATAACTTCTTTTATTATATGAATATAATAATATAAAGCCTTTATTTCGAAAACATAATATAAACAGTGGTTTCAATTTTAAACATTAAATTAAATCTCTGATTTCGAAGTGCCTCTTGGCAAAGGCCTCCTCCAACTCCCTCCAGTGGCAGCGGTCTTGCGCTGCTCTTGTCCAGAATGGGCCAGCTGTTTGTTTTATTTCATCGACCCATCTCCTTTTCTGTCTTCCTCTTTTTCTGACCCCGTCTCTTGGATACCACAGTGTGGTTGCTTGGCTCCATTTTTCGACTTTAGATCTTAGCATGTGTCCAGTCCATCTCCATTTTTGCTTGTCGATTCTAACTATAATGTCCGTGAGTTTGGTCTTGTTTCTTATGTCTGCATTTGTAACCTTGTCTTTGAGTTTCAACCCTAGCATGCTTCTTTCCATTCCTCTTTGGCATTTAGCTAGTCTGTCTCTATGCTGTTTGTTTAGGGCCCATGTTTCGCATCCATAAGTCAGACATGGTAGTATGCAAGAGTCGAAGACCTTTCTTTTCACTTTTAGACCTAGACTTGAGCTTTTCATGACCTCTTTTAAAGACCAGTACTTCTTCCATCCATTGGCGATTCTTTTGTCTATTTCTTTATTTGTCTGGTCCTCGAAGGATATGATCTGCCCCAGGTAGGTGTACTCCTCTACATAATCAAGGGGTCGGCTATCGACTTTGATTTCTTTCTTTGGGCCGTTTGTCATCAGCTTTGTTTTGGAAGCATTCATAGCTAGTCCTACCTTCATGCTTGCGCTGGCTAGTGATTGTATCATTTCCTCCAGATGAGATGGATTTTCGTCAAGCAGGACCAGATCATCAGCAAACCTGAGGTGGTTAAGTGTAGTTCCGTTTATCTTTAGTCCGTACTTGTCCCAACGCAGCCCCCTGAAGATATTTTCCAGCACTGCTGAAAACAATTTGGGTGACAGTGGATCCCCTTGCCTTACGCCTTTCTCTATAGGGAATTCGTCTGCTAGTGTTTCTAGTCGAATTCTTGCCCTGCTGTTACCGTAGATGCTTTTGATTAAGTTTATGTATGTAGAGTGCACACCCTGTTCTATCAAGCTACGCCATATTGCTTCGTGTTTCAAGCTGTCGAAGGCCTTTGAGTAGTCAATAAAGGCCAGGAATAGTGTCTTGTTGTGTTCATTGTATTTTTCAATTATCTGCTTGATTGTGTGTATGTGATCTATTGTTGAGAAGTGTTTCCTGAAACCAGCCTGTTCTTTTGGCTGGTTCTCGTCTAGTATGCCTGATATTCTATCTAGGACAACTTTCCCAAAAACCTTGTACACGTTAGACATAAGGCTAATTGGCCTATAGTTCCCGATATCTGCTTTATCACCTTTCTTGAATAGTAGAATAATGTGTGATTCACCCCATTGTGGAGGGATTGTTTCTGTTGTAAGGATTTCGTTAAATATCTTAGTTAGTACTGGGGTCAGTTCTTCTATTGTGCCTCTAATCAATTCGTTGCAGATTTTGTCCGGTCCGGGAGCTTTTTCTAGCTTTTGGCTTTTTATAGCTTTTTCTATTTCTGTTTCTAAGAACACGGGAACTCCTTCAGATTTAGTTGGGGGAGTTGTTGATATTATTAGTGAGCTTTCCTTGTCGTCTTCTTTGTACAGATTTCGAAAATAGTTTGTAGCTACTGCCTTGATATCGCTTCTTTTTGTTACTTCTTTTCTGCCCTGTTTGACTTTCGGTATCCATTCTTTTTCGACTTCCCTTAGTTATTTCAGAGCCTTTTTTGTTCCTCCTGTTGCTAACACGTGTTTTTCGATTGTTTGAATCCTATGGTGTATGCGGTCTTTCCTAATGCTTGATCTAATTTCTTTGCTGATGTCTGTCAGAGCTTTATTCCTTTCTTTCTGTTCCATTTCTCGGTTTTCCCGAAGTAGTTTTCTTTCTTCTATTAATAGTAGCGTTTTTTCAGCTAGCCTGTTTTCTACTCTTTTCATATTAGTTCCTTTCTTGCTTGAAAGTATCTGTTCTAATCTATTATAGTTAGCTAAAGGGTCTATTGGGTATTTTTTTCCTACCACTGCAAGCAGGTCAGCGAGGGGCTCCTCTAGTTTTCCCTGGTGTGCTCCACTAGACTTGTTTGCGTTGTTCTGCATCTTTAGTCTGGGTGTTTTTGGTGGGTAGGCTCTCGTGAAGCTGCGAACCATACGGTGGTTTGAATTGAAGTTGAGATTTTGTATGACTCCTGTATCCGTAAATGCTGATGGGTAGTTTGTGGCAATGTAGTCTATCTCATTCCTGTACTTGCCGTCTGGTGAGATCCATGTCCATTTCGTTTTTGTGGGTTTTTTGAATAAGCTGTTGAGGACTATTAGCTTGTTTTCAAACATGAATTCTATCAACCTTTGGCCATTTGGACTTCTCTTGCCGAGTCCGAACTTTCCTAAGACAAACTCATCTCTGTTTTGCTGCTTACCTACTTGAGCGTTGAAGTCTCCCATCACTACTATATGTTCATTTGTGTAGTTTTGCACTAATTGAGAGAGACTATTGTAAAAGTTTTCTGTTTCCTTTGTTTCTGCTTGCTCTGTTGGTGCATACACTTGAATTACAACCCATTTCTTCTTGAAATTTGGCAAGTTGAAGATGATTACAGCCATCCTCTCCGATATTCCTATAAATTCTTCTATGTAGCTTTTTAGTGCTGGTTTCACTAGGAAGCCGACGCCCTTATGTCCAGCAGTCTCTCCCTTGTAGTACATGATGTAGGTTCGTCTGTCTTCTATGCCTTCGCCTACTCTTCTCATCTCGCTGATACCCAAGACATCCCAATTTATTTTTTCTAATGCTGTTTCCAGCTCCTGCAGACTTTCAGCTGTTCTCAGTGTTCTAGTATTAAGTGTACATATGTGTAGAGTGTTGTATATTTTATTTCTTCTTGACATTTCTATTTCATTATCTTCCTGAGTTGGAGGGTTTTGGTCAGTCTATTTTTATTTTTGTCGCTAGTTTTTTGAACTTTTCTCCAGGTGTGTAGCTTTCCAGTTTGGCCCCCGTGACATGCCACCTTTAGTGCTCTTTGCTACTTGCGACGCAACCTCATCTTGGCCTGGTGATGGAGCTTCTTTGCGTTTATATGTGTTGCGTTGGTTGCCTTCTTTAACCACAAGCTTGTTGTATTTGATGAAGGCAACTTTTCCTTGTTTCCGTTCCTCTATTAGTTGTGGTATTAAGGCTTTTCTTTCCTCTTGGATCTGCTTCGGAAAGTCCTCGGTAATATAAACTTTAGACTTGGATGATAGCCTTTTCTTGTTTTTCAATATCTCTTGCTTTTTGCGAAAAGTGGTGAATCGAACCAAGATAGGACTCGACTGGGTGGTACCGAGCTTTCTGGTGTAATCTATGTCACTGTTGAGCAACTGGATTTCCATGTCTTGGTTAACGACTTTCATGACGGCTGAGACGCTTCCCTCCTGTACGTATTACGTACAGGCAGCGACATCTGACTTAAGCAAATTGCATTACTTAAGTCAGATGTCGCTGCCTGTACGTAATACAGAGAATATTGTAAAGAGGTTCGAAATTTCACTGATGCCGTGAGTCGCCCATTGGCTCAATTGGTAGAGCGCTGGTACGGATAGCCAGAGGTTGCGGGTTCGAATCCCGGCATGGGTGAAATTTTCAGCCTCTAAATAGGTTTTTAAATTTGTTCCTTAGCACGGGTTAGTGCATTAAAAATAAAAATAGTGTAATCATGTGGGTACAGTGATATCGTTCCGATGTTAAAACCTAACTGCAAAGTAGGTAGTCGGGGCTGTAAGTAATGCAATTTGCTTAAGTCAGATGTCGCTGCCTGTACGTAATACAGAGAATATTGTAAAGAGGTTCGAAATTTCACTGATGCCGTGAGTCGCCCATTGGCTCAATTGGTAGAGCGCTGGTACGGATAGCCAGAGGTTGCGGGTTCGAATCCCGGCATGGGTGAAATTTTCAGCCTCTAAATAGGTTTTTAAATTTGTTCCTTAGCACGGGTTAGTGCATTAAAAATAAAAATAGTGTAATCATGTGGGTACAGTGATATCGTTCCGATGTTAAAACCTAACTGCAAAGTAGGTAGTCGGGGCTGTAAGTAATGCAATTTGCTTAAGTCAGATGTCGCTGCCTGTACGTAATACAGAGAATATTGTAAAGAGGTTCGAAATTTCACTGATGCCGTGAGTCGCCCATTGGCTCAATGGTAGAGCGCTGGTACGGATAGCCAGAGGTTGCGGGTTCGAATCCCGGCATGGGTGAAATTTTCAGCCTCTAAATAGGTTTTTAAATTTGTTCCTTAGCACGGGTTAGTGCATTAAAAATAAAAATAGTGTAAGTATGATTTGTAACCATAACGACCATTAATCTTTTATACTTACTGGATTTCTTCGAACAAAACACTGAAATTGTACTCATTGATCAGAGCTAATAATTGATTAGGAGACATAGATTGAGATAGAGATCCAGGGCACATAAAAATCGAGGTCGAGTTGGTAAGTAGGTAAGCCCGTCCGTTATAAAAAAAAGTTTTGAAAAACACAGATTTTCATATTTTCAAAAGCCACGACGCCACTTAATGCCATTATAGCGGTAGTCACGGGACGGCCACCCATCCTGCACCGGACCGCGCCTGTTGTTGCTTTAATTAAGAGATTGATTCCAGTCACTCAGTTCGACTAGGCTACGAGCGCTTTAACCATACAGAAGAAAAAAACCTATAGTTCTATTAAAATTTTAGAAAGGCAAGATCACAAACACTGGCCACTAGACAAAAAGGATATTCAAATTAAAAAAAAATAAACGCTTTACCAATCTAGGCATGGGCTTCTGGCCAGTATTCCACAGAGGAAACAAAAGGCGGAGCTCACGGGGCGCTTTTGTTCCGCGTATCTTGCTCGTGGGGCTGATGCAGCCATTACTTAGATTAGAACAGAAGTTTCGCTTCCATGAAACGCTGAGATCAAATCGTAATAGAGATTGTGTCCCTCTGCGTATTTGCAATGCCTCTTAATTTATTTACGTCAACAGCTTCGTTGTTCTAGATCGTTCTATATTCACAAGCTTATATTTTATGTACACCTATCTGCTTTCTTCATATTTCACACCTATCTTAAGGTTATCTGGAAGAGATCTCTTTTTTATCTATTAGACTGTCAGTTGTAACTTAGGTATTTAAGTATTTCATGCTGTCTCAAAATGTATGGTGTACAATAAAGAGTATTAATCTAATCTAAACTTGATTAAAAGCGGTGGTAGCGGATCGGTAGGTGACTAGGCCCATACTTTATCTCCGAGAGATGACATACCCTTGATCACTTTTCACGATTTAGACTTCCAAGGCTTTTCTTCCTCTCGTCTTCTCTTCTTTTGGGTTCTACGAGTATATTCTTCACGGGTTCTACAATAAGATTTCTTACGATGTATCAGATCTACCTCCGTAAGGTACACAAAGTGTACAGATTGGTGTTCTATCGTTGACTGTACCCACCACCACGCCTGATGTGTTTGTGCTTGGATCTGTACTTCTGTTTGTTTTATGCTTCTGTTCTCCCCGTAGCATAATGGTTGGTTGACCCCAGACTATATGGTGACGGGATTTTGGGATTTTCGCCTTGTGTTGGCAATGATAGGGTTGGGTAACAAGGGACCGGGAGTTGCCGCGAAAGAGGACTACGCCCGACGCCTCTACTGTGTAACTCTTCACTAGATTGAGTGACGCCGATTTTTCGTTTTTAAATCAATCCAGCTGTTAAATACATATTTTGACACTTCTGAAATGTTAAAATCAATACCGGATCACAAAACACCGAGGTTAGTTACTTAACAGAGGGGAAGAAGCGCTTCCGTGCTTCGCAAGGCACTTTAAGCCGTTGGTGCCGACTGTCATTTCATATTTACAACTTTATTATCAACCCTTGTATGTCCCCACTGTTGGGGCACGGGTCTCTTCCTGCAACGCAGGAAGGTTAGGCCATACTCCACCACGGGGGCCGGGGGCCAAGTCCTGGTTGGCGGAGGATTGTAAGACAGTGGCGGGCCTTACTGTCAGAATTTATCAAGCCGCCCATAAGGCCTCTACATGGCTTAACGACTGCCATTATATGACAGCCCGAACCAATGGCTTAGCGTGCCTTGCGAAGCACGGAAGCGCTCGAAAAAATCCCACTAGCGCTAGTCACGGGATGGTCACCCATCCTGTACCTGACCGCGCCTGTTTTTGCTTAACCCAAGTGATTGATTCCAATCACTCGGTTCGCCTAGGCCACGAGCGCTTTATTTACAACTTACAACATTTAATATTTAAGTTGTAAGTTTCAACTTGTTCTGCACTGTTTTAGACATGGTCTTCAAGCATATATGCCACAAACACGCGCCACTCATGACTATTAAAACATAGAAGGCAACCACAACACAGGTTTGACCTAGCGTGGTAACCACAGTAAACTATTCTTCTGTGTGTCACTATTTTTATTTAATAAATGACTTTTTACTTCGGTAAGCCAAGTCAGAGGCCTTATAAGGGGGCTTGATAACTTCTGACAGTAAGGCCCGCCACTGTCTTACAATGCTTACCAACCCGGATTTGGCCTCCGTGATGTACAAAGGCCAAACCTATCTGCGATGGCAAAGACCCATTCTTTTTTTTTAACCCTATAAAGGGCACCCTCCAGAGGACACGGGGGAGGGAGGTGGTGAATGCTCATTCATAACAGCACGGGCCCGGCCGTGCTGCCAATGCGGGACTCACAAGAAGTGCGCCTACCCACTAAACACCACCTTGGGACTGGTTTTGGTCCGAAAGACCCCTAAACCCACATCGGGAGCGACCCCCCTCGAGGCCGAGGAGGGCGCACAAAGACCCATTCCCTAGCAGTAGGGATATATCAGGGTGTCGTATAAATAGCTGTAAGACACTATTAAATAAATAAAATCACAAATACATTTAACGATAACTAAGACATGAGACTTTACTATCTGTACCTTCGCTTTCGCTCGCATGTTCCAAAGTATTTTAAGTGTACTTTTGTCAAATCTACTCGAACCTATAGGTAGTAGAAAATGACATTTCATATTTCTTACAAATATTTTATTGTTCCATGTCTAATTGATACCGAAAATCAGAACAAAAAAACATGTGATAAACTTCAATATCACAAAAAGGATCAGATCAGCAATCTCACCAAGTCACCAAGTGGCATTAAAATATACGAAACAAGTAAAGTTTTACCGCGATTTTAAAGGTACATTGTCCTGCCATTACACGACAGCGAGCACCAACGGCTTAACGTACCTTGCGAATCACGGAAGCGCTTGGGAAAATGGCACTAGGGGTAGTCACGGGATGGTCACCCATCCTGCACCTGACCGCGCCGGTTGTTGCTCAACTGAAGTGATTGATTCCAATCACTCGTTTTCACTAGGCCACGAGCGCTTTTTGTAGCTAAACAAATATTAATTCCCCAATCTAATATCACATTATATAACCAGCAGATGTTTCGTCACTCAAATCCTAAATATAACAGCGATGTCACATTGTGACACAAATTAGATTGTGTTAAAGCTGTATTGTAGCGGCTGACATTTAATTTTGTCAAAATATTATTTGCGTAATCTGAACTAGGGCGGTTTCACACTTGGGATTTCCTGTTAGTTCATCTCGTATTTTTTGGCGTTGCGTACCAAATGTCAGTTGTCCATATGTCTGACCTAACACTTACTAGGGATTACCAAACAAATAGAAATAATCTTTATTTCTCAATCCACAAATTAGTTTCAAAAAGCAGTGGTGGCACGATAGGTGCAATAGAAGTGATTTTTAAAGAAAAACCAACTAAGACTTTTAAAAAACCTATTTAGAGGCTGAAAATTCCACCCATGCCGGGATTCGAACCCGCGACCTCTGGCTATCCGTGCCAGCGCTCCTTCCAACTGAGCTAATGGGCGACTCACCGGCATCAGTGAAATTTCGAACCTCTTTACACTATTCTCTGTATTACGTACAGGCATTGGCTCAGTTGGAAAGAGCGCTGGCACGGATAGCCAGAGGTCGCGGGTTCGAATCCCGGCATTAAAAATTAAAAAAAATCCATTTTTTTGAGTAATTACTTATGCCGTATTATTGTTACGGGCTAGGGTTCTAGATCTGGAGGTAAAATGCCAATGACAACTTCTAGGATTTATTCACGCAGCGTCTGCAGGTCTTCACGACATTAAGTCCACACGTAGATTCCAATCGCAGGTTCAATCGAAGTCCAATAGTATCGCTGAGGTCGTAGGTTATCTAAAAACCTATTTAGAGGCTATAAATTTCACCCATGCCGGGATTCGAACCCGCAACCTCTGGCTATCCGTGCCAGCGCTCTACCAATTGAGCCAATGGGCGACTCACAGCATCAGTGAAATTTCGAACCTCTTTACACTATTCTCTGTATTACGTACACGCAGCGACATCTGGCTGAAGTCGATTGCATCACTTACAGCCCCGACTACCTACTTTGCAGAAGGTTTTACATCGGAACGATATCACTGTACCCACATGATTGTACTATTTTTATTTTTAATGCACTGACCCGTGCTAAGGAACAAATTTAAAAACCTATTTAGGTTATAAACCTATTTATCGTAGGTTATCGCTCGTATCGCATTATTCTTATGTAATTGCTATCAGCAATAAGGCCGCCAATTATTGCTCTTTTTTTGTAACTGTTGTCTCTGTAATTATTTTCTAGTGTGTACAATAAATGATATTCTTATCTTATATTATAACTAAGTAAAACAATAACAGGGGGTGTTTATTGACCCATTCCTATTCTTCTCCTCGTACTCCCATTGATCCAAACAATGTAATGGTAATAAGACACGTACAGTGCTACACAAGAAATAAGTCTCGCGGATGTACTTGCGCAGATGACCAAATTTTGAATGTGCGGCAAGTTGATCGACCAATCAGATAGTTTCATTTTATAGCAGGCCGCGCGCCTTTGATGCTATTGGTTGATTCAACGTCATCGATGCAGGTGACTATTAGTTTGGCAATATTAGCGTGAGCGAAATAGGTAGCGCTACTGCGGCAATCAATTCTGCACCTTAACCGTATCGGTTAAAGATCATGTTGAATGTACTTATAGCTTCGGGTACTTTCGTTACACTTCTAGTCTGCGCGAACGTAGATTCCCGAAAGGACTTTTATGATGTGTAGTACTGTACGCCAGCTCGACTCGCATTCGACAGTTTTTTCAAATGCGTATAAATAATTATAAAATCAAAACAAATGATTTTATCTATTCTTTAATATAAAAATGAATCGCTGAATGTAAGCGCAAATCTCGAGAGCGGCTGAACCGATTTCGCTAATTCTTTTTTTTTTTTGGATATTCCGAGAAGTACAATGGTTCTTACGGAAGGGAATATAAAAAAATTATGAATCGACTGTTAGGCGGAACGCAGTTCGCTGGGTCAGCTAGTCCATTATAAAAACCAAATCTTTGCTTAGTGAACATCAGAGTTGTTAGTTTCACAATGAATAAATTATTTGGAGACGAAGCTAACTGTATAACGCTATATAAAGTTGTGTGGTATTTTTCGATAATTTCAATTATGTAGTACGTAAGTTCAATAAGCTAATCACAACCATAACACTTTTGGCCAAATTGTTAGTACCTAAATAAATCACTAGATGGCGCTGCACGCTTGTTGTATCGTGGTATGGTTGTGTTTAACCCAATAATATAAATAGTTCGCATTTTTTGTATGAGATTTTTGTCTTTGAGTTTCGAGTAATAAATACGTTTAAATAAACAGTGTTTCAGTAGTAAAACAGTGAACAAAGTGGTCCTTCGAGCCGGATATTATAAGTGTCAAAATCAAGTGTTGTGTTGTGTTTTCCTGGACTTAGTGCAATCGAAGTGATAAAAGAACTTGTAAAATTTTTCAAGTTTGCTAAAAAAGACTTAGTGCAATTTGTGAATATTGGGACTTAGAAAAATTTGAGACATTTTTAAACATAGAAATTTTTACTCTTGTTTGGACTTAGAAAAATTTGAGACATTTTTAACATAGAAGAATTTGAGTGATCTTAGACTTAGAGAATTCGCGAGTGATTGGAACATAGAAAAATTTTGGACTTGTATTTTTTGGAGTGAGAAAAAACCAACTTATAGTGATATCATGGAAAAAAATATAGCCCTACAGATGGAAACTTTGGACAAAGTGTCCAAAGGACGAGTAAACTTTAAGAAAGCACCGAAAGATAGGATTGTTATGGGGTATGTAGAATCAAGATTGGAGACTTTGGAGAAGTATTGGAACACGTTTAATAACAACCATGACCAATTAGTTGGTGGTGTGGCGATTCAAAACCGACAACAGGTACCATACTTTCAAAACTCAACTTATGAAGAATTAGAAGAGCTTTACTACAGTTACAAGGGTGAGTTGAAAACGGCTCTTAATCTTTTGAATAATTAAAAATCCACAGAGGGAAGTTATAAAGACAAACCATCCCCACCGCCACCAGAAGTAAAACTACCCCGCATAACTATTCCTACTTTTACTGGAAATTACAATGAATGGCAATCCTTCCATGATTTGTTCAGAGCGTTAATTCACAAGAATCAAAGCCTAGAGAACGTGCAGAAGTTTCATTACCTAAAGAGTAATTTGAGTGGAGAAGCCGAGGCCTTGTTGAGACAGTTCCCCATAACAGGCGATAACTACGAAGAGGCCTGGAATATCTTGAAGAGACGATACAGCAACAAACGTTACATCACAAACTGCATTTTTAAGAGGCTACTTTCACAGAAAACGCTAACGCTAGATTCTGCTCAAGCGCTAAAACAATTATTGGATACGACAGTAGAGTGCATTAATGCCCTGAAGAACCAAGGTTTACCAGTCCAACATTGGGATGCGATCGTCGTTTACATCATAGTTGGCAAACTGGACTCTGAAAGTCACAAACAGTGGGAAGAAATGGTCAGTGTAGATGGTTCAGATGTCCTTCCCAGTTTTGACAGGCTGAAGACGTTTCTGGAGACCAGATTCCGAACAATGGAAATGATTGAATCGTCCAACAAGGGATATAAACCTGCAAAGCCAAAAGCATTCGCTGCCACACTGATGTCACAACCAAAATGTGCTTTTTGTGAAGAAGATCATTTTATCTTCAATTGCAAGAAATTCGTTCACCTGACAGTAGACGAGAGACACAGTTTCGTGCAAAAAAGTGGACTATGTTTTAATTGCTTAGTACCTCACCACTCGGTATTCAACTGCAGACAAACCTCAACTTGCAGAATATGTAATCGGAAACATCATTCGTTGCTTCACACTGACAAAAAACGTAACAATTATGAGAAACCAGATGAGAATAGACGCAAAGACCAAGGGGAGAAAACTAATGTTACTGCACATTTCTCCATACAACATGAACAACCCGGTCAACATGTTTTACTCGCAACAACATTGGTTGACGTTCCTTCGGGAAATGGCGAGATACACGTCTTCCGCGCCTTAGTTGACCAGGGCTCACAAGCCTCGTTCGTCACCGAAAATATGGTTCAATCGCTAGGATTGAAACGTAAAAGAATCAACGGCGCGGTTTCCGGCATAGGTGAAGGCAACAAATCTATTAAACATTTAGTAGAATTTACCTTGAAGTCGAGAAATGATCCAACCTTCACTATTCAAGTACAAGCATATGTACTAACAGCACTGACTACATACTTACCATCAACCAAGATTGATCTGAGCTGGAAAAAACTGGAGTCATTGACACTGGCCGATCCGACATTTAATGCGCCGAGCAAAGTAGATATTTTGCTTGGTGCAGCCGAATACAGCAAAATTATCGAAGCTGGATTGATAAAAGGTCCATCTGGAATAATAGCACAGGCGACACATTTGGGTTGGATTCTGTCGGGAGAGACTTCCACAGTCAACGCTAAAGAGAAGAGAGTGGTCAGTCTGCATACACACATACTAGACAATGACCTTTTAAAGAAGTTTTGGGAACTGGAGACAGACTCTTACACAAACAAGAAGATGATGACTAAAGATGAAGACTTATGTGAACAAATCTACGAAAAAACAACAGAGCGAGATAATACTGGAAGATACGTAGTTCAGTTACCCATGAAGGAGAGTCTAGAAGAAGTAATAAACAAATGTGGCAGCACAAAACAGATAGCAATCAAAAGATTTCAACAATTAGAAAGACAATTCGAGAAGAATGATAAATTGAAGATGGAGTATACAAAGGTCATCGAGGAGTATGAAAGGCTCGGACATATGGAGAAAGTTACCGACAATAACAACCTGTCTATATACTTACCACATCACGCGGTGATCCGAGAAGATAAGGATACTACCAAGGTTCGCGTAGTATTCAATGCTTCCTCCAATGGCTATAATGGTTCATCTCTAAATGACCATTTGCTAGTCGGACCTATTTTACAACCAGATTTACGTACCTTACTGATCAAATGGAGAACACACAAAATCTGCATTGTTGCAGATATCGTTAAAATGTATAGACAAGTGAATGTAGCACCACAGCACACAGAGCTCCAGAGAATAATCTGGCGCAATGACCCGAAACACGATACAGAAACCTATAGATTGCTTACCGTGACATTCGGTACTGCATCGGCACCGTACCTTGCCGTGAAAACTCTTCACCAACTGGCAAGTGATGAACAAGATAAATATCCAACGGCGGCTGAAATTGTTAAACAATCCTTTTATATGGACGACCTGATGACCGGCGCTGAAAATGTAGAAGAGGCTAAGATGGTCTACAACGAAGTCAATGAACTGCTTAAGTTAGGTGGTTTCGAAACCCAAAAGTGGTCAAGCAACTCGACTGAATTGTTAAAAACAATACAGAAGCAAAAGGGAGTGGATGAAAAGAGTCTAGAGATTAAAGTGGACAAGGTGATTAAAATCCTTGGACTTACATGGAACCGACAGGACGACACGTTCAAATTCACTGTCCACTTACCCGAAGATCATTTACCGCCAACAAAGAGATCAATTTTATCGCAGTTGACTCGTTTATTCGATCCGTTTGGTTGGTTAGCGCCAGTACTGATTACTGCTAAGATTTTAATCCAAAAGCTTTGGCTCTCAGGAGCGGATTGGGACCAAAAACTTTCTAAAGAGTTAGTAGAAGAATGGGAAGATTTCAAAAACCAGTTGAACACACTAGAATCAGTTTCCTTACACAGATGGTTTCACACTAGCTCAACAACCAAGGACACTGAATTACACGGCTTCGCCGATGCTTCAATGGCTGCATATGCTGCAGTGGCTTATCTTAAAACTACTGATCAAGACGGCAGAGTTCACATTCGACTTATTGCAGCAAAGTCGAGAGTTGCTCCACTGAAACAAATTTCTATACCCAGGCTTGAACTATGCGCCGCTACGTTGCTCACAAAGCTCTTGAATGATTTGACAATCATTTTGAACGTCGAAAAGGCAAAGGTGTATGCTTGGACAGATAGTACGATAGTCCTTGCATGGCTTCAATCACACCCAAGCAAATGGCAGACTTTTGTTGCCAACCGAGTTTCCGAGATAATCCAAACTCTCGATAATACCAACTGGAGACATGTCCGGTCCGCGGATAACCCCGCAGATTTACCATCAAGAGGAATCGGTGCACAGGAGTTGATTCAGAGTAAGCTTTGGTGGCAGGGACCAACCTGGTTGAAAGAGAAAGTAGACACGAAAAAGTTGACAGTACCTGAAACAGAAATGGAGAAAAGAAAGATTAGTAACAAGAAATCAAACACAGACAAAATAAATAAGACCACTACACTACACACGAAAGTTTTGGAGGAGAAGACAATAACCGAAGTAGAAAAGGATAAACCCATATGGGAGAAATATTCAACACTCACTAAAGTTAAGAGAATTATTGCATATTGCCGAAGAGTAATAACAAGAAAACAGTTGACGGATGATGATGATCCTAAAATCCTAAACGCTAAGGAAATAACAGAAGCTCTAGAGATATGTATTAGATACTACCAAAATATGTCATTTTCAGACGACATAAGACAGATAAAAAAAGAAGGAAGGGTTTCGAAGAAAAGTGTTTTAGCATCGCTTTCCCCTTTTATAGACAAGAAAGGAGTATTGAGAGTAGGCGGCAGACTCCATAACGCTCCCATGAAATACACTGAGAAACATCCGTATATCATGCCTGGTAGCTGTCATATTTCTCGTCTAATAGTGCAAGAAGCCCATCATAATTCCTTGCACGGTGGAAATCAATTGACACTGGCAGTTATAAGATCTCGATTTCACATTCTAAATGCAAAAAGAGAAGTCAAACAATACATAAGAAAATGCGTTGTATGCATCCGCTATAAGGCAACAACCAATCAGCAGATGATGGGGCAGCTACCTGCTTGTAGAGTCAATCCAAAGCACGTGCTTTTGAAAGCAGTGGCGTTGACTACGCTGGCCCTGTTCAAATCCGAATGTCAAAGGGAAGAGGCTGCAAATCAACAAAGGGCTATATATGCCTATTTGTCTGTATGGTCACACGAGCCGTGCATATAGAAGCTGTAACTGATATGACGTCGAATGCCTTTCTGGCTGCCTTTCGGAGATTCGTTGCACGCCGAGGACACTGCAAACAATTATGGAGCGACAATGGAACTAATTTCATTGGCGCTGCTAAGGAGTTAAAACAACTCTTACAAAAGGGAGAGAAAAATATATCCAGAGACGTAGCCGAGACTCTGGCAAATACCGGTACTACATGGCATTTCATACCGCCAAGATCACCTAATTTTGGCGGCCTTTGGGAAGCAGCGATCAAGTCGGTAAAGTTCCACCTTACAAGAGTAATCGGAGAGAGCACCCTTACCTATGAAGAGATGGCGACACTTTTGGCCCAAGTAGAAGCGTGCTTGAACTCACGGCCATTATGTCGAGATATGACTGCTTCAGATGCACTAACGCCGTTGACACCGGGACACTTCTTAGTCGGAGAGGGTCTGGTTGGCATACCAGAGCCTAGTTTGGAACAGGCAAACATCAATCTAATGACTCGATGGCAGCTGGTACAACGAATGGCTCAACATTTCTGGCAAAGATGGAGAGCTGAGTATTTGCACACCCTCCAGCATCGGTACAAATGGAAGAATCCTGTACCCAACCCAAAGAAGGGAGATATAGTTATTATAAAAGAGGAGAACCTACCCCCTACGAAGTGGCTTTTAGGGAAAATTATAGAAGTGCATCCGGGAACAGACGATAAAGTGCGTGTAATTACAGTGCAGTGTAAGAACAATACTAGATATACTAGACCATTGTCTAAAATTGTAATGCTTCCTCTTGAAGCTTGAATTTGTTTAATTCTGTTATCCTTACAGATATTTAGTTTTGTATTCCTTACTCAAGTTTAGTTTTGTTATCGTTGCAAATGTTTAGCAGTATATTTTTGCCAAATTTGTTTAAAGAACGAGGGTTCTTTGGGGCCCGGCATGTATAACGCTATATAAAGTTGTGTGGTATTTTTCGATAATTTCAATTATGTAGTACGTAAGTTCAATAAGCTAATCACAACCATAACACTTTTGGCCAAATTGTTAGTACCTAAATAAATCACTAGATGGCGCTGCACGCTTGTTGTATCGTGGTATGGTTGTGTTTAACCCAATAATATAAATAGTTCGCATTTTTTGTATGAGATTTTTGTCTTTGAGTTTCGAGTAATAAATACGTTTAAATAAACAGTGTTTCAGTAGTAAAACAGTGAACACTAACAATGAAACTCCTTAGTAAATATTAAAAAAACAAGAACTCATATACAGAGTTTTCAACTTAAAAAAAATTGATAATGAATGTGTAAGATTTGAAGTTGACACTAGACACCGTCGTAGTCTTAATACTATGGTCAATACCAGACTTCTTTGTCGTCAATAATCCTTGATGTTATATTAAGCTTCACTGCACAGTGTGCTTAACACATTTATTATAATCTGTAAAATATAGCTTGAGCTCTGCGACAGCTGTCATCGATATGCCGTCCATGAAGTTTTGAATTTTTTCACCGAATATTTGTGCTGCGAAAACTCGGTACTTACTGCACAAATAGTGATGTCTAACCATCACTACTTCTAATTGCAAATTACAAACTATCGATGATTTGGTGTTCTAAATGTTTACTATTGCAACTGCAGGTTTACTATTGGAATTTAAGTTTATTTGTTTGAAAAGCATTATCATATTTCATTAGAATAATAATAATCATAATTGTTACCGATTAAACTTCTTTCTATCCACGTTATCAATACGCTTTAAGTGACATTTGATGTCGACATCGTCTCATTCCTAGCCCTGTCAGTGTGACGGCTGTCGTGGAGCTCAAGCTATGTTTTACAGACTACAAACAACGTCGGAGGAAACTCTAGTAGTATTTCTTAATGATTCGCGATACTTATACATAGTTATAATAATATATTAAACGGGTCAAGTCGGGTACAGGATCGGATACTGTTGCCGTGGTCTTGGGTAGACTACCCGAGACCACGGCAACTGTAACGCTGCCGAAACGTCGCGAAATAAGGTAATTACGTTTTACCTAATAAATAATCGCGATTTGACCCGTTTAATATACAACTCGAATATGTCTTGATGAATCTAGTTGTAGGACCTTATACAATGCCCCATAAAATATCATTATTTTATTATTGTTATTTTTTTTGCTATTAACACGTTTTCACTATAGAAAGATTTGTCGTATTAACGGGTAGACCTTCCTATTTTCGGATGTCTAAGGAATTTTCATTACACCTTGTACACCTATAGTAGACTATTTTAGTGCCTAGACGCCGATACCATGCCGGTAATCCCTCCCGCTGACTTCTGAAGCCTTGGAACCTCTCTCATAATCCGTGATTGCTCAGTCTCATTCACAATGCGGGATGATCCCAACTGATCCTTTTCTTACCGTGTGGTTTGTGCACTACTTCTCAGACGATCTTATATGATCCTTTACGTGCTAATACGTGCTCTCAAAAAGTAAACATCAAAAATCGTAACATCTGTTATAACTATTTTTAGAACATACAGACATTTTTAGAACATTTTTATGCGAAAAATGTCTCATAAAAATTAAAGGCGAAATAGCCTTCGAATATTTTGCGTCTGCGCTTTCAATTCGCATGGGCGAGAATCGGCTCCCTGGTCAGATTTTTTTTTTTAAGTAGGACAGGTTACAGTTGACCCCAGTCACGCCTGATGGTAAGCGAAGACGGGGTCTACGATGTTACGTGCTTACCTGTTAAATGCCGGTTAACTCTACTTTTAAAGACACCCAGCTTATACGTCTCCGGAAAGACAGACGGTGGCTACGTGTTCCACAACTTTGCTGTTCTTATTATAAAAGAATTCGCAAATCGCTTGGTGCGGATTCGCGGAATTTCGACGACAAAAGCGAAATTCGTTCGAGCCGATCGTCTGGTGGTCCGATGGAAGAAAGGAGATAGGGGTATAAATGCACTTGTAGAAGACGGACAGGCAAGTGACCTTACGTCGGTGCTCCAGAGGCCGCAACCTTGCCTTCGTCAATTCTTCATCCCCAATCGGTCTGATAGTTCGACGCTCAATCGCATCCAAAGACGCAAGCTGGTACTTAGCAGAACCATCCTAGAGGTGGCTGCAGTTCTCTATACATGTCTAGAAGCTGCTTTGGTGTAAGTACTGTGTAACTTTGTTGAGCACCCCAAGTTTTATTTTGTTTTGGTTCTGGACCCGATCGAGTTAAGCCGATGTTAACACTGGAGGAAATGTTCATACCCAAGAGCTTTAAATGGTCAGAGATCTCTATAGGTATATAATGGAGAGTCGGAGTCTGGTTAAAGGGTTTCCGCTTAGCGTGAAGACACACGCCACACTTTTCCGGCAAATTCAAGTAAGTGAATCCAGAATGAAGTTAATAACGAATACGGGCTGATTTATTGACTGACAGCCGAGAGACCTGTATGGCAGGGCTGGTCCTGTTTATTATGAGGACCTTGTGGCAATAAAAAAAAATTCACGGCATTTAAAAAATTCTGTCACCATTACTATTGGCACTACTACGATAAAATAACTTAACTGTAAATATTACCGTATTTAAAAACCTATTTAGAGGCTAAAAATTTCACCCATGCCGGGATTCGAACCCGCAACCTCTGGCTATCCGTGCCAGCGCTCCACCAATTGAGCCAATGGGCGCGACTCACGACTCAACATCAAAATAGGTTTTTAAATTTGTTCCTTAGCACGGGTTAGTGCATTAAAAATAAAAATATCAATATTACCGTATTTAAAAGTTTTCAAGTGCTTTTAGCATATTATGTTTCTCTTCCTTTTTTCATACTTTTACACTGTTCTTTTATTAATTTGTTATGTACCTTTAAAACCTTTCTTAGTCATACTATTGCAAATTGGCATTTATTTTATGTTTTTGATCCTATGTATTAGGAGTTAAAACATGGAAGATAAATAAATAATAATGACAGCCGAGCTAGACGGGAGCAACCCAAGTGCCATCTCAGTCTGCACGCACACACACTTGCCTTTGTTTCCACGGTGACTTTTTTTTCTAAAAGCACAACAAAGCCGCAAGGCAGCCATCGAGCCGGCGAGCGCCCACCCTTATACAGGGAGCTATTTTTTATTTTTGCGTTTACAGCTTCTGACGTCGTTGTCTGGTTAACACAGGACGAATTAAATGATACAGTACTTTTATTCATTGTGGCGAACACAATTGTACATGTTACGGCGATTTTTCTGTTAGTAATGCATATGTTATTGGAAGGTACTGCGGAGGCCTATACTACTAGCCTGCTAGCAGAGTGTGGAAGATAGTAAAATGGTAGGTATGTTGCTCTGTTGATATAGGTAGATAGATAGAATATTGTTATATCTTATTCTTTGATAAATTTTGTGCAAGTTTCACACATCACAACAAACAATGGTACACTAACGATATTAAAATCGCTGTTAGTCATGTATCGAGATAGGATTATGTTACGGCCAATACATGTACATAATCACTTCTATATATGTACGTACAAGGATAAGCAATGACTTCTGAACTGGTGATCAACACTGTATTTCGCATGTCAAGCATCAATTGTCATAATCATAATAGATAATTAAATATCTTTATATTTTTATGTAATGTGTTCTGGTGTACAAAAAAGAACATCAGAGACAGCCAGATGTCGCTGCCTGTACGTAATAGGTACAGAGAATATTGTAAAGAGGTTCGAAATTTCACTGATGCCGGTGATTCGCCCATTAGCTCAGTTCGAAAGAGCGCTGGCACGGATAGCCACAGGTCGCTTGTTCGAATCCCGGCATGAGTGGAATTTTCAGCCTCTAAATAGGTTTTAAAAGAAAAAACATTCTTGCTGCAAGCTCGTAAAAAAATTTTGAGTTACAATATCAACCCTTGTATGTCCCCACTGCTGGGGCAAGAATATGGCGCAACCTCACCTTTGGTGCATATTCGGAGTAAGGCCATACTCCACCACGAGGCCCAAGTTCGGGTTGGTGGAGAATTGTAAGACAGCGGCGGGCCTTTACTTTGCGAAGCGCGGATGCGCTCGGAAAATATGCAACTCGCTAGACTCTAGACTCTAAACGTGTGATTCGTGACTACTGCGGTAGTGACTCTAGTGGCTAGAGTCACTACCGCTGTAGTCACGAGTCACGCGTTTCGTGGCGATAAAATGTCAGAACTTGACAATTAATGTATCTACCCAAGCTGGACACTGTATAAATCAATAATCATCTCATCACATAGAAGGAGACTTGACGCGGGACTGACAGACAGCATAGTCAAATTTTATTCTATCACACTTTTCTCCACACAGGGTATCCTAGCGAGGGGACCAGGGTTGCACCTACTGATATTACGGGTTGAACTTAGTAGGCCACTTACTCTAATATCAAGGAATCTCCTTCTTGTAATTCCCTATTTTTTAGGCTTAGTTTGTAATACTGTATGCACTAAGAGGGAAAGAAATGAATAAAGTATTATTATTACTATCACGCTGATGAACAACTTAAAATTTTAATAAAATACTAATTTAAAATTTTACAGTTACAGATTTCTTTTTCACTTTCGCATCATCCTTTACGTAGCAATATGGCAAAGTGCTCACGCTTTGTCCCATTCGTCTCCTAGTAGTCCTATCGAACGATGACAGCACTGGTAACTTACACGTCATACTAAACAGTACGGTAACGCGTGTCACCAGAACGCCGATCTGACTCCTACCTCGTCGCGGGAAGCCGTGGATTTGTGACTGATGTACGTCATTTGCTTTTAATAATACCCCCAATAGGAAAAGGGATGCAGATAGAAAAACTACTGTTTTTAATTTGGGGAGGAAAAATGGGGAATCACTGCGGGGATATGACTCAAAGGCGATACTCAAGGGCGATATTAAGGGACAGTCCTGCTATCATGAAACTGTTTACTGTATTTAGTTATCAATTTCCTGTTGTCTAAAGGCCAGCGCAGACGAGGTACCTACTATCCCTCGGGTACTTTTTTGTCCGTCGATATAGATCTCTTATGAATTGTATCGCATGACGCACACGAAGGACTAAAGATACCACGTACAAAAAGTCCCTTAAGTTACCGAGGACATCAAGAGACCGGACTGGGCAAAAGTTCGAGGGAGTCCCCGAAAGAAATAGAACGACGACGGTACTAGGCGCAACAACGCACACGATGGACTTATATCTGCATTGATAGTGACGTACGTAGGTATCCACGTCAACACGATGACGCAGGAAATCGACTGTAGTGTTTTAATAAGAGAAATTGAAAAAAAGAACTCATGTAAATTACAACACACCAGGGACATTTGTCCCTTTTGGGACAAAAGTCCCTGAATCGTGTAAAAAATGTCCTCCGGGTACTTGTCGCGGACTTAACATATACGGTGTGCGGTCATTTGTTCCATGGAAATTGAGTGAAGCGTACGCTATGGAAGAAAATTAAAATGTATCAAAAAATAGCGCGATCTTTTAAGTAGAATTTTAATTATAGTATTTTCTAAGGTTAACACGAGTACTAGACATAATTAAAACTGTTTTAGTACGGATTTCAGTCGTTTATTATATTTTTTACAATTTTCCGACGTTTCGGCACATTTACCTACAGGTGCCGTGGTCTCGGATGACTGAGGTGGTAAGAGTCTTTTTGAAAACAATAACTGTTAGTTTACTACCCTCGGCAAAAATTACAAAAGTTCATTATGAAAATTGTAAAAAATATAATAAACGAGTTAAATCCGTACTAAAACAGTTTTAATTAGAATTTTAATTACCAAAAACTGAAATAAAAACATAACCAACTTAGGTAGGTACCACACATTTTTGAATTGGGGTACCGTCTGCTTAGTACTTAATGCTACTTAATGCAGCAGTCGGGTAGTTGATTTTTTTTATTTCAGGTTTCATTTTTGCCTTTTCACTGAAATATATTTCCGTTTCAGTTGTGCTGATTTCATATAATCTTCGACGCTCCCGCAACTGTAAGTTTCGCCATTGTCTTGCAATCCTCCACCAACCGCGACTTGGGCCCCGTGGTGAAGTATGGCCTTCCTACGATGCAGTAAGGTTAGGCCCCTGCCTCAGTAGTGGGGCCATACAATGGTTAATATCGATATCGACTCGCGCAAATACAACGAATCGATTATTGAGATCTTACTTGTCGAAATCTGACCGAATCTAAATTTTAGGAGTTGTGAGAAAACATAGAATCGGACATGCTTAAATGCTTACTTAAATACATACATACATACATACATACATACATACATACATACATACATACATACATACATACATACATACATACATACATACATACATACATACATACATACATACATACATACATACATACATACATACATACATACATACATACATACATACATACATACATACATACATACATACATACATACATACATACATACATACATACATACATACATACATACATACATACATACATACATACATACATACATACATACATACTGTCGCGTCGGGAAGACTGGGGTAGAAATAAGAATCTGAGATACTTACAATATTTACAAAATTTTATTTACAAAAAGAGAAGAAGTGGGTTGTAGGAAATACGTAGGTTCGTGTCCTACACAGTTGGTTAGTTCAGTTCACGCTGCCGATAGGTACTTCCCTAGGCTGGATGCGATGCGGAAGCCACACCAGGGCTAGGCTAGATAGTAGTGGCGGCAGTCTGTAGCGGCCACTGAGCTTCTTTTAAAATGAGTCCGGAAGAAGCTAGTCCGGTTTAAATCCGGATCTTGGATTTTCAAAGGGGACCTTGATTCCTGGAACCGACGTCCAGTATTCGAATAGGGCCATCACAATGCCCCTGTGCATTGCCACCCAAACCGGAAACACCAGAAAGGAGTTTGAAGGTGGCGGTACACTAAAATGGGCAGAACGGATGCAAAGCCTAAACATGAATAATATATACACATATAACAGAAATATACAGGAACACACGTACAATTTATTAATAAATAGAAACAGACAATTAATGTTCACACTCACCCAAAAGCGGGGGCAAAGGGTCGCAGACAAGAAAATATTAATAAAATAGTGTAATCATTTGAGTACAGTGATATCGTTCCGATGTTAAACCTAACTGCAAAGTAGGTAGTCGGGGCTGTAAGTAATGCAATTTGCTTAAGTCAGATGTCGCTGCCTGTACGTAATACAGAGAATATTGTAAAGAGGTTCGAAATTTCACTGATGCCGTGAGTCGCCCATTGGCTCAATTGGTAGAGCGCTAGTACGGATAGCCAGAGGTTGCGGGTTCGAATCCCGGCATGGGTGAAATTTTTAGCCTCTAAATAGGTTTTTAAATTTGTTCCTTAGCACGGGTTAGTGCATTAAAAATAAAAATAGTGTAATCATGTGAGTACAGTGATATCGTTCCGATGTTAAACCTAACTGCAAAGTAGGTAGTCGGGGCTGTAAGTAATGCAATTTGCTTAAGTCAGATGTCGCTGCCTGTACGTAATACAGAGAATATTGTAAAGAGGTTCGAAATTTCACTGATGCCGTGAGTCGCCCATTGGCTCAATTGGTAGAGCGCTGGTACGGATAGCCAGAGGTTGCGGGTTCGAATCCCGGCATGGGTGAAATTTTTAGCCTCTAAATAGGTTTTTAAATTTGTTCCTTAGCACGGGTTAGTGCATTAAAAATAAAAATAGTGTAATCATGTGAGTACAGTGATATCGTTCCGATGTTAAACCTAACTGCAAAGTAGGTAGTCGGGGCTGTAAGTAATGCAATTTGCTTAAGTCAGATGTCGCTGCCTGTACGTAATACAGAGAATATTGTAAAGAGGTTCGAAATTTCACTGATGCCGTGAGTCGCCCATTGGCTCAATTGGTAGAGCGCTGTTACGGATAGCCAGAGGTTGCGGGTTCGAATCCCGGCATGGGTGAAATTTTTAGCCTCTAAATAGGTTTTTAAATTTGTTCCTTAGCACGGGTTAGTGCATTAAAAATAAAAATAGTGTAAGAAAATATTAATCTTGTAAAAATATTGTTTAAAAATGGCCGCTAGGGCGGTTAGAGACTGGCGGCGTAACAGAGCGCACAACCAACTCCTTCCGTGGTCAAATTTCAATCAGCTGCGAGAGCCGAGATGAGTGAGTGAAAAAATATTGAATGACTGTATTGAATGAGTGATTGCCACAGATAATCACTCATTCAAAGAGAGCTGAAAAGTAGTGGCCAAGAACGAGTAAAAGAAGAAATAAAATGAAAATAATAATTTTATGAAACGAAAAAACGTGAAGTTGGAAAAAAGAAAAATATTAATCTTAGTAGCGTATTTCCTTAAAAATAAATAACGCTACAATAAATACATACATTCATACATACATACATACATACATACATACATACATACATACATACATACATACATACATACATACATACATACATACATACATACATACATACATACATACATACATACATATATCTATCTACACTCCTTTTGAGCTTTGCCACAGTCGGGTAAGTGCATACGGGCTAAACAGATTACACTCTTTTTGAGCTTCGCCTCAGTCGGTTAAAAAGGGAACGGCTCTGGTACGGGAACGCAAACGAATGGTCCTGTATTGTTTACGCATGTCTTTTTTTATTAGCACAAGGCCTCAGGAAAGGGACTCGGCAACAGAAAGTTTTTCAGGCTGTTTAGAATTCCGCGAACGGACGAGAGGGTCCGAAACTCCAAAATGGCCGCACAGGTGGGTAAGGCTGTGTGTTCACTGGTATTCCTGCCCGTAAACATCAATGTAAAACATTTAATGAGATTTTCAAAGTGAGCGGTTTTAAAATTTTCTAGGTATACTGAAAATAAATGATGGGTGAAATTTGATATGAAAATATACCTCGTACGAGTACATAATAGGAAATAATAGATCGTGCTCGCCCTCAACTGACTACGACCAAAGTTGGAAATGTGTTTTTTTCTGGTTGTTTCACTAATCTTCAATCTTACACAATTTAAATTGGAAATGTACTTTATCTAGACCATCATTCAAATACTACAATTTGATGGGGTGGGGAAAATGGGGGCTTACAGCACTAATATGTAAATAGTGGCAAAACAAATTTTTTCCGTGTTGTAAAATCTCTAAAAATAAATTAATTAGGTAAAATTAAATTAAGTCAGAATTAACTAAGTAAGTGCACTAATTATACGAATTGGCGACGCAACGGACATCGATTTGTCTTAAGGGAATAGGTATTGTAGTTTTATGAAACGCTGCGCAGCGGGACAAGCCTTCTGTATATGCAACAACAAATATAAAATTTAGTATTCTTATTGGTAGGGTCAATTGACTTACTGATTAATCTGAGCCTAGATCAAAGGTTGGCTGAAAGAGTTTACTAATAAAATAAGCTCGCATTGATACACTTTTTAATTTTAGATATTGTATGGAATTAGGCGTTAATTTGCGGAAATCCATAATAACATTAAAATGTCGGCCTCGGTGGCGCAGCGGTTTAGCACGCTGACTGTAAAACGGAAGGTCTCGGGTTCGATCCCCGGCCGGGTCAAACTAGGAAACGAACTTTTCTAGTTTGTCTCGGGTCTTGGATGTTGTATTAAATTTATCGTCTAGTTAGCACCTATAACACAAGTCATTTAGTTGTACTTAGTATAGGGCTAACGAGATCTGTGTAATATGTCCATGAATATTTATATTTTATTTATTTATAATGTGAAAACTACTTTGCCAAACTCCGCCAAAAATCACAAAAGTACAATGCGGTTAGTTAATGCACCTCCCTCCCTTCCACTTTTTCAAGCAGATGCAAGACACAAAGACACCACTACCGACACCAATACTTGTGTGAGAAAATTCGCAAGCCTGAGCCTGCCTGATTCGTGAGCCTGAGGATGCCTCGTTTTAGAGGCGAACCGCGTCTCACATTTTCTCACACAAGTATTGGTGTCGGTGGTTGTGTGTTTGTGTCTTGCTTTTGCTTGAAAGTTGCATTAACTAACCGCTTGTTGCTTCTGTGATTTTTGGCGGAATTCAGCAAATTAATTTTTACATTTGAATGCTTTAATGTGTGAAATAAAATATAAAGGAATTGTAGCTCTAGAAAATAGGGCTATGTTCACACCGGATGAACCGGGCGCAGGATCCCAATGAACGCCGAGCCTAAGCATAGCAACGAAACAAAACGGAACTTCCGAGCGCGCAAACAAAACAAGAGATTTACGCATAAAATTCGCAAACTTTCCTCAATTTACTTACTTCCCGCGTCGTTGTGTAATTTCAATTCTTGGATCAAGTTTCGAGTTTTCACTTTCCCGCCTCGCCGCCGGCCTATGCGGAAATGTCACAATGCTGGCTGTTTTGTTTAAAAATTTTACTTCGAAAATCGAATTCGAACGAACGTTATGACCGTATGAGCTGATGTTACACCATTTTTTTATCTAATTACTAGCTGACCCAGCGAACTTCGTACCGCCTACCATCGATTCTTTATTTTTTTTTATTTTTCCCTCCGTAAGAAAAATCCTCGTACTTCAAGGAATATTCTAAAAAAAGTATTAGCGAAATCGGTTCAGCTGCTCTCGAGATTTGCGCTTACCAACACATTCAGCGATTCATTTTTACATTGTAGATGGGTATGATACAACGTCTGGAATGAATTTCAGTTCAATGCATCAGTACAAAGTTTTATAATAGTATTTAACTCTGTTAATTAAGTATCAAAAGACTATGGATTGAAAGACTAAGGGCCAGTTTCTGAACTGAGAATTTCGTAATTGAGAATTAAGTAAATAGTTACTTGTAGTGCTGTCTCTTCGGATTTCTCAAGAAACAGAATGACAGAACGTTACTTAAGAATTTACTTAGTGAAATTCTCAATTCAGAAACTGGGCCAAAGTTTGGAGATTTTTTGTCCATTCTTTCTCCAAAATGATCTAGATTTGGAAACGGACACCTAGTTTTGCTTGTAACGTTGAACGCATTTTCTGTGTAATTTTGAATAAAATACTTCGAATTGAGTTGATTTGGGCTAATGGGAAATTCACGACTCTATTTCTAGTGAAATTACATTTTAAATCAAAATGACGTACGAGGTGAAGCATACGAAAAGAATAAAAAAATAATCATAATGATTTTGCATTTCTTTTTTAGTTAAATTTTATTTTCTTAGATGAGTTCCCTTAACAGATTTTCGCTAGTTCAGTGAATATCGTAATACCATTGAATTTAATTCAATGGTAATACTTATTCGGGCTGCTTTTGTTTTCGCACTGAAAATCGAATCTGGGTCTCTCGCTTCCGAGACCATTCTAGACTAGGTTACCACCGCTCTCGACGTCAGTTGTTAACAAATTATTATTTCCTATTCATATCGCTGAGAATTTGGAACACGCAACTTCTCTTATTTAACATATTTTAAACTTTCGCGACTTGTGCGAAAGTTAGAATATTGTCGGGGCTTAATCGCGTAGTAATTTATTGCTATTTCGCCTCGACGTTTCGCCGACGTTACAGTCATCGTGGTCACGAGAAGACTGATGGCTGGCACCCGTTCGCATCTTCGGCTGATGAGGTTTCAGACTACCCTCAATCAGCCATCACAAAGCACTATTAGGGTTGCGGTTGCATTGTCAGTGTAGTGTGTCGCAACCCTTATACCTAGTGCTTTGTGATGGCTGATTGAGGGTAGCGGCCGGAGCGATTTTACTAAAATTTGGCATGAAAAGAGGAAGGTAAAAAGTAGCCGGAACCGGCGTGCGTGCATGCAACGACTTATGTGCGTGCATGCAACGTTGATGAAGTGAAGGTGATCCGTCAGAATCGTGGCAAGTGCAGTCCCTGGTCTCTGCTTATCCCTCTGGGATACAGGCATGTGGTTATGTATGTATGTATGTAATTTTTTTTTACTTTGACTTTGACAGGCTCCTATCTGAGGAGTCGACGCTTCCGACACGAAAGAAGAAGACTATGAGTATAATATGATACTATCGTCGTCGTCAGGCTATACCAGTCCACTGCTGGACATAGCCCCCCCTCTAATGAGCGCCATAGCGCCCCGTCCTTAGCTTGTCGCATCGAGCATCCAGCATTGCCGTGTCCTTAAGTGGAGACCGCGACTCGGCAAACGTAGTGTTGGACGCCCTCCGACTAGGTGGGATGACGATATGCGAAAAACTGCAGGCAGATGCTGGATGCCGCAAGCTGAAGACGGGGCGCTATATGATACTATGGTTATAAAAATGATATGCGCAAATAATGTAAAGTAAAGTAAAGTAAAGTAAAAAGTGTTTATTAATAGAAAAGAAATTACAAATATGTTAGTTCGTTGGCTCCCACACTAGGCTTAGCCTGTGTTGTGGATGCCGGTTTACTTAATAGCTTACATAAAGAATTTAAATAGAAAGAGAGTGTAGACAAATAAGTATCTGAAATGTGAATAAGTAGCTACTTATTATTAAATATATTATTATGGATGGTAATATTTCTGTGATGTTCATGGTTTCCACACTAGGCCTTGCCTGTAACGTGAAAAACTCTTTGCTGTTTGACAAGTTAATAATTACATACGTTTTTAGTACTTATTTTCATAATAAATCTAAGCTTTGGTACTTATTTTTAACACTACAATTAAACTTAGCCTAATTTGGACTGTGTGTGTGTGTTGTAAGTGTTGCGGCGCGTTTGTTATAGAAATTTGTGTTTATTTGTCAGTTTAAGTATGTGCAATAATGTGTGTGTGTGTGTGTGTGTGTGTGTGTGTGTATATATATGTGTTATGGCTGTATTTTAATTTCGACGTTTTACTAGATAGTTTTAGCTTGTTAATTTGACTCTATGATATTTATTTACGTATTTGTAGTATCTCTTCGGTGTCATTATAATCTAAAGTGTTCAGCCAATCCTCAACTTTTTGTTTTGCTTCTATAAGGGTGCTTTGTTTTATGTTGCACGATTTGACAATTTTATTGTAGATGTAAGGGTGTAGAAAAGGGGGGAATCTTTGCGCAAATGCTGTTTTTGTTTGTTGTTGGGGAATTCGGTAAACTCTATTACTTATTATAACTTTGTGGTTGGGGGGTGAATAGATAACTTTTCGGTGCTGTGTAAGTACCACTTTCAGTATAAATAGTTTCCTAATTGTAAGAAAACCGCATTCTTTATACAATGCTGATGTTGGGTACCGTCTTGGTTTTTTATACATTACTTTTAATATAGAACGTTGGGCCCTTTCAACACTTAACAAAAAGGTTTTATTTGTACCACCCCAACAGCTTATACAATAGGTGAATATGGATTGGCAGAGAGCTATGTAGACTAGTCTTAAAGTATCTTTGTTTGCGCTGTTTCGTAGCAGTTTCATAATATGTATGAGTTTTCTGCCTCGACTGGAGAGTATTGACAAATGTTGATTAAATGTGAGTTTATCATCTATCGTAACGCCTAAATATTTTATTGTAACGGTGCTTTCAATAGTGTCGCAGAAGCAAGTGGGAGATGATTGATCACATGTGTGTATTTTTATTTGAGGAGTATATTCAGGTTTAGATGCGGATGTTTTATGGAAACAGAGATATTTAGTTTTTGCTATATTTAATGTAAGAAGATTGTTTGCTAGCCATTTAGATATTGCAGATAGACCATGGCTTGTTTGTGAGAAAACTGTATCCCATGATGGAGCATTGAACAATATTACCGTATCGTCTGCGTAACTTATTATTTTGTCAGTGGACGGTAACGTAGATCCTATGTCATTTATGTAAACGAGAAAGAGTGTTGGACCCAGTATACT
Source organism: Yponomeuta sedellus (assembly GCA_934045075.1). Taxonomy (NCBI): domain Eukaryota; kingdom Metazoa; phylum Arthropoda; class Insecta; order Lepidoptera; family Yponomeutidae; genus Yponomeuta; species Yponomeuta sedellus. The sequence goes on along the minus strand of OW203746.1, from coordinate 8,595,865 downwards.
TCCCTGTGGGACTCCGTATTTTATAGGCATAGGATCTCCAGCTATGTTATCTATTTTCGCGAAAAGGGTACGATCTGTAAGGTAGCTACAGAACCATTCAAGAGCAATACCTCTGACACCTGAATTCTCGAGTTTTTGGAGGAGGATCTGGATTGAAACTGTGTCAAATGCTTTCGCCAGGTCAAGAAAGGCTCCGACGCAGCATTCACTCTTATCCAGATGTGATGAGATAGTATTTACGAGTAGTGTGACCGCATCTTCCGTCGACTTGCCTTGCCTAAAGCCAAATTGGTTGGGCGATAAAATATTTTTGTTTTCAAGAAATTTGATTAAACGGTAGTTGACAATTTTTTCTAATATTTTGGAAATTACTGATAGCAACGATATCGGTCTATAGTTACATGGATCACTTTTATTCCCTGATTTGTAGATCGGTGTAACTGAGGCGACTTTCCAAATGTTTGGGAAGGATCCACTAGCTAAACTTAGGTTGCAAATATGTAGCAATGGTGTAACTAAACTGTTCATTATGTATTTTACAAGTAAAGGTTTAATACCATCCAGACCAGGTGAAGTGTCGTTCTGAAGTTGCTTTATAATACTGACAAGTTCCGTTGCATCGGTTGGGTACATAAAGAAGGAATCGGATGGAGTTGATTCTGGCGGGGCTTTTGCTAGAGATGCTAGCTGTGACTCTGTTTTATTGGTTCTTTGAAGTATTTCATTTGCTAGATTAGACCCTACTGTCGCGAAGTAACGAGTGCATTCATTAACCGCTTCTAAAGGGGTGCTTTTATGCTTGAGGAGTTCGGCAGATGTTTGAGTATTTCTTGGTGTTGACTGGCATATAGTTTTGATAGCACGCCATAGCTTTTTAGGATTTTTGTTATTATCTGTTAGCAATTTGTTTTCATACTGTGTTTTTAATCTGTGTAAGAGGTCAATACAGTAATTCCGATATCTAGTGTATATTAACTGAGCAGTGGGATCTTTGGGATGTTTTCTACATGTCATGTGCAGCTTATCTCTATGTTTCATGCACTTGATAAGGCCTGGGGTTATCCAGGGCTTAATGTTGTATTTTGAATTACTAATATTGCTCGATTTAGTATGCTTTTGAATTACTTCATCTAGTGTGTTTATCAGATGATTAGTAGCTTTTGAAACATCTTGGGAGGATGTTACGTTTGACCAGTCTACGGTTTTCAGCTCCTCGGCCACAGCAGAGTAGTTTGTCTTAGGGATCAGTCTTTTACGTGGTTCAGACTTGTAGCCTACATTTATGCCAAGCATAGTTACATCGTGGTCTGTAATTGAAGCTTTGCAGACCAAGCCTACCGCTTGTGTATTGTTTTTCACAAAAATGTGGTCTAAGCAAGAGCCGTTTCTAGTTGGAAGAGTAATTGCAGGTATCAGACTATGTTCTCCCGTTACGCAAAGATAGTCGGACTTCCTTTTATCGATTGAGTTCGAAGCAATATTTATATTAATGTCACCCGCCAATACTATCCCAGAGTTGTTGCCAATTTTATTGAGTTCATTGTCAAGAGAATCTAGAAAGTTTTCGATTGTTGTTGTCGACGGCGATCGATATAGTGCAAGTATAGTGTAATTTATTTCAGAGAGATAGATTGAGAGACAATTTGCGTCTTTAAGATCCGGCTCATTTGTGGTGGCGCTCCAGATATCCTTTATGTATACTATAATACCTCCATTTTGGTTTGAGTATTTTGCCGTGTGGTGATGAGCATAACCAGAGATATTTCTTACAATTGGGTTGTTACCGAGTCTACATTCTGTTAAAATAATTATATCAAATTCTACGTCAACTCGATTTAAAAATGTTGAAAAGCTATCGAAATTGCAGTTGTGACTTCTGATATTAAGTGATAATATTTTGAGACAATAATTATTGGGTAGCATATCTTTGCACAGTTCAGCTGAATCGGATGCGTGACAAGGTATTACTAAAGTGTCGTCAATATCTTCTCCAATATCAAATGTCAAGGTGGCCATTTGTAAATTATGTATTGTTCTGGAGGTGATATTTTTGTTTGCTAATGTTACATTGAGGTTTCCTCACGGAGTTTTCCTTCACATTAGCGAGTGGTATTGTTACTTTAGGCTTGTCACATGCATTTTGTGTGGCCTATAAACGTCCCGCCGCAGGTCATAGGCCTTCTCTCAGAGAGAGAGAGAGTATGGGCTTAGTTGCCAGTGCCCACCGCGGATTGCCAATTTCAAGCGCTGAGATATTTGAAGGCGTCAGACACACATCTTTCCTCACGATGATTTCCTTCACCGTTAGCGAATGGTATTTTTAACCTACTTAAAAAAAGGAGGAGGCTATCAATTCGACGTGTATTTTACTTTTTTTTATTTTTGACCATATTCTCGCATAACTTCGTCAAATCTTAATTACTATAACATCAAAAATGTTCGTAACTTAGAAAACAAAGTCATTGGTACATGCCCTCGCTAGGTACCAAAACTGGTTCTCTCGTCTTCTCTGGGTCATTAAAGCTATCAAATTATAAAAAATTAAAAGATATTATTAATTATTAAAAATTATAGACAACTCACATAGTAAGGTTACCTCATGCTGTTTTCCCTGCACAGTAAGCGAGTGGTATTGCTACTTTAGGCTGGCCGCATACATACGTTTTCCCCGTTTGGGTTATCGAATACTTCAAATCTACATAATCTACTTCAAATCTGACTAACGCATACATAGGTTTTTTTCGTATGAAAAATTTTTCACATTCGAAGCATTCGGGAATCGAGAGAGAGAGAGATAACACCCAGTCTGTTTTTTTTTTACGTCCAGTCTGTTAGCTTTTAGAATATACCTCGGGCTCTAGAGTAGGTTTCGGTTTTTGCCGAAAACACACGAGTGTAACACTACTTGCTGCTCTGTACAAAACTTTTCTTCATTATTTTGAAAAGATATATAATGTTTTAAATAACAATACAAAATAAACCTAACCGAATATATCCGATTCTATCCTATAGGCGACCTCGGTGGCGCAGCGGTTTAGCATGCTGACTGTAAAACCGAAGGTTTTCTAATTTGTCTCGGGCCTTGGATGTTATCTATGTATTGATACTATTATTTGGTGGATTTTTTAGCCTCTAAATAGGTTTTTAAAATTGTCCTTAGCATGGGTTAGTGCATTAAAAATAAAAATAGTATAATTATTTGGGTACAGTGATATCATTCCGATGTAAAAACCTAACTGCAAAGTAGGCAGTCGGGGCTGTAAGTGATGCAATTTACTTAGGCCAGATGTCGCTGCCTGTACGTAATACAGAGAATAGTGTAAAGAGGTTCGAAATTTCACTGATGCCGGTGAGTCGCCCATTAGCTTAATTGGAAGAGCTCTGGCACGGACAGCCAGAGGTTGCGGGTTCAAATCCCGGCATGGGTGGAATTTTTAGCCTCTAAATAGATTTTTAAAATCGATGTATTTGTTTTATTAAATCTATCGTCGAGTTAGCACATGTAACAAAAGTCATTTAGTTGTACTTTGTATGGGGTTAACAAGATCTGCGTAATATGTCCAGGAATATTTATTTATTTATTCTAAAAGGTAACAGACTGTTTGTATGCGGCCGGCCTTAGGTTCACAAAAGTGCGTAATTTAGATAAGTAAGTTCCGGTTTCTGAATTGAGAATTTCACTACGTAAATAATTCAGTAGCGTTTTGTCACGCTCTTTGCTGAGAAATTCAAAGAGACAGTACTACAGATAAGTATTTACCTGGCAAAATTCTCAATTCAGCAACTGGCAGTAGGATTTAACCCTGGCATTAGAAATTACCAACATTTAGGCTCCATAAAACTTTTCGTAGTTTTAGTTACGAACTAAAACCTAATTACAATTTTTATTGACTTTTCCAATTAGGGATTTTCTGTTTTTTTGTTTTTAAATACTTCCCTAGTCGCTGGATAGATGGCGCTGAACTTGGTAAGTTACTGCGAGGTACGGAAAACCGCATTATTTTTTTATTATTTTTAACATTTTGTCGATCAATGTTTATCAATCGTCTCAAATTGTAAGACACGGTTAGTAACGTAGTCAGATCAGCGCCATCTACACAATTCTTGAGAACTACTTCTTTTTAATACTCCAAAAGAAAATCTCCCATAGAGAAACTGGCCTTATGTAATAAATATAATAATATATAATATAATAATAATAATAAAGAGTTCTAATCTAATCTAATCTTATGTATTTTTTTCTGTTAGCTAAAAACATTTTCTTACAAAATAAAAAATATATATTCTAGATTCTTTAAATTAAAGAGATTTCTCTTACAGTGATTGAGGTTCCACGAAACATTATAAACCACGATGATTGCTTAATCAAAGCTCTTTCATGAACCTACCTAAATAGGTGCCTTTATCTGACCTACAGCAGTCTCAAAGAAGGAGGTTGTCATCAAGGAGGAGCCATCCTTAAAAAGGTTATTATTTCATAACAAACAACGGAATAATGTTGCGTATTCGCACGCAAATATAAACACGTTATGATATCAACCCTTTGTATGTCGTCATTGCTGGGCCAGGGGTCTCTTCGTGCATCGCAGGAAGATTAGGCCACACTCCGCCACGGGGGCCAAGTCCGGGTTGGAAGAGGATTGCAAGGCAGTGGCAGCCCTTACTTTTAGAAGTTATCAAGCCACCCATAAGGCCTCTGACATGGCTTAAAGACTGTCATTACAATGACAGCCGGCATCAACGGCATAACGTGCCTTGCGAAGCAAGAAAGCGCTCGGAAAAATTCACGGGTTGGTTAACCCAGCCAGCACCTGACCGCGCCTGTTGTTGCTTAACCCTAGTGATTGATTCCAATTACTTGGTTCGACTAGGCCACGAGCGCTTCGCTATATAACCCTCTTTTAATAATACATGTATATGTCTTAAGTTTTTTATACAATCAGGAAGACCGAAAAACAATATTGGCTTAGTTGACTCTGCACGAATTTATTTGTATTTCCTGTGGGCTAGGTCGACTAAGCTGTAAGGATCGTGAGAAAGCCTACTCCATCTAAACAATACCCCAGGCACGGCAACGTTTGAATAGTCGCTTCACCCATCTAGTGTGAGTGAAGATGGAGGATAACATCGTGGGTAAACCCGAGCGTCTGAAGTATTCACATACCTCTGTGCTTGAAATACCCGCATCTGGCTGAAGTAGATTGCATCACTTACAGCCCCGACTACCTACTTTGCAGTTAGGTTTTTACATCGGAATGATATCGCTGTACCCACATGATTATACTATTTTTATTTTTAATGCACTAACCCGTGCTAAGGATAATTTGAAAACCTATTTAAAAATAGTATAATCATGTGGGTACAGCGATATCATTCCGATGTAAAAACCTAACTGCAAAGTAGGTAGTCGGGGCTGTAAGTGATGCCATCTACTTCAGCCAGATGTCGCTGCCTGTACGTAATACAGAGAATAGTTTAAAGAGGTTTGAAATTTCACTGATGCCGGTGAGTCGCCCATTAGCTCAGTTGGTTAGAGCGCTGGCACGGATAGCCAGAGGTCGCGATATCGAATCCCGGCATGGGTGGAATTTTTAGCCTCTAAATAGGTTTTCAAGATATTTCTTAACCTAAGAGTACAGACGGCGGCCTTACCACTAAAAGTGATCTCTTCCAGACAACCTCTAGACGGACTGGAGAAGGAAGATGCACAAATATGCAAGATTATTACTGTACGCGATGTACATAGAGCACCCCGCAATTCTTATTTGTGTGTACTTATTGCGGTTTTGTTTACCTCAGACCCCGCGCCGCGCACCGCCCCCTTCCTCGCCCCTACTTCCCCGCTAGGCTTTATTTCTAATTAAAATGGTTTTATTTTACATTTATTGTCTTAAATCTATGCTTATTCAATACCTTAAGTCTCTAAATATCTTTTTACATAATGATTTGGGTGACCGCGGACTTTCTAATAAGGGTTTTGTACTTTTTTGGCCGGCCCGCGGTCCCCCGCCTCACCGAGGTATTAAATATAGGTGCCTGCGCGCCTCGTCTCGCTTCAATCGGAGCTCGGTTCGCACAGGCTACACATCAAAAAACAACCAATAAAAATATCTTTATTCTCATAATATACTTAAATCTAATAGAATATGAACACAAAACATAAGTTGCTTAACTAGGTTTTCCTTAACTCTAATGTCCTACAAATATTATCTTTATTTATTTTAACAATATATTTACAGTGATCATTTAAACAGTGACGTCGCTTTCGTCGTTAACAATTACAAAGGTATAAATGAATACATGCCTAAACAACACTGTACATTTACGGCCTTACTAATAAATAAGTTATACACTCTAAACAACTATTTGACGTATATCAATTAACCAGTTTATCAGACCTCGCATAACGGCTGTATACAGAGCTCAAAACCTTTATTAGTAAGGCCGATAGTCTTCAGTCGACAGATAAACACAAATAAATAAATACATACATATAGGCTGCATTATTAACTGACTAGAGTGCACGCGTGTAAAGGTTGATATGCTGTGGACGGTACCTTGTTAACACGTGTAAAAGCCGGTGAATACTCATGTCGCGAGGCAGGCAGCCCCTCCAATAAATGCCAATTAAATCCGCAATCACGCTAGCCTGTGTTTTGTTATTATGATCCGAGCGGGGGCAAAGACAATGCGTTTAATCTCCTTCAAAAATATCTATCTACCCTCCTGCAGACGGCAGACAATTTACCGATACTCCTTGGGGTGCAAGTCTTGAGCTATCTCGGTGCTCTGTTGCCCGCTGCCTCCAAGGCTTTAGCCACATAGAAGGGACGTGGGACCTTTTTTGTTTACGTTACGTTATCAACCCTTGTATGTCTCCACAACTGGGGCACGGGTCTCTTCCTGCATCGCAGGAAGGTTAGGTCATACTCCACGACGGGGGCCAAAGCCGGGTTGGTGGAGGATTGCAAAACAGTGGCGGGCCTTACTGTCAGAAATTATCAAGCGGTCCATAAGGCCTCTGACATTGCTTAACGACTGCTATTACATGACATCCGGCACCAACGGCTTAGCGTGCCTTGCGAAGCACGTACAAAATGTAGTGAAGGGAAAGGAAGCTTACTCAAAAAGGACGGGGCAAGGGCGGGAATTCTATTTAAGGCTTGGCGCCTTTTCCGCGCCCTTGTGCCAAGTCCTGGAATTGCTCGTAGCCTAGTTGAATCGAGTGATTGGAATCAATCACTTGAGTCAATCAACAACAGGCGCGTTCAGGTGCAGGATGGGTCACCGTCCAGTGCTTATTTTTTTTCCAAGCGCTTCTGTGCCTCGCAAGGCACTAAGCCGTTGGTGCCGGCTGTCATGTAATGGCAGTCGTTAAGCCATGTCAGAGGCCTTTTGGGTGGCTTGATAACTTCTTAAAAACCTATTTAGGGGCTAAAAATTCCGCCCATGCCGGAACTCGAACCAGCGACCTCTGGCTAATCGTACCAGCGCTCTCCCAACTGAGCTAATGGGCAAGTGCCGGCATCGAGCGGTGGTAGCGGAGCGGTGTAGAACTCCGGCTTCTCGATCGAGAGGTCGTAGGTTCGAACCCGGCATGTACCAATGACTTTGTTTTCTAAGTTATGTACATTTGTGAAATTATAGTAGCAATACTACTAGCTGACGGTGAAGGAAAACATCGTAAGGAAACCCTAGTGTCTTGAGGTGTTAGCGTACCTCAGCGCTTGCTACGTACAATGGCCCAACTATGAGGCTAAGTGCGGAAATCTCAGGTCTAACTAACAAGTGCCTGCATCAGCGAAATTTCGAACCTCTTTACAATATATTCTCTGTTTTATTTACAGGCAGCGACATCTGGCTGAAGTAATTTGCATCACTTTCAGCCCCGAGTACCTGCGTACCCGGACTTGGCCCCCGTTGTGGAGTATGGCCTAATGGCCTAACCTTAACCTAACCTAACCGAAGATACCCATGCTTCAGCAGTGGGGACATTCAAAAGTTTGATATCGTACCAAGTTCTTCCCGAGTGTCCCAGGCATCAGCTGGCTAGGGCCAACGTTATATGACAAATTTAGAGCGGTGACGTTTGCAGAGCTATCAAAAGACAAATTATTGTATGACTGGCAACCGTCTCAATCAGATATTTAACACTATCCCTGAGTAATCCTTTATCTATTTAATTACTTATCCAATGATTTAGCGCATTCAAATTAACGAAATGACTGCGCGTGCGCTCGAACATTCTAATACTTTATAATTAAAAAAAAATGTATGAATTATGGCACTGATAGCCAGAGGTCGCGTGGGTGGAATTTTTAGCCTCTAAATAGTTTTTTTTAAAGAATATAATAGAATTAACCGTCAATAGTCGGTAGTTAACTTATTTTTTTATGAAAAGATAACTTAGTTCTTCTTATTCAGGCTATATTAGTCCACTGCTGGACATAGCCCTCCCCTAATGAGCGCAAGGTTGTGCCATCATTAGGGGATAGTGCACATAATCCCCACGCTGGGCGTGCGGGTTGGGTATCGCAGTTTGGTAGAATGGTACTGCAGGGGGCGCTGCTGCCCACCTCCCGGTTTGAGTCCCTTGAAAAGCAAACTTATTTGCCTGCTTCTTTTCTGTACTTCACTTAAAATTTTTACTCCTTCCTTAGAGCGGTTTCGCACTACATCCGATCCGAGTACGTGAAAATATCCGAAGATACGAAGTTGTTGAACTATTTCTATGGTAGCCGAGCTGCGCACGAGAGCGGGCGTGGCTAGAGCGAGAGGCAACCAGTTTAATTCGGTTCTGTGTGGCAGCGCATGCTTGCATCATGTTACCCCACGAGTGGAAAATAACCATTGGATTAACCCCCTGAACTGCTTGGACTTAGATCAGAGATCGGATTTCAGCGTAAGTAATGTCCGAATGGGGAGGAAAACGCAAAGATTATTCCAGATGTCGCCACCGGCGAGTAGGCCCAATACGCCGCCATTAGCTTGTTGTTGATATTCGTGTCGAGTTTTCTTTCTTAATATTTACTAACAAAATGTACTCCATGATGACCGTGCCGCAGCTAAAAGAAGAGTTAAGAAAACGGAAAGCTTCTGTTGTAGGTAAAAAAGCGGTTTTGAGAGGCTGGCCAATTTTTCCCACAACTTTCTTCTTTTAGAATCCTTGGGAAGCATACGAATCTCTTTATTTTTACAACCACGTGCAGCACAGTTCGTCATTTTATTAACTTTACGAGCTTTGATTAACAGCTTTGACAGTTTATTTAGGCCTAGTCGATCATTCGCCCTCTGCCGGGATGAAAAACCAGTTTTTCACCCCATTAGGTCCGAGATTTCTAGACCCGTATTTTCACGGATTTGGATCGGATGTAGTGCAAAACCGCTCTTAGACAAAAAACCACTAACCTCTCGTGGCTTGCGCCTGCCCCATTATTGCATGTCTCATGACGCCTGTGTCATTGTGGGGCAAGCAGACATTAATGGACATAAAGCGAGGTTTGAGTCTTCTCTCTTTGTCTCTCCTGATAATATCGCCAGATGATAGACAGGGAGCTTGTGCAGCCAACGTTTTCGCCATTGTTATAACTTTTTTTATCACCGAGGTGTGTCTCCTTTGCGACTGTAAGCTGATATGCCCAAATCAGTATTATAAGCACTTTTACCTGTGATTTAGGGCCGGTTTCTCAATTAAGGATTTCACTAGGGGCCGGTTTCTGAATTGAGAATTTCACTAAGTAAATACTTAAGTGACGCTCTGTCATGCTTTTTTCTGACGAGAATTTCGAAATACTTATGTATGGTAGCGAGACTTGGGTGTGGCAAAAGAAACAAGAATGTGGAGTTAATGCAGTAGAAATGAGGTCCTTGAGAAGCATGTGTAGTGTTACTTTGAATTACAGGATACGCAATAGTCTGATTAGAGAACGTTGTGGACTGAAAGAGGCTGTAGTTACTACAATTGAGAAAGGAATGTTGCGTTGATTTGGACATGTGGTGAGGATGAAGGAAGAAAGATTGACGAAACAAATATATATTGCGAATGTGAGTGGAAGGGCTGGTAAGGGACGTCCCAGACGGACTTACATCGACCAAATAAGGGATGTATTAGCAAAGGGAAAGATAAAAAAGTACCCGGAATCGGCGTGCGTGTAAGCAACGTCTTATGAATGTTGATGAAGCGAAGGTGATCTGTCAGGATCGTGGCAAGTGGTAGTCCCTGGTCTCTGCCTACCCCTCTGGGATACAGGCGTGAGGTTATGTGTGTATGTATGTAAATTCGAAGGGACAGCATCCGGGGGCACATAATTTTTTATGCTGTTTTTTTCAGGCTCTCCTATACGTAAGTATTATTGAAATACGCATCTTCATCAAGGCTATAATTGACTGGTTATTCAATCAACGTTTTCTAAGTGGCATTATTCCATCGTCAATGGGTAGCGGTTCTGGTGACAGATTGGTGCAATGGTGTCATAGAGCACCTGGTTTTGTACCCTTGTGTACCCTTCAACAGCCAAGTCACACAACCTTAACTATAATAATAAAGAAATCGCAGTAAGGAACTTAGACTTGGCACGACTTTGTCTATACTAATTTTATTTTTAATGCACTAACCCGTGCTAAGGACAAATTTAAAAACCTATTTAGAGGCTAAAAATTTCACCCATGCCGGGATTCGAAACCGCAACCTCTGGCTATCCGTGCCAGCGCTCTACCAATTGAGCCAATGGGCGACTCACCGGCATCAGTGAAATTTCGAACCTCTTTACACTATTCTCTGTAATACGTACAGGCAGCGACATCTGGCTTAAGCAAATTACATCACTTACAGCCCCGACTACCTACTTTACAGTTAGATTTTACATCGGAACGATATCACTGTACCCACACGATTATACTATTTTTATTTTTAATGCAGTAACCCGTGCTAAGGACAAATTTAAAAACCTATTTAGAGGCTTTGTCTAGATTTCATTACTTTTTAGAGATAAACGAACGAGCAGCTCCATCGAGACTTGGCTAGTTTTTACAGAATATTTTGGTGGGATTAGAATTTACTATTTTCTAAGTTAAATTTGCAATTGTGAAACTGGCCCTTAGTAAATTTTTAAGTGACGTTCTGTCACGCTCTTTGCTGAGAAACTCGTAGGGACATCACTACAGGTAACTATTTACTTAGTGAAATTTTCAATACGGAAAATGGCTCTCGGTCTTATCTAGCGGTATCATGTCTGAATACCGAGCCGAAGGTCGTGAATTCGATTCTCATTGGGGCCGCTGTACAAGTGTACAAATGGCTGCAGTCTGGGTTGATGTTAGTGAAGTGATGTCTGGGATGATGCTTGGTTACCACAACACAGTTTTGGTTTTTGTAACTACCTACCTTCGTAGTATTGAAAGCTTTGAAGTTATTTTTAGGACCGTATTAAGGCGCTCGTACCCCTGAGATTGCCATTGAGTGCCCTTTTCAAGTTTCTGTTCGAAAGAAAACTGCAACTTGACAGCGTTCTCAACAGTCCTATCAAAATCATTATAATGTAAACTCCATTAATCAAGAACTTTGAAAAGACTAAGTTTGGTTTGCTTGTCCATTTTTTCTTCAAAATTATCTAGATTTTGAAATAGACTAGTTTGACTTGTAACGTCCATTAATCCGCAGTTTCTGCGTTACTTTGAATAAAACCTTTTAATTTCTGAACAATAGTAACTTTCACACAACACATTTACTATGCCAAGATTATATCTTGAGTTTATTTGTGAAATTGGTAAAGTTTTAAATTTTAATACTAAGCTAATATTTTCTAACAATAATTACTAATTAACTTAACAGTATTTTCGTATTGATATGCTTAAAAAATAAGTTTTGAATAAAAATTCATAGACACTTGTTTATTATTGACAGTGTCTGTTATTTGTTTTATATTATCCAGGACAACGAAAGAATTTGCTCGGAAAATTTCAGAAAAATATTAATTTATTGTTATAATTAAGAGATAATTTTTTTTTAAAAACATATTTAGAGGCTAAAAATTCCACCCATGCCGGGATTCGAACCTGCGACCACGGATAGCCAGAGGTCGCGGGTTCGAATCCCGGCATGGGTGGAATTTTTAGCCTCTAAATATGTTTTTGAAATTGTCCTTAGCACGGGTTAGTGCATTAAAAATAAAAATATTATAGAGATTAAATTGTTATGTTCTGAATTATGTTTGTTTCAGGTACACAGAATGCTTACGTCTATCTATCTATCTTATTGTAGTTTTGAGTTAGGTGAAGTAATCTTATACAATATAAAAATGGATTGCTGTCCGTTAGTCTCACTAAACTCGAGAACGGTTCGACCGATTTGGCTGATTTTTGGTTATTTATTTTTGTGGAACTCCAGGAAAGGTTTAAATGGTGAGAAAATTGGAGATATTATGAAAATTTTGGCGGTACGAAGTTCGCCGGGACAGCTAGTTAGGTACTTATAATTATTTGGTTATCAACTAATGTTTGATACAAGTAAAACAATATCAAACAATTTCACGTAGAAATTTTAAGCAAGTGCAGTTTTAAAACTAAATCATGGTCAGGTCAAATATTTGTTAGCGTATTACGTATCACCCTGTAGTTTTCTGCCGTCGAAGAATATTCTTACAATAGGTTATAGCTATAGCTATAAGCATTCTGCCAAGAGCCCTGGCTCTAATGACCAACTGTCTCAAATACTTTTGTTAAACTTACTTAGAAGAAGTTGACATACAAACCCTAAAAAACTTAAGGCATAGAATCCCTTTAATTCCCTCTTTCATTTCGTTTGACTATTTCTCTCCTTCGAACTTATTTGGTTTATTCTCACCAAAATAGACGTAAAAGTATATACTGGTGTCTTATACAAGTCGGTGACTTGTACAAGTTTTACCAAAACACTTTTCAGGATCTAAAAGTTATTTTTCGAATTATATAACATCTACGCAGAAAATCACTTGTCTGGATCTAAACTAGGACACCATGATATAGTAACCCACGAAGCGAGCTAAAGGCATGCCGCTATGGCGCTCATTAATCAGATGAAAACAGAGTCAAAAACATCATACATTTGAATCTCTCAAAATTTATTAATCTGTTGTCTTTGAAAAATCAATCCCCGAAGTAATAGAAACGCATATAAAAACGTATTATGAAAGTACAGCTGATTTTTTCACTAGCGGTGACTGTTGGCACCAGGTCGCCCCTTAATACAAGCCTTAGCTGTTTAACAGTTCAATGACCTTAACACAAGCTTCAATTAGAGAAAGAGTTAGCTCTCAACGGGCTAAATGGCGAATTCAGCGTTTCTACAAAAGCCTGTAAAGCGCAGAGGCTTATTATTGGCCACTATTGATTTACATTGTGCCTTCGGAACTGGAGAACGTTCCTACGGGGGCAGTAAAACACATACAGTTCGCTTTCCAGTTTTATGATGGGGACATGGAGCTAATATTCGGTGGTAAAGGCGATACTTTTGCAAACCGCTTACAGTCTGTTAGCTTTTAGAATTTACCTCAGCTACTATCGGATAGAATCGGTTAATTGCAATAAGATGAGGGTTAGTTTGTATAGTTATTTATAACTTTACATATTTTTCTAAATCGTGAAGAAAAGTTTTATACAGAGCAGGAGCTATGACACTCGTGTACTTTCGGCGCAAAACGAAGTCTACTCTAGAGCCCGAGGTATATTCTAAAAGATAACAGACTATACAGATACATATACTACAGTCTGTTAGCCTTTAGAATATACCTCGGGCTCTAGAGTAGCCTTCGGTTTTCGCTGAAAGCACACTAGTGTAATACTACTTCCTATTTCGCAATTAATTATCATAATAGTTGCGATCTCGAAATTAAGTGTCATATTAGTTCCGATAATTCTATTACATGAATATATCCGATTCTATCCGATAGTAGCCGTGGTATATTCTGAAAGCCAACAGACTGTACTTAAAACGTTTTATTGAAGGAATAGAAAAACTGTCCTGTATATAGATTATAATTAGGCCCGCCACTGTCTTACAATCCTCCACCAACCCGAACTTGGTCCCCGTGATGGAGTATGGCCTAACCTACCTGCGAAACAAGAAGAGACCCGTGCCACAGCAGTGGGGACATACAAGGGTTGCTATCGATCGATTATAATAAACAACGCAAATAATTATTATCGTATAAGTGGTATTGCTACTATACCACTCGCTAACGGTAAAGAAAAACATCCTGAGGAAATTGGCAATCCGCTGTGGGCACTCGTGAGAATTAAGCCCATACTCTCTCATTCCGAAAGAAGTCCAATGCCTTGCAGTGGGACGTATATGAATAGGCTACATAAAAAATCTAATTCATACTCTTAGCCATTTTTAAGTTCTCATGCCATGCGACAGCACTCTTTCGCGCCCGTCACAAAGTGTACGGTGATGATAACGTATGTAAAGCGCTTTATTACATCACAGGAGCAGTTGTATAGAACTGGCAATAGCTCCCGGCCGAAGATGTCTATTGTTCGGAAGTAACACAGCGCTCGCTCGATGGAAGAATCGATGAAAGACATTGCCCACTCCAGCACAGAGCCCGTAGTTTCCACTATAGTAGTGTTATGTAGACTATTTATGCAGCGTCAGCCAGGATTAAAACGCATTTTCAGGTACCGTTCAGCCGTGGCCATTACGGGCAAAAGAGTGTACTTAATCGAATCATGAGGACTTATAATAAGTTTTTCAGTGAAATAGATTTATTTTACCTTAGTACAAATTAATTTAAGAACCATCTGTTCACGACTTTAAAAGAAAAGGCGAAAGTGAAAACGACAAATACGAAAAAAAAATATTTTTATAGAGCATATTATTATTGATTTAATTTTCCCCAATAATTTAATCAATAATATAGCTAAATCAGATGACATATATGTGAGGAGAGAAACGAAATTAACATGGACTGGAATATTAATTTTTCGGAAGAAACGTGTATAATTCCAAAGATCGATCATTTAGGGAACACTTGCAAAAATGTGCTCCAGGTCACCTTCCTCAAGGTCACAATCACAATTTGGAATGTCAATCTTGTTCAGAAAAACAGGTGTACAGCAATGGCCGATCCTAAGCCTAGAAATTGCATTGAATGCCCTTTGGAAGCTTATGACATCAATCTATGTGGCGTACTCGTATCCCTGTCCATCAAGATGACTGCATGTGTGGTGCTTTTTGCCTCCTTCACTGCATGTCGCGCATAGCTCGCTCGTTGTACCGACTTTATGTGCAAATGGCTGGCGATCCGGACATGGGGGACTAGCGGAGGTGCAGTTTAATAAGTTGACTGTTGTAATTAAACAAGTCGATGAAGACCAAAAACCGCATTAAAAACAGAAAGAATAAGATAATCTTTAGTTCGCAGATTTTGAAGAATTACGTGCGTAACTCTCCACAGAGTCTAATAATTGTTTCTTATATACAATACCCGTTAGAAACTGGGTGGTATGTAAATGTACACACACATGTAATTAGTAATTTGAAATGTAGTCTATTTCATCATCGACCCATTATGTCCCCGCCGAGGGGCACGGGTCCTTTCCCTAAAGAAGGTATAGGCCATACTCCACCACGGAGGCCATTTACGGATTGGTGGAGGCTCGCAAGACTGGAGGCTGGTCTTATGGTCAGAAGTTTTCAAGCCGCTCTAAGACTTGGCTTAACTGCTTAACGTGCCTTGCGAAGCACGGAATCGCTCGGAAAAATGCCACTAGCTTGAGTCATAGACGGTTTACCCATCCATGCACTGAATGCGCCCTGTGTTGCTTAACCTTCGTGATCGTTTAAGATCACTCAGGCAGCCGGGGCCACGAGCGATTCAAGTCTTATTTATTATTATTTATTAAACAACAATCGTAGCGAACTATACTGTGGTCGGATTTTTAAAAGAAGGCTGGGTTTCGCGAGCCACATCCGCGCCCATCGTCGAAAAAGTCCCACAGCATATGAGGTCGCTGTCGTCAGACCACGATGACGAGGACATCACCAGCGTCATCATCATCTTTTATTATCCGCGCACGATTGAAGAATCATCCGCGCGCAAGTTACCTTCGATTAACTAATAACGCGGGCGCAGAACATTAACCAACCAATTGAATTAATTTAGTGAGGTGACTTTGGGTCATTAATTTACATTTTCTCCAAAATGATCTGGATTACTTGTGACGTTCATTAAACCGCTACTTTGAAAAAAAAATTCTCATTTCATTTACACTTTGGCCATCTACAGCAAACATGTTGAGGTAGATTAAAAAAAAATTGGCGAACGAGAAACTAGAGGTATATAATAAAATAAATAATAAATAAATATTCATGGACATATTACACAGATCTCGTTAGCCCCATACTAAGTACAACTAAATGATTTGGGTTACAGGTGCTAACTCGACGATAGATTTAATACAATAAATACATAGATAACATCCAAGACCCGGGACAAACGAGAAAAGTTCGTTTCTTAGTTTGACCCGGCCGGGGATCGAACCCGGGATATTCAGTTTTACAATCAGCGCGCCGAACCGCTGCGCCACCGAGGCCGCCGAGGCAAGACTCGCAATCGGTCGCTTATTCACAGACTACCCGTCTTTTCTCATTTGCGGTTGTATTTTTTTACACTTTTCTCTACCTGGATTGCAAAATATCCGTGTAAAAAATGAAACGGTTCAGAAGTAACTCCCGCAGATCCTAGCCAGCCTGATTAAAGCGGCGGCAGTAATTTCCTTCCCCCTGCCTACCCCTTCCAGACTGGTCTGATTGGATTCACTCATCTATGCAGCGGGAGGACCAAATTGAATATATTTACGACGTCTCGTCTCGACATGTTTGCGATGTAATGTATGACGCCTGCCGTCTTATCTGGCGCGATGGATTTTGTTTAATGATATTATGGGCTTAGATTTCATATTTTGTAGGCACATTCGACACTTGTGTGAATCTCTCGTAGCCCCCGGCTGCCTGAGTGATCTTAAAAACGATCTCGAAGATTAATTAACATAGGGCGCGTTCAGTGCATGGATGAGTGACCGTCTATGACTAAATCTAATGGCGTTTTTTCGACCGTGCTTCGCAAGTCGTTAAGCCAAGTCAGAGGCCTTAGGGCTGCTTGATAACTTCTGACTGAAAGGCCCACCACTGTGTTACAATCCTCCACCAACCCGGACTTGGCCCCGTGGTGGAGTAGGGCCTTACCTGCTTGCGGGGACACGTGCCCCAGTAGTGAGGACATACAGGGGTTGGTATCGATAGGCGGGGTGAAATGTAAAGGTACCTCTTTATTATTGGCAAAGCCGTCCAGCTTGATTTTGAATTGATTGGAGGGAAACGTTACGTTTTTTTAGGTGACAGGCGATCCCGAGTCACGCTAGGCAATCACTAAAAAAAGAGACTATAAAAAATATATTATTTTAAATAGCCTATTTTAAGGCTTGGAGCGTGCAGTATGTATTGGAAAACTTTCTTAATTTTTTAAAAACCTATTTAGAGGCTAAAAATTCCACCCATGCCGGGATTTTCGACCCATGGCGGGTTTGGAACCCGCGACCTCTGGCTATCCGTGCCAGCGCTCTTTCCAACTGAGCTAATGGGTGACTCACCGGCATCAGTGAAATTTCGAACCTCTTAACAATGTTCTCTGTATTACGCACAGGCAGCCACATCTGGCTGAATTTTTGAATTTTGAATTTGGCTTTCTTAATGTTGACAAAAGGGCTTCGAAAGACATCACTTTAACCTGACTTAAGGTAAGTACCTTCTCCACAGTACATTCCCCATCAATAAGGAGTACTTTCGTATTGGAGTGCTAAAAATTATGTTACAATACCGATGATTTTCGCCACAATGCATCAAATGGACGTGCCAATGGAGAGTTGTGTAAAGGGATTCCGATCGGACGCTGTTTTTCCATTCGTCTTCTGAAAGTGAGCAATTTTGCTCTAGAGATAGAGCCTGATGGAGGTCCTGATTGGCATTAAAGAAGTTTTAAAGAAATACCACCCTAACCTCCGATATATGTAAGTAGTTGTCTAGTATGGCAATACTAGACAACAAAAAATTGTTTGAATTGTCAAAACAAACTTATCGATTCATTCATTCATCGTTTTTGCTGTCTCTTTGCTTCTCGTGAATTTTGTTTGTTTTGTTACTACTTTGGCTTGTTAAAATGGATCCCGATTCTTCGTTTATTGATGACCCCGGCTCAACTATGGATTTTGTACCGGACTTACAAGTACAACCTAAGTACCACAAATACTTACCAAATAAAGCAAGCAAATCATAGGACACCTTGCAGCAAAAAACTCACAATGCAGGTATATTGAAGCAAATTAATTACTGTTAGTTAGTTAGTTAGACCTGAGATTTCCGCACTTAGCCTCATAATTGGGCCATTGTACGTAGCAAGCGCTGAGATACGCTAACACCTTAGACACTAGGGTTTCCTTACGATGTTTTCCTTCACCGTCAGCGAGTAGTATTGCTACTATAATTTCACAAATGTACATAACTTAGAAAACAAAGTCATTGGTACATGCCGGGGTTCGAACCCACGACCTCCCAATTGAGAAGCCGGCGTTCTACACCGCTCCGCTACCACCGCTCTCAATTAATTACTGTAATAGGGTTCTTACTAACTCATACTACAAAACCTACTACTTGGTTTTAATTCAATTGACTGTTCACGTTTGGCCAAATCGCCTAATACAAAGTGGACAATGTCCTTTCTCAATCCAGAAACTGGCCCATAGTGACCAATTGGGACTCCGGCGGGACCACTGTGCAATTACCTCGTGAATGGACATACGTAAATCAACGTTAGTGTGCTGCACTTCGCACTCTCTTCAGAGAGCTCTCCTTTATGTGAGAAAGAGTGTTAAGATATTAAATTGGCGCTTTGGGACGCCCTTTCCGATCGGTCTGGTCTTTGAGTGAAATAAAAAAACTAAGCGTTATCGTGAGAGAGGTGGAGGTTGTTTTATGAGCTTGTGATGAGATTAAGTGCTCTTTCTTCAAGGTGTTACAATATAAACTCATCTGCGTCATGGAAGAGTTGGCAGTGACCAAGGTTGTCCACATGCCACGATCTTAACGAACTTCATAAATATTATTCGATATCAATCCTTTTATGTCCCCACTGCTGGGGCACGGGTCTCTTCCTGCATCGCAGGAAGGTTAGGCCATATTCCACCACGGGGGCCAAGTCCGGCTTGGTGGAGGATTGTAAGAGAGGCGCTTCCGTGCTTCGCAAGGCAAAGCCGTTGGTGCCGGCTGTCATGTAATGGCAGTCGTTAATAGCCATGTCAAAAGCCTTATGGGCGGCTCGATAACTTTTGATAGTAAGGCTCATAAATATAATTATCATAGTATTAATATTTTTGATAACTTAAAATTTCGTTAAAACTACAAATCCGGATTATCTTAACTTGATATTTGTCGAAAAATTTCAACCAGGGGTTCTATTATGAAAGTATCCACTGAGTTGTGTGACGTTGATTTTTTAACTTTTTTTTAGCTACTCCAGCTGTCTGTATATCTGTGTATATCTGTTGGAAAGAGCGCTGGCACGGACAGCCAGAGGTCGCGGGTTCGAATCCCGGCATGGGTGGAATTTTGGCCTCTAAGTAGGTTTTTAAATTGTCCTTAGCACGTGTTAGTGCATTAAAAAAATATATATAAACATGTTCTGTATCTATCTATCTATCTACCTACCTACCTACCTACCTACCTACCTACCTACCTACCTACCTACCTACCTACCTACCTACCTACCTACCTACCTACCTACCTACCTACCTACCTATCTATCTATCTGTCAAATGCAAACATATTTTGACCCTTTGGAGTCTATGCTTAACAGGATAGAGTGGACCGTTACGTAATACAAGAGCGGTTTTCGCTCTGATTCACAGAGCTTACAACAGGTTAATAGTCTCGACAGGAAACAAACTCGAGTGATCGCGTCGCAACAATTTTGCCTCTACTCTCACTAGTTCAATTAACAGTTCAAGTGATTGAACTAGTAAAACTTTAAAGTATTAGAAGTTCAACGATTTTCTTTGATTGAACTGCTAATACTAGAATGTTTCACTAGTTCAATTGTTATAAATTATCTACGACAACATAGCTAGTATGAAACCAACGTGCACAACATAACTAACACTTTACATATATCATACCGCGTCTAGATAGAAAAGTAAGAAGGTAGGTACCTACTTACTCATTTTATCTATCTATTTTATTTATCATTTATATTGTGCAATAAAGTAAGTTGGTTACATACTAGCTCGTAGTTAATTGAAAAACAATTGAACTAGTGAAAAATTCCAGTATTAGTAGTTCAATCAAAGAAAACCATTGATCTGCTAATACTGGAAAGTTTCACTAGTTCAATCAATTGAACTGTTAATTGAACTAGTGAGAGTAGAGGCATTTTTGAGGTTTATCAATATCAAAAAATGGCGGGCACAGATTATTTGGCGGGCATTTCAAATGGCGCCTCGTGAGGGTGGTTGAAATTAGAAGTTATTCGTCTCTACTTTGCTTTTGTATTAGAGCGAGATAAAAGAGCAAAATCGGATAAGGAGGTCCGATCATTCAGCCTATTTCTTCTCGTAATATGGCACTTCTTGGTGGATTTTTTATGGAAATTAAAAAAAAAACACAAAGAACACCCACGCCGCCATACAACGGAGCAGCGGTAAAACATTTATTTATTAAGAGTACCAATTTTACAGCAAGTTCCGTTGTATAGTGCGTATTTTTTTTACTTTTGAACAATATTTAGGTACAGGCTTTGTAAATGCATTTGAAATGAAATGATTAGGTTTTATCCTGCTTCCACGCGAGCATGCGTCGGCGCGCGGCATCCCTGGTGCGCCGGGTGCGGGCCAGCACCAACACCGCCCTGGCAATGATTGCGGGCAGGATAGATTGCCCATATATCCGGCACTGCTGCGACAGGCATATTTAGGTCTGAAAAACGACTTATTATTGTATATGTGTTGTCTCTGTTTGTTTTTGTTTGTTTCTTGTAGTTTTTTATTGTATATGGGTCTTGAAACCTGAAATAAATGCATTTTATTTATTATTTTTTATTTATCCAAAGTAGTACAGAAGCTGCGGCTGAATGAACGTTACAATTCAAACTAGGTGTCCATTTTAAAATCTAGATCATTTTGGAGAAAAATGGACAATATTTGGGCAAAAGTGTTGAAAATAATACTTAATAGTTAGAAAAATAAATAGAGAACACTGAAATGAAATGACATCAATTTTATTTCAACGTAAAAAAAATACATTCTGTTTGCATTTTATTGCACAACCAGAAAAAAGAATACAACCATGATTTTTTAAATCTAAATAATATTATGCAATTATATAATATAATATTAATTTTGTTATTATGTTTTATTCCTCTTAACGTTTTAATAAAGATTTTGTAAGCATTTTTTTGATTTTGATTACGATCCTGAATTGGCGAGTAGATTTATTACCTAAATTTATCACAAAACAAAATAAGTTACCAATCAATCGATATTAATTTTGCTGAAAAACGAACCTACAAATATGATTCGTTTTATTGTGATGTGAGAGACATTCAATCGATTCAAAGACGCGCACAATGGTCTATTTCCACAAACTCGGAAGGACAATATGAAATATTTCACTCTTTCCACAACTAAACCATTCAGCCTGGCATCCGCCCCGACTGCACCTCTGTGCGGGCTCTTCAACCACGCCTCATATTTTGTGGTCCACTATGGTTCCGTAAAACTACCAGACATGAACTATCAGCTGCGCTCGGGATTCTACTCTAGAAGCCTTCCTCGAAGCGGGCACAGGTCTCTTCCTACATCGCAGGAAGGTCAGGCCATACTCCACCACGGGGGCCAAGGTGGATAGGTGGGGGATTGTAAGACAGTGGCGCGCCTTACAGTCAAAAGTTATGAAGCCGCCCATAAGGCCTCTGACATGGCCAGCCCATGCCCAGCAGTGATGACATACAAGGGTTGATATCGAACCATAAGTCAACCATAACATAAGTCCCAAACCCGAACGATGAGTCTCAGAGCATGTTGAAAAACAAAAAAAAGACACCAACCTACTGGACTTTCAGGAAGAGCCCGCCATCGCAATCACTCTGGAATCGGTGCGGTAAATCAGGAACAAACACCGGCCCGTACGGGCGCGACCTTACCACTTTTATTGCGACACTGTGTCACTGGACTTATTCCACAGGCTCCAGGCTGCGTTTCCGATGAAGGCAGTTGGATTTTTAAATTTACAGCTCGACTTTACAGTTCACGCTAACCGTGCCAAATTCCCAGGGAGATCGAACCTGACCGACGCCGTAGCCAATGCCAGATGAATTGGGCAGGACGTAACCTGGACAAAGCCAATTTTAGAATGTAAAGGTACAAATTTATATATTCGTCGTCGTCGTCGTCAGGCTATCCTAGTCCACTGCTGGATATAGCCCTCCCCTAAAGAGCGCCACGTTGTGCTATTATAGGGGATAATGCCCATAATCCCCACGCTGGGCATGCGGGTTGGGGATCGCAGTTCGGTGATGGAATTGTACTGCAGGGGGCGCTGCTGCCTACCCCCCGGTTTGTTTCCCTTAGTCGCCTTTTACGATACCCGCGGGAAGAATTGGGTTGGTGCTATTCTCTAGTCCGACACCACACAAAGTTATATTTTAAACGGATCAAATCGCGATTATTTATTAGGTAAAACGTAATTACCTTATTTCCCGACGTTTCGGCAGCGTTACAGTTACCGTGGTCTCGGGTAGACTGAAGTATAACTATGTATGAGTATCGCGAATCATTAAGAAATACTATTGTAATACTATTTGCTGCGTGGTGTCGGCCTAGAGAATAGCACCAACCCAATTCTTCCCGCGGGGGTGGGCAGCAGCGCCCCCTGCAGTACAATTCCACCGAACTGCGATCCCCAACCCGCATGCCCAGCGTGGGGATTATGGGCATTACCCCCTATGATAGCACAACGTGGCGCTCTTTAGTGGCAGCACCGATATATTTTCTTTGCATGTAAAAGTACTTGTATAAAAGGGCGGTGAGGTAACCAAATCAGGCTATCTATCTGTATCTCCCATTCTCGCGGCCAACACTGTACTGTTTGTTCAAGCAGACGAATTGGCCACTTTATTAGATTAGGTTAGGTCTGCTGCCAGTCTTGGGGTGACGGCACACTAGTCCGATTACGTATCGAAACTTCTCGAACTGTATTACGAACGGCGAAGAGCCCATGACAGAAGACAGAATGGTAGTACGCCGGAAGCTAGATTCTCAATCAGCGAGGCCGAGGTTTCGCATCCAATGACTTTGTTTACTGAGTTACCTACAGATAGTAGCAATAACATTCGCTGAATGAAGGAAAACATCATGATGAAACCCTAGTGTCTGAAGTGTTGACGCACCTCAGCACTTGCAACGTAAAATGGCCCGACTACTTCTTCTTCAGGCTATATTATGTAGTCCAATGCTGGACATAGCCCTCCCCTAATGAGCGCCATAGCGCCCTGTCTTCAACTTGCCGCATACAGCATCTGCCTGCAGTTTTTCGCAGATCGTCATCCCACCTGGTCTGAGGGCGTCCTACACTACGTTTGCCGAGTCGCGGTCTCCACTCAAGGACACGTTTACTCCAACGGCCCAACTACTAACTACGTAAAATGCGGAAATCTCAGGCCAAACTATGATAAAAGACGAAGAAACTTAAAAAAACCCAAAAATAAATTAAATTGTATCATAGGCTACAGAGCTGCATTCGGGGTGAACTTGTAACGGTGCAAACCTCTTTACACAATTTTTCATGTTTCTTTTTATTCTTCTTCTTCAGGCTATATTATGTAGTCCACTGCTGGACAAAGCCCTCCCCTAATGAGCGCCATAGCGCCCTGTCAGCTTGCCGTATCTTCTTCATTTAATTTTTTTTTGTTTCACTTTCAAATATTTGAAAATTATGTCACACATTTTTCGATTTCCCTCATTTTCATCATTACCACTTTACATCTTGATCCGACAATTTTTACTTGCTTATCCGTTTTATCCAGTGTTATGTTTTTATTATAAAATATAAAATAAAGAAAACAGTACAATAAAGCACAAAGTTAAAGTTGTTCCAGTTTTATTATTTACTAGCTGACCCAGCGAACTTCGTACCGCCTAACAGTCGATTCTCTAACTTTTTTTTATTTTACTCTCCGTAAGAACCATCCTCGTACTTCAAGGAATATTCTACAAAAAGAATAAGCGAAATCGGTTCAGCTGCTCTCGAGATTTGCGCTTACCAACACATTCAGCAATTAATTTTTATATTATAGATAATAGTTCTACAACACTACAAACTTAAATATATCACATGGTATTTGCCCCTCAATAAAATAAAGTAAGAATTAACATAATTGACTAAGTCATCGAGTAGGGTCCAGTACCAAAACAAATTTCAAAGTTCATCATCGTCAGCCCATTATGTCCCCACCGAGGGGCACGGGTTTCTTCCCTCAGGAAAGTATAGGCCATAATCCACCACGGGGACCAAGTCCGGATTGGTGGAGGCTTGCAAGACTTGTGGCTGGTCTTACTGTCAGAAGTTTTCAAGCCACCCTAAGGCCTCTGACTTGGCTTAACGACTGCCGTCTATCGACGACAGCCGGCACTAACGCGCCTTGTGAAGCACGGAATCGTTTGGAAAAATGCCACTAGCGTTAATCACAGACGGTTTACTCCTCCATGCACTGAACGCGCCCTGTGTTGCTTATCCTTCGTGATCGTTTAATATCGCTCAGGCAGATGGGAATTCGAGTGATTCCAAGACTACGAGTTTCAAATTTACTTTTACAAAATCTGTCACTAATTGGCTATTGTCGTTTGATCATACTGCCTCGAATGTGTCGAGTGAATGTGACGAAACTCATCAATGTGTCGCCGCCTTTACGCTACTCCAACTAGTCTTTTGTTGCAAAGATTAAACGGTTCTAGTACTCTCTCTCAGATGGAGCGATTGCTCTTAAGCACGGTTAAGTAGGCAATCGAGTGAGTTTTTGGCCAAAATAAGTGTAACTTCACGGATTAAGGCGCTGCCCGATGATAGCGCCTCCGATGGGCAAAAATCATAACTGGTTTTACAATACATGTTTTTTCCAAAAGTGAACATAAGAAATCTTAACAACTGTGACCAAATTTTTAGACTAGGGTATTTATCCTACGTCTAGAACGTAGGAATAATACCCTAGGACTAACCTCCTAAGCCCTGGAGGTAACACTTACTTTAAGTCTTCTAAAACTAGGTACGTAGATTTTGAAGAAGTTTTTATTCTTTTTTTCCAAAAAAATATATGAGGAAAATATTGGACCTGGAACAGTACATTTTCCGAACTTCCTAGAAAGTTATTCTTAAACTATTTTTATTTTTAATGCTAGTGGCAGTCCCTGGTCTCTTTCTACCCCTCTGGGATACAGGCGTGAGGTTATGTATGTATGTATTTTTAATGCACTAACCCGTGCTAAGTACAATTTTAAAAACCTATTTTAGAGGTTAAAAATTCCACCCATGCCGGGATTCGAACCCGCGACCTCTGGCTATCCGTACCGGCGCTCTTTCGACTGAGCTAATGGGTGACTTACCGGCATCAGTGAAATTTCTAACCTCTTTACACTATTCTCTGTATTACGTACAGGCAGCGACATCTGGCTGAAATAAATTGCATCACTTACAGCCCTTACTTAAATTTCACTGATGCCGGTGCTCATTTCACTGATTCCTAGATTCTTAGACCTAGGTTCTTGTTAGTAGGTTCTAAAACGAGCTACTATATACTTATATGATGTTCACTTTTTCCAAACGCGCGTTATAGAAGAAGATATTATTACTTTTTAGCACCGCCTAGCGCCTTAATGGAGTATCACATGATATGTCATACTCGTAGCTAGCATTATTTGAAAACGAAATTGTTAGAAAGAAAGTGATGACACAGAACTGGACTTTTAAGCTTGTTCAAGCACAAATATAAAAAGTATATATTAATAAAACTGACTAAATTAATACAACAAAGACATTCTTTTTGATATAAACCTCGTAACCTCTCTTCTTTGATATTTTAATTTATTATTGCATGGAATTTTTTTTTTTATGTTTTGACGTTTTTAATCTCCTGGATATAATAGCTTTTATTGTGTATCGATCGATTGATCTATATCAAACCTTGGTATCTCCCCACTGCTGGGGCACCGGTCTCTTCCTGCATAGCAGGAACGTTAGGTCTTGTTAGGATTGAAGGAGGATTGTAAGAGAGTGGAGAGCGTTACTATCAGAAGTTAACAAGCCGCTTATAAGGCCTCTGACATGGCTTAACGACTGCCATTACATGGCAGCCGGCACCGACGGCTTACCGTGCCTTGCAAAACACGGAAGCGCTCGGGAAAAATGCCACTAGCGGTAGTCACGGGATGTTCACCCATCTAGTACCTGACCTCGCCATCGATAATAATGAAATTTTGTAGGCCTGTTATGGCAAAACATGCTGAACGAAATATTATGTCAATTCCACCTCTTTGTACACATGTTTACCTTATAAAATATTTTTCCCTTATAAAAACAAAATTTTTACTTCCTAAACGACGAAGTGGTTCCAAAGACATTTTGTCCCTACATAGCTCCCAAAATGGAGCCTCAGGCAATTGAACTGGTTTTTATCGACGTTATAAATGCTCACATCCTGCATCGGTATTAATTGAACTAGAATCCTAATGCGTCTCGCGCCATTTGTCGATGTCTAGAACTTAATTGTGTCGAAGTGGTTTTCGATCGATTTCACAATCTGGTTTATTGTTTCTGAGAGTGGAGTCCGCTCGCCTTGTTTAGAGAAAATCGATTAAGCGCGAGTTGACATCACGCTGCAAGGGTTCCGTAACGATTCCCTTTTTTTGGTGCTCTAGTTACTTGCGAGAAATCAGCCAGGATATAAATATACTGTGGAAAGTATATAGGGAAGAGCGGGTAGGTAGATAGATACAATATTCTTTATTGCATGTACACCAAGAATTACATAAGAGCGGGTGCTCTTCAACTAAGTTTTTAGATTTTTGTCCATTTTTTCTCTAAAATTATCTAGATTTTAAACTGGACACTTAGTTTAACATGTTACGTTTATTATGCCGCATTTCCTGTGCTATCTATAATATAAAAATGAATCGCTGAATGTGTTGGTAAGCGCAAATCTCGAAAGCAGCTGAACCGATTTTGCTAATTCTTTTCTTAGAATATTTCTTGAAGTACGAGGAGGGTTCTTACGGAGAGAAAAAATAAATAAAATATGAAGCGACGGTAGGCGGTACGAAGTTTGCTGGGTCAGCTAGTCTATAATATAAAAATGAATCGCTAAATGTGTTGGTAAGCGCAAATCTCGAGAACAGCTGAACCGATTTTGCTAATTCTTTTCTTAGAATATTCCTTTAAGTACGAGGAGGGTTCTTACGGAGAGAAAAAATATAAAAAAAAATAAAGAATCGATGGTAGGGTACAAAGTTCGCTGGGTCAGCTAGTTATGAATGAAACTTTTTTGATTGTTTGGTTTGTTTGATTACAAAGGGTAATTTCCCGCCTATCAGATCGTTTGTCTGGGGACGGCGGCCGGTCCGACTGTTGGTCGTCGGACGTTATATTTATGGTATCTCATGTGAATCACTTGCGTGGTGCAGGAATGTCGGAGTATATAGTGCGCGCGCAGTGTTGACATTATATGCTTGTAGTATTTTCTAAGGTTAACACGAGCAGTAGACATAATTAAACTGTTTTTATACGGATTTATGCTCGTTTATTACTAATAATCAGTATCTTTAAGTTCATATAAAGTAATTAGTTTATAAATTTAATTTTAACTTCAATTACTAATAATCAATATTGTTGACTTTATATAAAAAATAATTGGTTTGTCTATTTTGGAACGTAACTTCATAATTAACTTTTGTAATTTTTGCCGAGGGTAGTTAACTAACCGTTAATGATTTCTAAAAGACATCTGTCACCTCAGTCATCCGGGACCACGGCACCTGAAAAAGTGCCGAAACGTTGGAAAATTGTAAAAAATGTAATAAACGAGCATAAATCCGTATAAAAACAGTTTTAATTATTATATGCTCGTCACAAATTCATGTGAACTTATAATCATTTGTCCTATTTAAAGGTAAGACAGACGATTGAGATAGGCAACGTACGCTTATATCTTGTACTATAACTGTTCGTAAATAGAATTTTGAGGGTTGTCAGTTTGTCAGAGTTCATAAAAAAATGACAACCGTCAATAGTTACAACCAATAGCATAAAAAAATATTTTAAATTTTTAATGCAAACATTATAATTACGGGATGGAGTTAACTCCCTGTGTAGAGAAAATGAACAAAAGGCGAGTTGAACTCACGAACCGATGTTACCGTAGTGATTGCCTCTTCTTTTGGGTCTCTTGTTACTGGCGAAGAAATCAGCCAGCAATATTCTGAGAATTTTTTATCTGAATTCCTAGTAAGATAAGGCAAACGAACAGACAAATAGATTGTATGACACGCAACGTAGACTTACCACAAATTTCTCCTATGGTAACAACCTGATAATGTATTGTTAACGGCACTTAGTGTATTCAAAAACTAGAAGTTAACAGTACATTAACAAACTGTTAACATACGAGAAACCGTAGTTAAGCAACGTTGGCACCCTTTTTCTGAACCAACTCCGTGATACTAGTGGAAGTTCAGTAGAATGAATGTTTAATTCATTTTACTAAGGATCATCATCAGAATGATGGCTATACTTCTCCAGTTCTGGAATAGGCCTCCTCTATATCTTCCCTTATCGAGGATCACCAACAAAAATTACACAAAATTTCGATCGATCGATCTAGGTATATCAACCCTTGTATGTCCCCACTGCTGGGGCACAAGTTTTTTCTTGCATCGCGGGAAGGTTATGCCATACTCCTCCACACAAAAATTCATTAGTATTAATAATAAAGATCTAAAAAGCTACGTTCGCTCTTACTTATAGGTAACCGCAACATGCGTTAGTAACATGGTAACTACATACTATAACGTACTATAATGTGGGCAGTCTCACAAAAAAAACATACCTACAAAAGTAATTACGTAACTTAGGCTGAAGGAATAATACATAATAACATTTAACATAATATTTACATACGGCCCCACACTAGGATACCCTGTGTCCAGAACCAGAAACAGCGACATCACAAACATATTATAAACATCCAAGACCTGAGGTTTTTTTTCCAGCCGGGGTTCGAAACCGGGACCTCTCGCATGTTAGGCAGATGCGCTACCGCTGCGCCACAGAGGTCGTCTCGTCGAATAATAAGTTAAGGCGCTTAGGGGCGCTAATTAGCGGCACCAATGAAATAAAAATCATAACTTGTTTTAGAATACGTTTGTTTTCAAAACGTAAACAGTCAAAATCTAAATATCTGATAAGTATTAAAACCTATTTAGAGGCTAAAAATTCCGACCATGCCGGGATTCGAACGCGCAACCTCTGGCTATCCGTGCCAGCGCTCTTCCAATTGAGCTAATGGGCGACTCACCGGCATCAGTGAAATTTCGAACCTCTTTACACTATTCTCTGTATTACGTAAGTGATGCAATTTACTTAAGCCAGATGTCGCTGCCTGTACGTAATACAGAGAATAGTGTAAAGAGGTTCGAAATTTCACTGATGCCGGTGAGTCGCCCATTAGCTCAATTGTAAGAGCGCTGGCACGGATAGCCAGAGGTTGCGGGTTCGAATCCCGGCATGGGTGGAATTTTTAGCCTCTAAATAGGTTTTTAAAATTGTCCTTAGCACGGGTTAGTGCATTAAAAATAAAAATAGTATAATCTGATAAGTATTTTCAGCCCTCCTATTACGTTGCATTCCACTCCATCGAGTGAAGCATTTAGACGAATCCTAAGTGTCAAAAAATGTATGCATTTGACAGCCGGAGAAGCTTAAAAATAGTGAAAATCAAAGTCGCTCAACTCAGTGGATAATAATGCCCTAGAACCTGCCTAGAACGTATAGTATCAAGATCCTTGGACTTTAATCGATTTCGTTATGATTAAGTTGTTGGCGTTAGTTAGCATACTGTACCCCCTTAAGTTTATCTTTTTAATTCATTAATTAATTTAGGAGCTTTACTAATAGACTGTTAAGACTAGAAAAATGCCAATGTCAGATTTAGAATACTTACAACGGTACGTTATTTTGGCGCTTGTTGTTGATTTTGTGGACGTTATTTTTTTTACTTAATAAACATTGTTAGTTAGATATCGTAAAGCGACTGTACAGTCTGTTAGCTTTTAGAATATACCTCGGGCTCTAGAGTAGGCTCCGGTTTTCGCCGAAAGCACACGATTGTAATACTACTTGCGGCTCTGTATAAAACTTGCTTCACTACTTTGAAAAGTTATGTAGAGTTATAAATAAGAATACAAAATAAACCTTACCTTATTGCAGTATAATCGGTTCTATCCTATAGTAGCCGAGGTATATTCTAAAGCTAACAGACTGTAATGTAATTACAGTCGCTACACTACCTATTTCTAGGTAATTTAGAGACTTGTGGTTCCTCGACGGACAAAAACAAAATCCGCAGATTAACACCCCATGCAGCACCAGATTTATTCCCCTCTCACAGCCACTTAACCCATAAAGCAACAGTAAACATGTTACATTTTAACTGCCCCTGTGTCCTGAGGCGCCGTCCACACTACACACGCGACGCGGAACTCCGCGCGTCCGCTACGCGGCAAACGAGGGTTTCAATCGTGACTGTTGTATTAACATTGTACAGCGGGCTTAAAAAAGTTCTTGCAAAAATGGTCTTGTAATTTTAATTTTAATTTAATTGTAATTGTAAGTAATTGTAATTTTTTTTAGAAAAAATATATTTTTCTAAAAAAAATCATTACAAAGGTTCTCTATCTATCAATAATTTTTTTAAAAGAGTTCTATGCTGTTGTATAGCTGTTGGTTTACCATAGATCTCTAAATAAATAAATAAATAATATATTTTTCTATTTCCCGACACTGAGGTACGAGAAAACAAAAACCAAAAACAATGTAACTTATTAGAACTAAGTAATTTTTGCCACATCGACCGCTTTTAGCGCACGCCGATTAAACTCCTAGGCTCTAGTCTAGGCTCTAGGTTCTAAAATAACTATGACCATTATTGTGATTTGCGATTTTTTTTTTTTGCAGAAACACAGTAAAAGCAGATATGATTTTCTTTGGTGCTCGGTCACCCTTTAACAGACCTAAAATAATTTTTTTTATTATATTATTTAGTTTCACATTATTTAATCATGATTTTCTTCACAGAGAAATATTATCAAACTTCCAAAATAACGCAATATTATTTTGGAAGTTTGATAATTTTGTAAGTATTTGAATAATGAAGAATTTGGATATCAAAATATTCCAACACTTACCATAAAGCGATTTCGATACATTTCGATTTAATTATTTAATATCTCTCCGTTTGCATAAGTGCGGCGTGTGTAAAATAAAGTCTTTAGTTTAAGTCTTTTCTCTTTTATTTATTAATAATTAAAAAAACTTTTACTTATCGTTTTTTACAAATGTCGCCCAACTGCGGTACACAGCGGTAATACGTTAACGCTACGGCACTCTTAAGATATATATTTTTCATTTACATTATACATTATCATACATTATATTTCTCACAATTAAGGCATTGAGTCTCACCACACTCAATTGCTGTGTGGTGTCGGCCTAGAGAATAGCATCAACCCAAATTCTTCCCGCGGGTGTCGTAAAAGGCGACTAAGGGACACAAACCGGGGGGTGGGCAGCAGCGCCCCCTGCAGTACAATTTCACCAAACTGCGATCTCCCACCCGCATGCCCAGCGTGGCGATTATGGGAATTACCCCCCAATGATGACACAACCTTGCGCTATGGCGCTCATAAGGGGAGTGTTATATCCAGCAGTGAACTAATATAGCCTGAAGAAAAAAGAAAAAAAAAAGGCATTGAGTCCCTGTTCCCTTCTCAACTAACAAGACTAATATTATTCATTCTTCATTACATCAAGAAAAATGTATTTGTACACTACATAAATGAAGAGCGGACGCAGTCGCGCGGCGTATCGCCCAACTCTTTGTAATGTGGACAATCTTAATGTCTCTGGGCTAAGTGATTCCGCCAATTATCGCTTGTCCGCGACAGGGGTGCTGGGACACTGTCCGGGTGATTATTTAGAGCCTGGACCACGGCACTGAGGAATGGCACCATTGGGGTAAAATGGGGACGCTAGCATTCAGTCAGGCGGTGAACGGTGAAGGCACCCGTATACAGCGAGAGCTTTTGTCCCGATGTCACCGTTGAAGTTAAACGCTATTAAATATTATTATTATTATTAGATTTTTATTGCACAAAATACTTCGTAGTTATATGGTACAGCAATGCTAAGTAGCACAATATAAAACGTATTTCTTTTGAAATAAGTTCGCCTATGTACCTACATCAGCACTTACCTGTTATTTTGACGACCTCTGTGGCGTAGTGGTAGCGCATCACCTACCATGCAAGAGGTCCCCGGGTTCGAATCCCGGCTGGAGACAAAAAAAACCCAGGTCTTGGATGTTAACATGTTTGTGATGTCGTTGTTTCCGGTTCCCACGACACAGGGTGTCCTAGTGTGGGGTCAGAAGCAATGTATGTGCCTGTAGGTATGTAAATGTTATGTTATGTTATTTTAGTTTTTTCTTTTTCTTAATTTTTATGCAATAAAACGTGACATACAAACTTAACATAACCTCACGCCTGTATCCCAGAGGGGTAGGCACAGACCAGGGACTGCCACTTGCGACAATCCTGACTGATCACCTTCGCTTCATCAACGTTCATTAGATGTTGCATGCACGCACGCCGGTTCCTGGTACTTTTTATCTTCCCCCTTTACATCCCTACCCGGGCGCAAACTATGACGTCAAAAGTTCTGTGTGGCATCTATAATGTATTAAACTTTAATCATTCTTTGTGTTATTTCATAAAGTATTTTTTTTGTCTCCATCTTTGTTAGAAAACGTGTGGTTTTGTATATATTTTATGGTAGAAATAAGATTTCGTCTCAATGAAATTCGGAGTTATACTATCTTTTTTTTGCTCTTGTACACAATGTTTCCAATAACAAAACTAAATGTTAACAACAACTAAGTAAATGTTGAATAATATAGACAATAAAATTCCACAGAGCCTGCTGACTGACCCCAGTTTGTCGGTAACCGAGGTTTAAAAAGCAAACGGCGTTTTTAAGAATTAACGTTCAGCCAGCGTGTAAAACTAGCAACAAACAATTCTACATTCCCAACAGAGAGACTAGCAAACTCTCGCAAATGCAAAAAATTCAATTAGCAAAACAGTTTAGAGCTGCGATCTAAAAATATCTAGTACCAGAAGGTTAACTAAGACGAAAAAATAAAAAATGGAAATAATCCCGTGTCAAAGCATACACTGTTAAACATATTTCAATTCAATGTTTGCTGCACACATTTCCTATTACACAACCAGAAGAAAGAAACACAAATAGTTTCTTGTATCTATCTTGTCTTATTGCTTAGAGAGATATTTTCCAGACAAGCTTTGGATGGAGTAATTTCCAGGAGCAAAATAGTCGATAGTTAGGACAATCGGAATCTTCCCCTATCTCGCATAGCGAGTGGCTAGCGAAAAAAGGTAAGTAGCATATTCAATAACTTGAAAAGAAATTTATACGGCTAAATAGGCGTTACAAGTCAACGACTAATAGTCGACCAACTTATAAAACGAAGTTTTCGTACCGAACTTTGTACAGTTGTTAGTTGTGGAAAGCATATAATTAATTTAAGTAGAATAAAACACTACTATCAATAAAAAATAACGTTCCTACAGAACCCTACAGAGCGCGTGGCCTGGCTCGCACTTGGGTGGTTTTATGTTTGCTCTTGAATTATCATGGACACCACGCATTGTAGACCTGGTTCTAATTCTACTAATACAGACAATATCTACAAAGATAGATAGAGAACACTAGGTATTTCACAACCATAAAAAAAGAATTTCAACTATGATTTCTTAAATTGCATTTATTGTATTTATTGTATTGTACTACAACCATAAGTTCTGCTTTAAATCTACGCGTGCACACCTATCAAACCTTATAGGCGTCAATGGTATGACAAAACACGTCACGTGATCCGACCGTGTCTATCGTCTGTCAATGTTCTATAATTCACTAACAGAATCGGTATCTGAGTTACCCTTCTGCCATCCAATAATCCTTGGCTGGGATCTAAAAAGATCCATACATCAGCTTAGGTTAATTACGCCGATAAAACAATCGCAAGCGACCGGGCACCGTCTTAAGCGCTCATTAAGCGCCATAATGGCGTCGGGATGGCGATAAATGGCGCTGCGATGGTGGGACTTGGGTCTAGAAAGGCGAGGGGTACTATTTCGGGTTTTCTACTGTCAACAGAAGGGATCCGTGTTAAAATTAAGTTGTAATAATTGATTAGTTAATCTTTGCACTTGACGCTGTGTGTGCGTAGGCTTGTAATTTGTGTGTGTATGTGTGTGTGTGTATGTATGTATGTATGTGTGTGTGTTTATGAGTATGAATCTTTGTCAGACTAAGGCCGGTTTCACATTGAGTGACAATCGTAACGGCATAACGTCAAACTGGCAGTTAGTCACCCCCACCCCACTGGGTAGAAACAACCCTTTAAATTTCACCGGACCTTAGTGAAACACATTGTGAATTCCAATACATTCTAGCAGCCCATTTTCACCCACCGCAGTCCCCCCCAACGGCATACTTTTTTTTCCTAGGCCATCTTCATCCGACCATCAAAAATCACCGTGCCGCGTTTCATTAAACTGTAATTCACAGCTTATTATGACAATTCGATATTCATTGCGTGGCCGAATGGTAAATTGGTCTTCCTACCTCAAAACCCGCGGGTTAACCGGTTATACAAACAATGTCTTTACGTTGTAAATACATAAGTTTATAAAAATTAAGTGTATTTATTACCTCTTCAAAATACTACTAAAAACAAAACAAAACTTAAGCCGAGGTTATGGTATCCTAACCTACTAATATTATAAACGCGAAAATTGTAAGTATGGATGGATGGATGCTTGTTACTCTTTCACGTTCAAACTACTGAATGGATTTTAATGAAACTTTACAATAATACGGCGGTCAATAATATAGGTGTCAAGAAAGTAGGAAAACATGTACTGTTGTATATTTGGAAAAGGCGAGTCGCACCTGTTACGCGACTGAATAAAACGCCGGCTCGATTGGCACTGATGTAATACGAATAGAGGCACGTGGTTGTGTGCGTGCGCAGCAACACACATCGACCGCTAGGGTTGGACACATACATAACATCTACCATCTACGAGCTATTTAGGCGTGCCGGCTGCCAAAACTGTACTGTCAAAACCTTTTCTACGCCACGTTTTATATTGAAATTTATAAAATGAGGCAAAAGGCAATGACTCAGCTGGTGCTGATCCGGGTCAGTCCCGGATATCGCTCGTTTTCCGCCACTGCCCTCTCCCTCAGATGCTGTGCATAAGTAAAGCTGTTAACTAAGTAACTAATACTGCAGTACAATCCACCAAACTGCGATCCCCAACCCGCATGCCCAGCTTATTGTAATTGTATTTCTTTATTTCAGATAAATATCCATAGCTTGTTAGTAAAATGACACTCAGTATTAAAACTAAATATGTTAGTGAGATCACAAGCCATACATAAATTATAAAATAAAATATTTAATTAAATTTAAAAAATTAAATATTTTGGAGTTGAAATTAAAATTTTAATTGTTAAGTTCAACTCCAAACTTATACTTTGGTTTACTAAACTTATACTATGGGCATTACACCCTAATGATTGCATAACCCTGCGCTATGGCGCTCATTAGGTAAGAGCTATGTCTAGCAGTGGACTAATATAGCCTGAAGAAGAAGAAGCAACTAATAGAGTTCTGTAGAAGTACTATAAACTAGTTGTTTAAGTAACATAATTTTGTAATAAAAAAAACTATATTGGCAATGCCCTAGCGTGGTTCTTGTTTGATACTTTTACTATATAAGACGTTTTGTGTAAAAAAGAAACCTCAATAAATATCTTACCTTATCTTAGCTCATGATTAAAAACGCAACAAAACAAAACTAAACTAAAATTTGAGAAAAAAAACAATCTTTAAAAAAGGAATTACAATAGAACTGTCAAAGTGAACTATGAACTATAGGAAACAAGACTGTATTAAAAACCTATTTAGAGGCTAAAAATTTCACCCATGCCGGGATTCGAACCCGCAACCCCCAACATTCGAACCCTGAACCCGTGCCAGATAGCACGGGTTAGTGCATTAAAAATAAAAATAGAATAAGACTATATTAGTACAAGTGTCTTATCTTTGGAAGAGAAAACCGTAGTTTTCAGCACCAAGGCGAGCGGTTACTTTGCTTTGACCCTAGACAACTTCCGTGACTATCTTAGAGCGGTGCGACCTTCAGCTTCAGGGAAAATGATTTTATTTTATTAGGCAACATCATGTTTTGGCCATTTGGAGAGGATGAAGGAAGACAGATTGACGAAACAAATATATACTGCGAATGTGAGTGGAAGGGCTGGTAACGGATGTCCCAGGCGGACATACATCGACCGAATAGGGGATGTATTAGCGAAGGGGATGATAAAAAGTACCAGAGAAATAGACCTTCAGCTTCAGGCAGAATGAATTTATTTTATTTTTTTAGGCACACCAACATCATGGTTTGGACATTTGGAGAGGATCAAGGAAAAAAAGATTGACGAAACAAATATATACGAGTACTGCGAATGTGAGTTGAAGGGCTGGTAAGGGACGTCCCAGGCGGACATACATCGACCGAATAGGGGATGTATTAGCAAACGGTAAGATAAAAAGTACCCGGAACCGGCGTGCGTGCATGCAACGACTTATGAACGTTGATGAGGCGAAGGTGATCTGTCAGAATCGTGGCAAATGGCAGTCCCTGGTCTCTTTCTCTGGTACTTTTTATCTTCCCCTTTGCTAATACATCCCCTATTTGGTCGATGTATGTCCGCCTGGGTCGTCCCATACCAGCCCTTCCACTCACATTCGCAATATATATTTGTTTCGTCAATCTTTAATCCTTCTCCTCTCCACATGTCCATATACCCACGCAACATTCCTTTCCCAATTCAATTCAAATGAAAACTACAGGACTATATAATAGTATATAAACACACCGATAATTATTCTCAATTTCGAGGTTTTCCGAATAGCAAAATGACGAGTGTAGGAGGGTTCCGTTCGTCATTTTACGATGCATGAAATACAGATTTTATTACACCCTGTATACAAAGCGTGATCGCAACAACATCCAAACATCTTTAACTTTTTATAACACGAGCATCGGCGCAATTTCATCCTTTCAAACCGAACTACAGTATAAACTTTCGAATACTTCGCGTGAACTATTGCCAAAGCTATTGACTACCTATTCAACTCACGTTCTCAGATTGAGCTCTAAGGCCATGGACACAGGACATAATTTTCATCACCAAGCTGCGTTCTCAGGAAAAGCTGGTATTCAAGTAACGGGCGGTAGTAGTTCGTTGTTCGCACCCTGTATTTTATCACAACAAATCCTGAAGTAAATTGCATGCATTTTTCACTAACTCATTGGGCTCGCGCAGCAGTAATTTTGAGAACCTTAGGATAAAGCGATGGTCATTTATTAAAAGGGATTCTAATTATAGTTTAGTGAGAATATAAGCTCTGGATTGCCACTGAGCGTAGACGTAACGGTAACAATGTTATCTTAGCTTACATATAGAAATATTTTAAAAACCTATTTAGAGGCTAAAATTTCCACCCATGGATTCGTACGTAATACAGAGAATATTGTAAAGAGGTTCGAAATTTCACTGATGCCGGTGAGTCGCCCATTAGTTCAGTTGGAAAGAGCGCTGGCACGAATAGCCAGAGGTCGCGGGTTCAAATCCCGGCATGGCTGGAATTTATAGCCTTTAAATGGGTTTTTTAAATCATCCTTACCACGACTTAGTACATTAAAAAAGGAAAAAAAAAGAATATAAATAGAAATATGTTTAATTTCTCAATCAACAAATCAAGTACCTACCTACCTACCTAACTACCTACCTACAGCAAAAGATTACAAATGGTAATGGTTACGAAGTGAGCAATCTAGCTCGTAAGCCGTTTATACTCTAAGATCACTCTCCTATTATTACTCTTTATTTATAATCAACTCTTTATTGTACACACTAGAAAACAAAATAAGTACATCAAACGGCTAAGAAATTACTCAAGTTAAGAAATATCTCTGTGATTTCTATTCTTTTCTATGTATATGTACCCACAATAAAGTGTTCTCTCCACAGTGAAATTGCCAATTCGCGGTGGGCTCGCGTTATAATTAATAAATAATAAATATTCATGGACATATTACACAGATCTCGTTAGCCCCATACTAAGTACAACTAAATGACTTGTGCTATAGGTGCTAACTCGACGATAGATTTAATACAATAAATACATAGATTACATCCAAGACCCGAGACAAACTAGAATAGTTCGTTTCCTAGTGTGACCCAGCCGGGGATCGAACCTGAGAGCTTCGGTTTTACAGTCAGCGTGTCAAACCGCTGCGCCATCGAGGCCGTCGATTAAGCCCACACTCTTTCTCTCTCAGAGAAGACCCGTGCCCTGCATCGGAACGTTTATAGGCTACATAAGGTGTCCACTATGTCTATTTTATCTATCTACAGTCGGCAGCAAGTCAAACTTATAATGTTGTTGCAAAATCGCCCTTAATTGGAAGAGTCCGAGTCCGCGCTGGAGTAAAGACGTGTAAACTGTTGTGTTAACTTAAATTCTGTATAAATTTAACTGACTAAAAACTCTTCTAAGAATGGATGAATAGAAGTCTCGTCCAACATAGTGAGAACCTCATTAAGACACATTCGACCCATCTGTGCGTGCCAGAGTAAAGTGGCTGCTAGCGGCTGCGATAAGAAACTAGTTCGACTACAAAAACTTAGAACCTAACCGAAGATGTTTCATTCGCCATCAAAGTCGGGATCGGATACCAACCTGGCCCGTCTCGATGATGCATGTGGTGGTCAGGATTTTGCTACTTCTAGAAACAAACGTAAGAGGTCAGAAGATAACATGACGTTGCTGATTCAAAATGAATTGAAATGCTTTAAAACTGAAATCATGTCACTTCTTACCAATTGGAGAACCGAGGATGAGAAAAAGCACGCAAAGTGGGACCAAACATTTATGGAGATCAAGGAAACCACAAAAGAACTGGAAAAATCCATGGATTTTATGGCATCTCAGTATGAAGAGATGTCAACAAGAATAAATGGATTAGAACAGAAGACGAAACAACAGGAAGAAATTATATCTGCTCTTAAAAATGATATTGAAAATTTAAACCGTGAATCGAGGAAAACATACCTAGAAATACGGAATATGCCTGTGGAACCAGAAGAGACAAAGCTTACCCTTTCTAACGCAATCATTACGTTGTGTAAGACGATTAATGTTGAAGCGTCAACTGAAGAAATAAAAGACGTATACAGAGTACCCGGAAAACGCAACACAAATAAGCCAGTGGTGATCGAAGTCAGCTCAAAAGAGAAGAAACTAGCTATACTAAAAGCAAGCAAAGCATACAACCTTCAGCATAAAAGCTCGAAATTGAACGCTTCTAACTGCGGGTTTAAGCAAAACTCTCCCATCTACGTATCAGATCACCTCACGCCGTTTGCCAACCGTCTTTACTTCCTGGCTCGAGATCTGGTAAGGTCAAAACTTTTCAAATACTGCTGGTCAGCAAGTGGCAAGATTTATGTGAAGAAAGACGACAATGCGCCTCAAATCCTCATCTCGAGTGAAGACCAAATTTGTCAACTAAAACCACTGTGACTATACTGCTTTTCTCATCCAAACGTATTTCACACTGGTAAAATAACTAACTTCGTAGTTTTTAGGAACCGTGCATGTTTACTGCTTTATTTTCTAGTATTAAGAACACCCCCACCAAAGGTACCAAAAAATTATAAAATGCTGAACCGAAACATCACTGAAGTGCATATGCTTGGAATTATTCAACGCCAAATCGAAAAACTTTCGAATATTACAGGTGACGTTAGCAAAAAGAATTTCGTGTAATGGCTGAAAACATTCTATCAGTTCAAAAGGAACTAGATACTATTAAAGTCTCTGATAGTTATTTAATAAACCCCGAAGATTACTTAACGATGACTAAAGATATGAGTCACAGGCCTACATATAAAATAATCACTCAAAACATACGTAGCATCAACGCCAACCTTGATTCTTTTTGTCTTCTCTTACAGAGAACACAGGCAGAGTTTGATGTCCTAGTTCTAACAGAGTGCTGGCTTGATTCCCAAAAAGTAATTCCTCACCTTGATGGATATAATACCTACTCTTCTAATAAATTACTCAATCAAAACGACGGCATAGTGGTGTATGTGAGGAATGGTTTGACATGTACAATACATGAACCGGTTTGCGAGGAAACAAATTGTATTACTATAAAACTAGATTTTGATACGGTTCTAATCGCTATATATAGATCTCCCTCGTTTTCTAATACTGACAAATTCCTTAACTCTATTGATAACATACTCTCGTCTCTTGAGACATATAAAAACATAGTACTTCTTGGGGATGTCAATATCGACATAAAAACAAATAACACTGATCGTTCCTCATCTGATTATCTAAATCTCTTGGCTGTGCATGGCCTATTGCCGGCTCATACCCTACCCACAAGGGAAGAAAATTGTCTGGATCACATCAATCTGAAATCGCCTTCACGGGCCCAAACTTTGGTTCTCAATGCATATGTGACCGACCATAGACCTGTAATAATAAACTTAAATACACTACATAAACCAAAAAATACATCAAACCCAATGCGAATAAAAATTGATTACCCAAAAGCCATCACTCACATGACAAACTCAAATCTTTCCCACATTTTTTCAATATCCAACGCAAATCAAGCTACTGACACTTTAATAAAATGTATGACTGAGTCACTTGCCAACAGCTCAACTTTGGTAATAATACCAAAAAAAACTAGATTGCTTAAGCCCTGGATGACCCCGGGTCTTCTCAGATGCTCTAGAAACAGAGATAAACTGCACACTAAATGTAGGTCTAACCCTGAGAATACCATTCTCTGTATAACATATCGGAGATATCGTAACTATTGCAATTCACTCATAAAAAAGATAAAATGCTCATACGAAAAAGCTGAACTTGAAAAGGCATCAAGGGACTCTAAACGCACTTGGAAGATCATAAAAAATATTACGAACATAATCCATAACAATGAGCCTTCAACCGAATTGTTAAAGTCTAATCCTACTGGTGAACAAAATTCAATAAACGACGTTAACGCGTTCTTTGCTAATGTTGGTCCAAGCTTAGCAAATAATATTTTGCGGAGTGACAGTCCAATAAATGACTCAGGAATTAAAGAACAGACACACAGTAGATCATTTGGGTTATTAGATTGTGATGCGGGTGAAATCTTAAGAATAATCAACATGCTAAAAGTAGATACTGCCACTGGCGCTGATGGTATAGCTATTAAATTCATAAAAAATACTAAGCAAATTATAACACCTATTCTTTCACACATATTTAACTTGTGTTTTACACAAGGAATTTTCCCAAAATCTCTTAAGATTTCACTCATACATCCAATCTATAAAGGAGGTGATCGGGACGGTGTCGGAAACTATAGGCCAATTTCGGTTCTGCCAGCCCTGTCCAAAATATTAGAAAAACTTATCAACAGCAGACTGGTGGACTATCTTGAAAAAGAAAATCTAATATCTGAGTCACAATTTGGTTTCAGGGCTGGTAGATCCACTGAAGACGCAGTTACTAGCCTCACAAATTATATAGTTGAGCACCTTGACAGAAAGAAAAAGTGCATAGGCATTTTTCTTGACCTGGCAAGGGCTTTCGATACCGTTTCTATTACTATCCTACTATCCAAAATGGAAAAAATTGGCATTCGTGGTGTTGCTTTGAAACTCTTCAGTGACTATCTTTCACATAGAACACAAAGGGTAAAAATAGGAAGTTTAACATCGTCTGAATTACCTGTCACTTTCGGAGTACCCCAGGGAAGTGTCCTAGGTCCGAGCCTCTTCCTAATATATTTGAACGCACTGTGTCTACATTCTCCATCCCAAGGAAAAATTGTTTCCTTTGCTGACGATACGGCACTCATATTTCAGGGGGACACCTGGTCGGATGTTCGGACTAAAGCAGAAATAGGGTTGCATAAGGTTATGATCTGGCTTCAGAATAATTTGCTTACAATAAACCTGACTAAAACAAAGTACATGACATTTCATATTCGCTCACACAAAATTCCTCAAGAAACAATAAAAGCCCACTGTTGCAATTTTCCAAAGGACCAAACTTGTAACTGCACTCAATTGTGCAAAGTAAGTACAATCAAGTATCTCGGTGTTGTTTTGGATGATCGCCTTACATGGTCTCCCCACATACAATACATATCATCTCGCACACGAAAATTAATATTTGTTTTCAAAAAACTACGACATGTTGCTTCTTTACAACTTTTACGATTGATTTATCTTGCTCTCGCTCAGTCTGTTTTGTCGTATTGCATATCTGCCTGGGGGGGAGCATGTAAAACTATCTTATTGAGGCTTGAGCGTGCACAGAGATTCTTACTAAAGGTTATACTTTTTAAACCATATAGATACCCTACTGCATCTCTTTACGGTGAAGCCAAGGTCCTATCTATACGTCAATTATTTATATTTAAAATCACTACAATACAACATAAAAAAACAAACTTCGACTCGCATTTTTTCAACAATAAAAGACGAAATGACATTGTCTGTAGAATTCCGAAAGTTAATACAGCGTTTGCTAGACGTCACTCGAAATTTCTTGCACCATTTTTATACAACAAGCTAAACAGAGTTCTAGCATTATATCCGAAAATTTTGAACCAATGCAAAAAATCAATAAAAACTCTGTTATTGGCTTCTGATTATAACTTAACAGAGTCTTATTTAGATATAGTATCCTAAACATAAGAAAATGTTTCTACTGCTTAATTTATATGCGCCACGGGAAACCGAAACTGGCTCCCTGATTCCCTCTCGTCACTTTAACGTATTAGAAAATAATAATTATTTATAATTGTATAGTGGCGCGTGTGATCGGCAGCGCCACGTCCTCTATATGCGTACACATTGTTCAGCAGACGAGCAAATGGCCTGTGAGAGGACGATGTGTTGCTGGCAATAAGCTGGTACTATGGTACTAGGGCGCATAGAGTTTTTCCAAGTTCACAGTTTAAGTGTAGCACTAATGTAGTAAGATAACAACTTAGTACTTTAGCTTGATCGCATGTAACCAATCATACTATTTGTTCTACCAGTGTTGCGTATAATGTATAGTGGATGATTTGGCTTGCTTATAACTAACCCTTAATCAAAATAAGTAAAAATAAATTATCATGTTTCGGCACATCTAAATTTTATCAACATACCCACAACAGTGAAGTGTATTTCAGACTCGGTGAGAGGCGTCGAAAGCCATAATACAGGCTTGCCTAGTATGGTTTTCGATGTGCAAACACTAAAATACAATAACACGCCTACCTACATTGTATGTATCCAATTCATGTATTTTTGTTGTACAGACGTTCGTAACCCAATAAATTTCTTATTTCTTATTTCTTATTTCTTAATGTAACTGATAGTTTTAATAGTTAGTGATACATTTAAAGCAAATAAAAAGTTATTACAATCGTAACTGTACGTGGTGGAGTATGGCCTAACCTTCCTGCGATGCAGGAAGAGACCCGTGCCCCAGCAGTGGGGACATACAAGGGTTGATAACGAACTGTACGTAAGATAGTCTTACGTAGTCGCATCTGTTAGTATTGTAGAAATGTGGGCACTATTATAAAATCAGTCTCAGCTGACCACTCGTGTTTGATTGATTTCGCGCCCGTGCTTAACATGGCGCAGTCGGGAGGAGTTGCGTTCAAAATATTCAAAAATTACGTCATTTTTATAAATAAGATTTCG
This sequence comes from Yponomeuta sedellus, assembly GCA_934045075.1. Lineage (NCBI taxonomy): Eukaryota > Metazoa > Arthropoda > Insecta > Lepidoptera > Yponomeutidae > Yponomeuta > Yponomeuta sedellus. The sequence goes on along the minus strand of OW203746.1, from coordinate 8,551,575 downwards.
TAAAACGCTACTGACAGATTTCTTCTTCATCTTCTTCTTCTTCGGTCCTTTAACTCCTAGGGGAGCATAACGCCGTAACCACAGATTTCTAGTTCTGACGGTGGTTCGCAGCAGCTTTCGATTCGATGGGAACATTCCAATGGATCCAAAAACTGCCATACACAACCGATTCTTAAAACTGTGGATTAAAGTATATGTATCAAACACATATGTCTGTATCACATACACATACACACACACACACACACACGATTACTTACTACTAAAACTAAAGATAACCTCTTTTTTACATTTTATAATACTGTAACATACGAGTATAACTGAGGTTGAATTTTATGGAAGGAATTTAGGAAGCAGAATTCACGTAAGTATATTGTTTTGTGATAAATTAAAGCAAGATTTGCTGCAATCTTTATAAATAAAATTACTTCTGTAATACAGAGAGTATTGTAAAGAGGTTTGAAATTTTACTGAAAGTCGCCCATTAGCTCAGTTGGGAGAGCGCTGGCACGGTTAGCCAGAGGTCGCGGATTCGAGTACCGGCATGGGTGGAATTTCTAGCCTCTAAATAGGTTTTTAACATTACTTATTACTTACTTACTTATTCCTACTTAAACGGTTAGGGAGCCACTTGAGCTTAGTGCAATATTCGGAGAGATCGTAAAGGAAATTTTAACTAATAAAATAGAGTTAAAGTAGAGTCCTCCATTGGTCACTACGCTAAATTTTAATCTGTGTTATGGAGTCCTAAATTTTAATCTTTGACTTGGATGGTAAGTCATCCAACTAGGTATATCCCGTTTGTATCACGAATGTACAAATTGGGATACAAAATCGCGTCCAAAAACAAGTGTAACACAAACCCTTAAATAGGTGACACGGAGTTTGATAAGCTTAGGTCAGAAGCACAAAAACAATACACGGCGGAGCCTCAAATCCCCGGACGAAAATAAATAAATATTTTTTCGTGTCGTGAAATTAATCCTCCGAGCGATCCGATGGACGGCCAGTAGACCGCAGATTCTTGCAGACAGGGCGGGAAAATATTTACTATGTAGGTACCAATTTGAAATATGGAACGTGGCTAAGCTTCTGCTTCTGAACGCTTCTGTCGTTCCGTCATGATGTTATTCCAAATATTTTTACTCTTTTCTCCCTTTTTTTCTTGTTTTATTATCTTTGACGTTCTTTCTGGTGCTTACACACATCCCTTTGTTAAGTGTGTCAGCGACACTTTATAATTACATTAGCTACCAATTAATGATGATAGCTTTTTATTGTATTCATAACCATTATTTTATTTAAAACTGTATATACATTATACTATTTTTTTTTATTTTCAATGCACTAACCCGTGCTAAGGACAATTTTAAAAACCTATTTAGGCTAAAAATTCCACCCATGCCGGGATTTGAACCCGCGACCTCTGGCTATCCGTGCCAGAACTGTATATACAATTTGGCTAATTTTAAACTACTGGATATGGCCATGAAGAATAAACACGTATGCAACATTCATGTGCTGACATCATTAGACTAAAACTACTGAATATTATTGTGAGTAATATTTTAAATAACAAGAACATTAAATTATACGTGTCAGAATGTCTTGAGCAATGACTCGCGATGCTCGTACATAATTATATTAAAGGGATCTCATCGTGATTATTTAAAGTTAAGGAAAACATTTTACCTAAAAAATAATCACGATTAAACCCTATTTCTCTGTTTTCAATATAATTACTACTATTGTTATCATTATAATAATTATTAAAATTCTCTATCGTACAAAATACGATGTATTTGGTACAAAGAAGTACTTAATGCTAAGTAGCATTTTCTTCCATTTAACCTTTGGTTTGTGGATTATGTGGACTGGGTAATCCAATTCAAAGCCGTGAACAAAAAAAAGGAAGACCAGCCTCCGCCTTCCTTCGGTCAGTAAAACGCTGCCCACTCTACACCTTCCAAGGTCTACATGCAAACGCCATATTTATAAGGCGTCGCATAAAACAGTAGTGGGCTCAGCCGAACAAAATATCAATTGGGGGTAGTTGTCGTTTTTTATGCGGAGCTCTGTAAAACATCGAGCTCGCGTGTGTAGCCGGCTTTATGTGCGTTTGGCACGCTAGAGTACAGTCAGGCGACAAAGGCTTCAGCGGTAAGTTTGATTTAATGTTTTTTTATTGCTTCTTATTTTAATTAGTTTCAACTCCGGCTCACCTTCGATAAGACAAAATAATCCTTATGGCAGTCCTATAATTGAAAAATTAACGTTTTGCTCGGATCCTCTCCTCAATATCGTCTTTTTATAATAAAAAGCAGCATCAGTTGACGAGTAGATTGTTTTGTCGTCAAAGAGTTGAAATGCTATAAGTACGTATAAATGCATAAATATTAGACACACCTTACTGAATGGGCATTGTTGCACATTAACAAGATTAACAAGATGTATTTGTGAACACTACCTACTCGTCATGACCAAGATTTCTTGCAGTGAAAAACTCGAAATAGCCAAAAAAAGTGCAAAGTTATCCTGACAGTAAAAGTTGTAATTAATGTCGAGTTCCCCATTTTAGAGAGACAGAAAGAATCAATCGAAAACACATAATTATTAAACAACGAAAGTACTGTTTGCTTGCTCATATGAACATAATAAGTCAATCTATTTGAGACACATATGAGTATATGAGTACAGGCCGCCAATTTTACTACGTATATTCGTAATTATTTTGTATTTGTTGTTTTACCAGTGAACAATAAAGAATATTCTTATCTTATGTTATACACCTAAGCTTGTCATGCAGAACTGCAGCGAAAACTCCACACACACTTTTCTACCTGACTGTACTTAACCCTTTAATACTCTGAAGGCAGCGCGCTATGATCGAGCGGGCCGAATCCATGTTCCACGTTCAACCCTTTATCGTGGTCCGAATGGAGCAATTTGTTTACTACACATTTACTAACGCCAGCATTAGTGGTATTGCATATTTGTCACGTGATCGGCCCTGCGGCACGACATGGCGGCATACGTTTTGTTGGATTCTACAGAAATGCCCATGTATTGTAGCAATTGTTTCAGGTGTCGCGCATTTAGTAATAAATAATATTTAGTACATGATTATATTCTTTTTAATGCACTAACCCGTGCTAAGGACAATTTTAAAAACCTATTTAGGTTTATAATATTTTTTGCACATTTTCTTTTGTGGCCTATACTGTAGTATAGGCCCTGTAGGGCGCAGGCCATCGCTCAGAAAAAGAGAGTATGGGCTTAATTGGCTATCGTGCCCGCCACGGACTTGCAATTTAAAGCGCCGAGGTTTCGGAATACCTTCAATAATCACTCTGGTTTTGTCACGGTGTTTTCTTTAACCATTAGCGACTATAATTTCACAAAATTAAATTTAGGTACATAACTTAACAAAAAAACATGCCTAGATTTGAACCCATGACCTTCCGATTGAGAAGCCGCCGTTCTTCCGTTCCGCTACCACCGCTGTACGTTACAAAACCTCACGCTTGTAGCCCGGAGGGGTAGGTAGAGACCAGTGTTGTGAACTTGAAATGATCCTGACTGACTAATCGGTTTCAGCTACTTTTTATCTTACACTGCGTCTGGCACGTCCCTAACCGGCCCTTCCATCCACATTCATCCATTGCATTTCTTTCTTCAATCTTTTTTCTTTCATCATTTCTATATGTCAAATAATGTAACATTCCTTTCTCAATTCTACTCACTATATTCTCTTTCTGTGCACAATATTAATTGTTTCAAGGTTAAATTGTTGTAACATAATTCAGCCTTTTTACGTCCCATTTACGTCCCACAGGCCTTCTCTCAGTGATAGTGGCTTAATTATGACGCGTGCCCAACCTGGACTAGCTATTTCAAGCGTTGAAGTATGTAAGCACATCGACCACACCAAAATTAAACGATGACTGGTAGAAAATGTAACTTGGCATTAAGTACGCCCCTTTTTTTCTTTTTTTTTTCACCCAGGAGAAACCCCAATTACGGGTACCACCGGCCCGGGGGAGCACAGTGGTTATGTCGGACTCCCCGCCCTGAAAAGGGCGGTATACCGACTAAAACTCCTGGGGTGTTCCTCCGCACCGCAAAGGACGGGGCCACGGGGACGCTTACGCACACTTCCGCGACCCCGTCTGCGGGCGCCCTTTCGGGCACTCCTTCGGCGGCGCCCCTGCCCCATCGCATCGGACCGAACGACGGGGCGAGGGAACGCCGCATCTCTTCGTTGGAGCGCACACGCCCCAATGCGCCGCCCCCTCCATCCCATTGTTGTGTGGTCCAATGGGATTAGAGGAGGGCGGCGCACCTCCTCGTTGGGGCGCATGGGGGCCAATGTCCTGTTGGCCCCTACACGCCCCACACGCGAGGCCCGTCACGTCGCCCACCAGCACTTCTCTGAAAGCAGAGGGGGGAAAGCACGGAGGGGGCCCGCGTGGTCGGGCCCCCTCCGTGCCAGAAGGCACCCTCGGAACACGCAAGGGCGCCTTCCGGCCCGCCGTGATGGAGGCGGAGGGTCCCCCGACCCTCCGCGTCCCGGCGGCCACTCTGGTCCGACAGGTACGAGGCGCGCGCGCTTCCGCGCAGCGGCGCCCCCCCCAGTCGGTCCTTCATTCGGTTGGTCGCCTGGGTCCCGCTCCACAAAGTGAAACAGGGCCCACGCGACCCCTCCCGCCAGATTTTTCACCGCTGGCCAGCAAGATCCCATAAAGAGAAGTTACTGACCAGCGCCCAGGGTGCACCGGCCCTTGCCACTTACCCTTCCCACTGGTTCAAGATGAATCAGTAGGAACGGAAGCGGAAGGGCACACGGGAAGGTAATCTGGCATCGCACCCCATTAAGTACGCCCCTGTATCAAACATTATGTGTTGTGCAATAAAGAATTTTAATAATTAACACTTCAGGCACTCAGGTTTCCTCACGATGTATTCCCTAACCGCTAACAAGTGGCTCTCGTGGCCTATTCAAGCCGAGTAATTGGAATCAATTACTTGAGTTAAGCAACAACAGGCGCGGTCAGGTGTAGGATGGGTGACCGTCCCGTGACTACCGATAGTGGCATTTTTCCCGAGCGCTTCCGTGCTTCGCAAGGCACGCTAAGCCGTTGGTGCCGGCTGTCATGTAATGGCAGTCGTTAAGGCATGTCAGAGGCCTCATGGGCGGCTTGATAACTTCTGACAGTAAGGCGCGCCACTGTCTTACAATCCTCCACAAACCCGGACTTGGATCCCGTTTTGGAGTATGGCCTAACCTTCCTGCGATGCAGGAAGAGACCCGTGCCCCAGCAGTGGGGACATACAAGGGTCGATATCGATATAGTAACAAGTGGTATTGACGACCTCGGTGGCGCAGTTGTTTGGCAGGCTGTCTGTAAAACCGAAGGTCTCGGGTTCGATTCCCGACCGAGTCAAACTAGAAAATTATGTTTTCTCGTTTGTCTCGGGTCTTGTATGTTATATATGTATTTATTGTATTAAATCTATATAATACAAGTAATTTAGTTGTACTTAGTATATGGCTAACAAGATCTGTGTAATATGTCCATGAATATTTATTATTATTACTACAAATTCTTGTACGTGGCTTAACAAACAAACGTTCATTGTATCCATTAACGCAAGACTTAAGTAATTGTTATCTAAATCGACGGACAGCCCTACAAATAAGTCTACTAATAAGGTCTCCAACTCAAAGCCTTATTACTTTGCAAAAGCTATAAACCTCTCCCTACGTTAAAACAGATGCTGTAACTCAGTGCACGACACTGCAGACTATTAATTCCAATTTCTTAAACACGAGACAAACGAATTATTGTCCTATGTAGATTCGGTTCACACTGTCATAAACCTGCCTTGTCAATGTATCATGGGGCTTTTGCCCATCCCATTCCTAATGTATATTCCGATTACGTCCGTTACAATGCCAGACGTTATATACCTACGTAATAATAATAGGATAATAATTGATTCAAGGTACTCTCTCTTAACCCTTTTGGACTAAATTTAAATGTAGGTTCAATTTGAAATAGTAACTATACCACTGTCTGGTAAAGGGTTGACCCTTTGACGGCAGAAGCTAGAGTAGATGTTGGTTAGGTTTTAGATTTTATTTCAATGTCATAAGGTTTAATTTCAAGTGGTTACTATTCCACCTGTGCCTGGTAAAGGGTTAAAGCATACCTGTGCCACGCAGTGGGACGTTTGAAGGCTACATGAAAAATACATAATATGTTAGAGAAAAGGGAACAGATTACAATAATGTTAACAAAACAGTGTTTGTTATAAGTAAGAAAAATTATGATAATAACGATTCACACAATAAAATTGTTTATGAGTGTTGTGTTTGTGAGTGAGCGTGTTCGTGCATGTTAGCGTGTGTGAGTGTAGGTATATATTTTTATTTTTGTAAGCAGGAAGGTATGATACATAAAGAATACTTTATAGTACGTTAAAAAGGAACTTACGTATTCATTTCTTAACCTATACAGACGCGACCTTATCACTAAAAGTGATCTCTTCCAGACAAACTATATAACTTTACGTTAAAAATGTAGTTTCAACGTATGTGCAAACGCCCAATCTTCTCAATACAACATTGACTGCCGTGCGGTCAACACATAAAGAGTCTCTAGGTACTCTAGCAACGTCAATGGATTACACTTGTTTGTTTTTATTTCAATGGATTGATGGTGCCACGCTATTTGTTTGTCCTGTGAGTAAGTTAAGTATGAAGGAACAGCCGTTATCAACACTTGTATGTCCCCACTGCTGGGGCACAGGTCTCATCTTGCATCTTAGGAACGGTAGGCCATACAGTCTTACAAATTACAATCCTCCACCAACCCGGACTTGGCCCCCGTGATGGAGCACGGGGGCCAAGTCCGGGTTGGAGGATTGTAAGACAGTGGAGGGCCTTAGAGTCAGAAGTTTACAAACCGCCCAAAAGGCCTCTGACATGGCTTAACGACTGCCATTACACGACAGCCGGCACCAACAGCTTAACGTGCCTTGCAAAGCACGGAAGCGCTCGGAAAAACGCCACTAGCGGTAGTCACGGGACGGTCACCCATCCTACACCTGACCTCGCCTGTTGTTGTGATTTATTCCAATCACCGATTCGACTAGGCCACGAACGCTTCAGAATGAAGTTACAGGAAACTGATGAATCTTTAAGTTTAGATTTAGTTTTATTTTATTTACTTAAGATGACGTACATGCGTGTCCTTACAGGCAGCGCACCATTTTATCATACATATACTAGGCATACGTCTGGGCAAACTTTGTTCGATTATTTTACCACGGCAACGCAATAAATAATATCTTAAGAGTTAATAAAATATTATGCGCTCTCGTGACGCATTACCGTGTTATCAAGTATCATATGTCTCAATTAAAGTCGTTATCTATTTGTATTACACTTTTTTTATTTTTAATGCACTAACCCGTGCTAAGGAACAAATTTAAAAACCTATTTAGAGGCTAAAAATTTCACCCATGCCGGGATTCGAACCCAGAACCTCTGGCTATCCGTACCAGCGCTCTACCAATTGAGCCAATGGGCGACTCACGGCATCAGTGGAATTTCGAACCTCTTTACAATATTCTCTGTATTACGTACAGGCAGCGACATCTGACTTAAGCAATTGCATTACTTACTGCCCCGACTACCTACTTTGCATTTAGGTTTAACATCGGAACGATATCACTGTACTCACATGATTACACTTTTTTTATTTTTAATGCACTAACCCGTGCTAAGGAACAAATTTAAAAACCTATTTAGAGGCTAAAAATTTCACCCATGCCGGGATTCGAACCCAGAACCTCTGGCTATCCGTACCAGCGCTCTACCAATTGAGCCAATGGGCGACTCACGGCATCAGTGGAATTTCGAACCTCTTTACAATATTCTCTGTATTACGTACAGGCAGCGACATCTGACTTAAGCAATTGCATTACTTACTGCCCCGACTACCTACTTTGCATTTAGGTTTAACATCGGAACGATATCACTGTACTCACATGATTACACTTTTTTTATTTTTAATGCACTAACCCGTGCTAAGGAACAAATTTAAAAACCTATTTAGAGGCTAAAAATTTCACCCATGCCGGGATTCGAACCCAGAACCTCTGGCTATCCGTACCAGCGCTCTACCAATTGAGCCAATGGGCGACTCACGGCATCAGTGGAATTTCGAACCTCTTTACAATATTCTCTGTATTACGTACAGGCAGCGACATCTGACTTAAGCAATTGCATTACTTACTGCCCCGACTACCTACTTTGCATTTAGGTTTAACATCGGAACGATATCACTGTACTCACATGATTACACTTTTTTTATTTTTAATGCACTAACCCGTGCTAAGGAACAAATTTAAAAACCTATTTAGAGGCTAAAAATTTCACCCATGCCGGGATTCGAACCCAGAACCTCTGGCTATCCGTACCAGCGCTCTACCAATTGAGCCAATGGGCGACTCACGGCATCAGTGGAATTTCGAACCTCTTTACAATATTCTCTGTATTACGTACAGGCAGCGACATCTGACTTAAGCAATTGCATTACTTACTGCCCCGACTACCTACTTTGCATTTAGGTTTAACATCGGAACGATATCACTGTACTCACATGATTACACTTTTTTTATTTTTAATGCACTAACCCGTGCTAAGGAACAAATTTAAAAACCTATTTAGAGGCTAAAAATTTCACCCATGCCGGGATTCGAACCCAGAACCTCTGGCTATCCGTACCAGCGCTCTACCAATTGAGCCAATGGGCGACTCACGGCATCAGTGGAATTTCGAACCTCTTTACAATATTCTCTGTATTACGTACAGGCAGCGACATCTGACTTAAGCAATTGCATTACTTACTGCCCCGACTACCTACTTTGCATTTAGGTTTAACATCGGAACGATATCACTGTACTCACATGATTACACTTTTTTTATTTTTAATGCACTAACCCGTGCTAAGGAACAAATTTAATTGCAATTGCTTAAGTCAGATGTCGCTGCCTGTACGTAATACAGAGAATATTGTAAAGAGGTTCGAAATTCCACTGATGCCGTGAGTCGCCCATTGGCTCAATTGGTAGAGCGCTGGTACGGATAGCCAGAGGTTCTGGGTTCGAATCCCGGCATGGGTGAAATTTTTAGCCTCTAAATAGGTTTTTAAATTTGTTCCTTAGCACGGGTTAGTGCATTAAAAATAAAAAAAGTGTAATCATGTGAGTACAGTGATATCGTTCCGATGTTAAACCTAAATGCAAAGTAGGTAGTCGGGGCAGTAAGTAATGCAATTGCTTAAGTCAGATGTCGCTGCCTGTACGTAATACAGAGAATATTGTAAAGAGGTTCGAAATTCCACTGATGCCGTGAGTCGCCCATTGGCTCAATTGGTAGAGCGCTGGTACGGATAGCCAGAGGTTCTGGGTTCGAATCCCGGCATGGGTGAAATTTTTAGCCTCTAAATAGGTTTTTAAATTTGTTCCTTAGCACGGGTTAGTGCATTAAAAATAAAAAAAGTGTAATCATGTGAGTACAGTGATATCGTTCCGATGTTAAACCTAAATGCAAAGTAGGTAGTCGGGGCAGTAAGTAATGCAATTGCTTAAGTCAGATGTCGCTGCCTGTACGTAATACAGAGAATATTGTAAAGAGGTTCGAAATTCCACTGATGCCGTGAGTCGCCCATTGGCTCAATTGGTAGAGCGCTGGTACGGATAGCCAGAGGTTCTGGGTTCGAATCCCGGCATGGGTGAAATTTTTAGCCTCTAAATAGGTTTTTAAATTTGTTCCTTAGCACGGGTTAGTGCATTAAAAATAAAAAAAGTGTAATCATGTGAGTACAGTGATATCGTTCCGATGTTAAACCTAAATGCAAAGTAGGTAGTCGGGGCAGTAAGTAATGCAATTGCTTAAGTCAGATGTCGCTGCCTGTACGTAATACAGAGAATATTGTAAAGAGGTTCGAAATTCCACTGATGCCGTGAGTCGCCCATTGGCTCAATTGGTAGAGCGCTGGTACGGATAGCCAGAGGTTCTGGGTTCGAATCCCGGCATGGGTGAAATTTTTAGCCTCTAAATAGGTTTTTAAATTTGTTCCTTAGCACGGGTTAGTGCATTAAAAATAAAAAAAGTGTAATCATGTGAGTACAGTGATATCGTTCCGATGTTAAACCTAAATGCAAAGTAGGTAGTCGGGGCAGTAAGTAATGCAATTGCTTAAGTCAGATGTCGCTGCCTGTACGTAATACAGAGAATATTGTAAAGAGGTTCGAAATTCCACTGATGCCGTGAGTCGCCCATTGGCTCAATTGGTAGAGCGCTGGTACGGATAGCCAGAGGTTCTGGGTTCGAATCCCGGCATGGGTGAAATTTTTAGCCTCTAAATAGGTTTTTAAATTTGTTCCTTAGCACGGGTTAGTGCATTAAAAATAAAAAAAGTGTAATCATGTGAGTACAGTGATATCGTTCCGATGTTAAACCTAAATGCAAAGTAGGTAGTCGGGGCAGTAAGTAATGCAATTGCTTAAGTCAGATGTCGCTGCCTGTACGTAATACAGAGAATATTGTAAAGAGGTTCGAAATTCCACTGATGCCGTGAGTCGCCCATTGGCTCAATTGGTAGAGCGCTGGTACGGATAGCCAGAGGTTCTGGGTTCGAATCCCGGCATGGGTGAAATTTTTAGCCTCTAAATAGGTTTTTAAATCTATTTGTATGCCAAGTTTCATTTAATTCCCTTATTCCATACTTATCCAGACATCTTCACAAGCTTCCAATTATAATATTAGGAAGAAATAGTAGGTCACTGATAAGATCAGTGAATGTGAGTGGAAGGGCTGGTAGAGGGACTTCCCAGGCGGACGTACATCGACTAAATAGGGGCTGTATTAGCAAAGGGGAAGATAAAAACTACCGGTACCGGTGTGCGTGCATGCAACGACTTATGAACGTTGATGAAGTAAAGGTGATCTGTCAGGATCGTGGCAAGTGACAGTCCCTGGTCTCTGCCTACCCCTCTGGGATACAGGCGTGAGGTTATGTATGTATGTATGTATGATTAGATTAGTTTAATCTAATCTGTATCTTTATACACACACAGAAGCGCTCGTGGCCTAGGCGAATCGAATGATTGGAATCAATCACTTGGTTTAGCAACAACAGGCGCGGTCAGGTACGGGATGGGTGAGCGTTCCGTGACTACCGCTAGTGGCATTTTTCCGAGCGCTTCCGTGCTTCGCAAGGCATGTTAAGCCGTTGGTGCCGGCTGTCTTATAATGGCAGTCGTTAAGCCATGTCAGAGGCCTTATGGGCGGCTTGATAACTTCTGACAGTAAGGCCCGCCACTGTCTTACAAACCTCTACCAACCCGGACTTGGCCCCCGTGGTGGAGTATGGCCTAACCTTCCTGCGATGCAGGAAGAGACTCGTGCCCCAGCAGTGGGGACAAAGAGGATTGGTTACGAAATACACACACAGAGGTCTTCTACCAGTCAACCACAGATGGTGCAAGAGATTAAATGGTAGGCATTCGAAACAAAACGGAAGAGATACTTAGTTAAAATTTGATAAGCTGACAAATACTCAATTAGTACATATAATATATAAGTAAGTAAATATACACTATATACTTATAATAGATAATAATAATATAGGTGATATCACCTATATTATTACACTATTTTTATTTTTAATGCACTAACCCGTGCTAAGGAACAAATTTAAAAACCTATTTAGAGGCTAAAAATTTCACCCATGCCGGGATTCGAACCCGCAACCTCTGGCTATCCGTACCAGCGCTCTACCAATTGAGCCAATGGGCGACTCACGGCATCAGTGAAATTTCGAACCTCTTTACAATATTCTCTGTATTTGGCTCAATTGGTAGAGCGCTGGTACGGATAGCCAGAGGTTGCGGGTTCGAATCCCGGCATGGGTGAAATTTTTAGCCTCTAAATAGGTTTTTAAACCTATATTATTCCCGGGCAAGCCTCCACCGTGTAAAAAACTACGTCCCAAGCACTACAACGTCCGAGTGGTCTCTTCACCCATCTAGTCTGAGTGAAGGTGCAACTGGACGCTGTATAAAGCGCCTCATTACTTAGATCCAAAGACCAAAGTTATTTTTTACCAGACGACTTTATAATATAACTTAACATTAACATAACATTTACATACAAGCACATACATTGCTCCTGGCCCCACACTAGGATACCCTGTATCGTGGGAACCAGAAACAACGACATCACAAACATGTAAACATCCAAGACCTGGGGTTTTTTTTTGTTCCCAGCCGGGATTCGAACCCGGGACCTCTTGCATGGTAGGTAGATGCGCTACCGCTACGCCACAGAGGTCGTCCGAGGTATAAACGAAAATATACTAACAGCGTCACGTCACATAGAGTCGGGACTGAATTAACTATTTTCCTTCCGCAAGAAACCCCCGAACAAACAAGAAAACTAAGTTTCCGAACACTTAAAAAACCTATAAAACCAAATCGACTTTCACACGCAAAGCTCTGCTAGGTCGCTGGGCTATGCTAGGTTGTGGGACGAGGGCACGGAAAAGACGCAACACATGGTATAGAGGTCGCACCCTATCGCCAAGTCTTCTGTGTGTGGGCTTTGTTCCATCCCTGCAGAAGTTATTGTATAGAAGTGAATTAAGGCGCTTTGGGGTGCTAACTAGCGCCACCAATGGAATAATAAACCATAAATTGTTTTATAATATAATACCTTTTTTTTTTTTTCAAAAAGTAAAACATTAACTTTTTACTACAATGACAACTGTTTTAAGAACTTACAGTCTAGAAGCTACGATCAACAATTTAGGACTGTAATCGGTTTCCGCATAGCTTTTTTTGATGATGATTAGTTTTTGAAAAAGACGTATTGAAAACAAGTTACTATTTTTATTACATTACTGGCTCGTTAGTACCCCAAAGCGCCTTTCACGATCTAAGTAGAATTCTGTGGGCTCTCGTAAAGGGGTCGTATCCCTTCAATACTTTTCACTTTATTTCACACATCGTCATCGTCAGGCTATTCTAGTCCTGGACACGGCCCTCCCCTAAAGAGCGCCACGTTGTTCTATCATAGGGGGTAATGCCCATAATCCCCACTATTTATTAACTCTTAGACTTAAGAAATCATGGTTGTATTCTTTTTTCTGGTTGTGTAATAAAATTCTCTATCTATCTTTGTATCATTCAAATCACATAAAAATTAAAAAGTATACATGGCGAGCTTATCTCACTTCCAGCCAACCCTTGATGTCGTGATACGAACATTACAAAAGGGGAGAATACATATTGTATGAAAGTGAATTGAAAAGACTACACGTCTTAGCTGCACCCTCGGCCCACGCCCTTTCCGTCTCAGGCGTAAGACACCAGACTTGGATGAAGGCAGGAATTTTGAAATAAATGCCTAATGCAATGCCATTATTACATGGTAGTGTAAGTAGTCTCAAATGCCTTCCACCGCTTTAACTACTCCGTGAGTTTACCGGAAAATTGCCCTTTTTGCTTTAATGTTAAAGACATAAAACGTCGCAAGGTGGAATATGCGTCGTCGCGCGTAACCGATCGGTAATACCTATGAGGCCAATGAAGTTGCAATATCTGAAAAGTACACGATAGAATGCTGACAATCTAAATGCGCCTCTATCCCTCAGCGATAAGAGTGGAGTCCAATGTTTAAAATTTAAATGTTGAGCAGCTGTCTTGTGTACGTTTAGCTTACGGTAGCTTTTACTGCATGCCGCGTAAGTGCGAGTATTAAACGAAAATCAATCAGAACGGGGAACTTGTGTCTAACTTATCGTAGATTGTAGTGACATTGCTTCAAACCATAAAAGATATGTAAAAACTTACAAAAACTTTACATTTCCTCATAAATAATCGCTGATAGAGTCGTTTAATATATAACTATGTATCTTCTTCTTCTTCTTCAGGCTATATTAGTCCACTGCTGGACATAGCCCTCCCCTAAAGAGCGCCACGTTGTGCCATCATAGGGGGTAATGCCCATAATCGCCACGCTGGGCATGCGGGTTGGGGATCGCAGTTCGGTGGAATTGTACTGCAGGGGGCGCTGCTGCCCACCCCCCGGTTTGTGTCCCTTAGTCGCCTTTTACGACACCCGCGGGAAGAATTTGGGTTGGTGCTATTCTCTAGGCCAACACCACACAGCACTATGTGTGACCGTCACTAATTATTAAGAAATACTAAGTCATTTACTCATCGAAATATTATCAATCAACTCTTATTATCAGTGTATGTGCCTGTATGTAAATGTTACGTTATGTTATCATCGAACCGATTTTTTTCAATAACTTTCACGTAACTTTGTACAAATGTACTGCGGCCCCCAGCTTGAATCGAACACATGATCTCCGGCTTGGTAATCCTTCGGGATACCGCAGTCAAAATATAAATTGGACTAAAGGGCGTTACACAATTTGAAGTGCTGGCCATACAATTTAGAAAAATATGAAAATATATATCTTTGTCGTGTGATAGTTCATTGAATTTAAGGCGAATGATACTAACTTGTTATAAAAACGTTTTTTTTTTCAAAAAGTAAATATCAAACATCTGTTATAACTATTTTTGGAACGTACAGCCTAGAATGTAGTAGCAATATTCTGAGGGTACTTTAATCAATTTCCGCTACAAACAGCCATTTTTGGCGGAAATCAATTAAAGTCGTAGGTTGTTAATCCTAGGTTCTAGACTAAAGGTTGTAAAAATAGTAGTCATAGTGGTTAAATTCACAAATAAACGCAAACATATTTATTGCCAAGTACCTAAGTTTTAACATCTCTGCATCATGTAAATCTGCATCGCGGGCACCCAAAACAGTTTTTTCAAACATTGAGTTATACGAGCAAAACTTATAAAGACAAACGTGCAATTGTCATTATGATATAATTATTTTTTACTTTTTGAAAAATAAACGTTTTTATTCCATCGGTAGCGCTAGTTAGCACCCCAAAGCGCCATAAGGCAGTACCTTAACCAGTGTGTAACGCCCTTTACCAAGGTGCTAGGCCTACACAATCCACCTAAGATAAGATAAGAATATATGTATTATAAAACCAGAGCACATATTATAAAACATGTAAAGATACAAAATACAATTGGCGGCCTTATTGCTAAAAGCATTTACTTCCAGACAAACTTACCACGGAAAGTTTTTGAAGAAAATAAGAGACGGGTAGTCGGTGCAAATATGAATGTATTAATATACAACTTATTAAGAAATAATATATTAAGTCATAGTCCATCAACAATCTACTATATTAACCCACAGCGATGATACAAATGATGGGATCTCTTCACTCCCACATTCCTAAAGTCCGTTATAAAATAAGATAACCCCTATTTCGCAGGCAACCCAGGTTACCGTTAAAATTGGCCACGTTTGCCTATTGCCGACGTTATTACCGGCAATTGATACCCAGCACACGCAGTCATATGGGTTTTAGCTCCGCACTTAGGCAAAAGTGCTATTGAAATGCTAATATTACCTGTGCTTTTCATTCTGTGATCTTGCTGTCTGAGAAGGTTTTCGATCAGTGTCTCTGATCATAAAGCAAGCTTAATATATCTTCATAGATTTTATTATAGAAACGTATACAAAGCCCCACGAATGATGGGGCTTTGTATACGTTTTGCCAGGCTAAATCTTGGGAACAAAAGTTTATGTATTGCACCGACTACCCGTCTCTAATTTCTTTCTTATCTCCGTCTATGGTTGCTTAGAAGAAATTGCTTTTAGTAATAAGGCCGCCAATTGTACTGTATTTTTATATGATTTCTGTGTACAATAAAGAATATTCTGTCTATGTTTATTTCTAGTTTTTACATTGTGTTGGCTACCTAAATACATAATATGTAGGTAGCTGACCTACATATTACGTATGCTGACCTTTTTCCTGACATACCTACATAATATTTTCATAGATGTACTGGCTGGCAACTGTCAGGATGTTTGTTTCTTTAAAGAAATCTCATAACAAATCTCTACTGCCTAGCTTAAATGAATCTGATCGCTCTTCTACAAGACGAAAATAGTCTCAATGTCTGCTGCCCATCCCCACAGTAGTATGGACGTAATACTATGGAAGGAACTAAAATAAACAAGCCTGGCAGTTGGGACGTCAGCTAGTTCCCTTATAGGGAATGGAAGAAAATATCCGAAGTTCTTGATTTTTTTTTTTTGGTGATAGGAATAACCTTCCTTAACGCGAGAAAAAAGTTTAATTTTTTGGCCTCGTAGTTAATTTTTAAATAATCTTAATATTCTTCCATTCGTCGTTCTGGGCTCAGTACGGCTTAACAGACACTTGGTCTGCTACTAATGAAAATAAAAAATCTGTGATGACAACGACGGGAGCTGTCAATGTCATTGTCATCACAGATTTTTTTTTTTCATTAGTAGCGGACTAAGGTATGTGTCTGTTAAGCCGTACTGAGCCCAGAACGACGAATGGAAGAATATTAAGATTATTTAAAAATTAACTACGAGGCCAAAAAAATTGAAACTTTTTTCTCGCGTTAAGGAAGGTTATTCCTATCACCAAAAAGAAAATAAAGCACTTCTGACAATTTCTTCCATTCCCTATTCTAGGCTAAGCTACGCTGATGAAGCATATGAATGTCTGATATTTAGAAAATTCGCAGATTTTTTAAATATCAGACATTATCCTTAATATCCTAAGACCTTTTTTTTAAATTAAGTTTTGATAGTTTCCAGTGATACAATCTACATGCCTAGATGCTGAAGATCAACGCACATTTCTAAATCATCTAGTAAGTAAATAGACTGTACAATTACACAGTATTCAGGAGTCTGATCCCATACAATGATGACTCAATCCAACCCATGGAGTTGCCTTTAATTGCCATCCAACGAATTGTTCTCCAATCACACGCACAGCCACCGAGGGTTGCCAACAGTACTATGATATACAGTATTTCACTATTTTGCGGGTCTGGCATAGATGGGGCACCCATGCCAGACCCGCTGGGGCACGGGTCTCTTCCTGCATCGCAGGAAAGTTAGGCCATACTCCACCACGGGGGCCAAGTCCGGGTTGGTGGAGGATTGTAAGACAGTGGCGGGCCTTACTGTCAGAAGTTATCAAGCCGCCCATAAGGCCTCTAACATGGCTAAACGACTGGCATTACATGACAGCCGGCACCAACGGCTTAACGCGCCTAGCGAAGCATGAAAGCGCTCGGAAAAATGCCGCAAGCGGTAGTCACGGGACGGTCACCCATCCTGCACCTGACCGCGCCTGTTGTTGCTTAACTCAAATGATTGATTCCAATCACTCGGTTCGCCTATGACATGTAAATCATCTCATTTTGTAGATGCAGAGGTCAATGTTATTGAAATACTTATAAGTATTATATTATTATACTTAAGTCGATGTAAATAATACTGTCTATCTGTGAATTATGTATTATTTTAACAATTAAACTATTAAATTAACAAGATTAATCATATTTGTAACAGTGAATATTTATTAACTTGTGCTGTGGGTTTTGTAAATAAAATAAAAAAATAAAAATATATAAACAAATCTCCTAACAAACGAACCCCAATAAATCCCTCACTCTGATCGTACTATAACTATACAAACAAATACAAAAAACTTTATTGTTAAAGTGTACAAAAATAGTGATGGTCCCCAAATTAGAATACGAATATGGGTACCCGACTTCCGTTCCGTTTAGACAGACAAAGGTAATTTCTTTACAAAACAGAATATAAATTCTTTACGTTGAAAGAAATTTTGGTTATTAATGTAAATATCAGCACAAATAGAAGCGCTCATGGCTTAGTCGAACCGAGTGATTGGAATCAATCACTTGAGTGAAGCAAGAACAGGCGCGGTCCGGTACAGGATGGGTGACCGTCCCGCGACTACCGCTAGTGCCATTACTAGCAGTATTGTTGATTTTTTATGTAGCTTCCATAACATGTGTGACTTTCCCCATTTAGAAAAACAAAATCGATCATTTGCCAACTCTGACCACTGCGGCAATAACTTATCGAGATCACCCCCCACTACCCCCCTCCCTCGCTCGCCTCTACGGCATAATACGATCACAGACTGAAAGAATGCTGGCAACCCTACAGTCACCGTATGACTCACCGCCGATTTATCGGTCAACCAGTCGACCAATTCGACTCGCGACCGGTCCGGTTATTAGTCGCCCATCAAATTGGTCACAGTGATCGTAAAATTCAAGGCACGGTGCGTGAAATGGAATCGCCCCTGCACTGACATTTTTTTGAAGTGGTCACACGTGTGGCTCTATCCACGTGTCGGAAAAACTTCGTGAGGAAACCAGACATCAGGTTTGTCATACAATAACAATTTTTGAATCTACTGTTTAAAGTCTACTGTCAGTCAGTCAGCTGTAGTCGCACTCTTTGAAAGGACAAAAAAATATTCCGGAATTAAGTTAAGAATGTGTAGTGTTATCATATTAGTTCTACAAAAACTGTCAGTGGTTTTCTATGACCTATATACATATTTTATATTTTAGTGTACGAGAAATCGGTCGTAAGCAAGATGAAAAGTCTGAAAAACCCCGGGGAAACTGGAAGTTAATCTCATCGTCTATCAACGGTGGGCAATAATCATGATTAGGCCTCTGTGGGTTCCGAGCATCGGTATGGTCATGTTTACCATTCACTAAAAACATATTGCAATACAAAACTACTTTTCCTTTCATTTGAAAGTCAACAACAACGCGGGAACTAAGACGTTGTACAATTTATCTAAACAGTTCGACATTTCAATCCTGCTGACTCTTACAGCATGTAATAACAAACTACTAGGACAATACTGTCATTACGAACAGAAATACTATTCACAAAAAACCGTCAGGCGTGAGTCGGGTTTGTGCACAGGGGGTTCCGCACGTTAATATCATATTTCCCAAACATGCTTGGAAATTTGAGCATTATTTTGACAAACTTCTTGGAGATAAATCGAAATTGTACTGGCCAAATCATCATCAACCCACTATATCCCCATCAAGGGGCACGGGTCTCTTTCCTAAGGATTGAGTATAGCCCATACTCCACCACGGGGGCCAAGTCTAGATTGGTGGATTGGCCAAATACATGCGTGCAAATGCACGTATTTGACCAGTACAATTTCGATTCAGCGACCGGCAAAAGTTGTATGAAAATCTATATTATTGTTTTTAGCGGCCAAATTAATAATATGTAATTTTACACACAAATGCGAGGAATTTAAAAATGGAACGATCGTTTGCTCTGAAACATGGAAACGAAGGGGGTAACTTACCAAAGATTGTGTGTATTACTGTTTTTACGATAGAGCTGGAATAATTAGGGGCCCCATAAATGGAGTTTATTTTAAATAATTATAATAAAGTGCTGTTAGTTTCCCGAAAAGAAACTGGTCTCCATGACAGAAGACCAGTGCTGAAGTGTTCTCCCTCTCCAGAATATGGTGAGTCCGAGATCCTTTGTATTTGTCACACCCACGAATTGTTACCTTGTTTTATGTTGATTTTCCTTTGCTTAGTTTTGTTGTTGTTTTAATTTGTCTTATTGCTGTGATTTTTTTGATTTGTTTCATTTGTGTGTATGCAGATGCAAATAAATGTTAATTATCTTTCAAACCTATCTATCTATCTCAATAATTTATGAATTTATTGCATTCCACAAGTATATACGGTTGACGGAAATATATACAAGTATATTTATAACTAAAAATATAAATTAGGGAACGCAACATTATAATTATTACAAATTATAGGAGCCCTTTATAAATTATTACTGTAGTATTATCATCTATCTTCAGGCTCATTTGGTACCCTCTAGAACGGAACTCTAAAACTGACAATCGGATGTTTCAATAACATAATAGAAAGTAACATTGCATGTTGATGTTCGATTTCTCACTACTTCTGTTATAGAAAGACCACGAAATGTTTAATTATTCTTGTTCTACAAGACACTAAATACATTCACGCCTGTATCCCAGAGGGGTAGGCAGGGACCAGGGTTTGCCACTTGCCCCGATTCTGACAAACCTCTTTCACTTCATCAAAATTCAATAGTCGCTGCATGCCGATTGCAACATTCATTTTTATAGTTCCGTTTTTAGGTATACTACAATTTATCTTGTAATTAAATACAGGGTGTTCAAGAAAGGGGTGACACTCAAGAGAGTTATTCTAACAAATGTTACAAGAAGATCAATTCTAAAATGGGCTGTTCGATACAATTTCTGCTATCGGCTGTTCCGTCTAACATTTTGTTCCAGCGAATGTACAAAATAGCTGTTTTCTTTTTTCGTAATTTCATAGATAGATAGATAGAGAACACTTTATTGCATAACCAGAAAAATATCACAACCATGATTATACTATTTTTTTTATTTTTAATTCACTAACCTGTGCTAAGGACAAATTAAAAAAAAAATATATGCCGATGAGTCGCCCATTGGCTCAATTGGTAGAGCGCTGGCACGGATAGCCAGAGGTTGCGGGTTCGAATCCCGGCATGGGTGAAATTTTTAGCCTCTAAATAGGTTTTTTTTTATTACAACCATGATTCTTAAATCTAAGTAATGTTATACAATTGGCGGTCTTATCGCTAAGAGCGATCTCTTCCAGACAACCTTTGGATGGAGTGGATTGCATGAAGAATATAGTCGGTACGTGGTGCATGTACATAAATAATTAAATCGAAAATATATTGAAAACAAACAGCAAGGGAGTGCGAGAATATAATTACCTACGATATAATGTACATATATTTAAATAATAATATACATAGACACCTAAAAAATAAATACACATCCAAATAAATACATATAGGTAAGCAACATATACTTAAATAATAATATACATAAATACCTAAAAATAAATACTTACATAGTTGTTCTCATTGTATTGATGAGAAGTATGTAAGAGTTAAGAGTTCATTTTCCTTGCCCGGTTACCAAGCACAGAGTATCCTAGTTTAGGACCAGGCCAAACGATAGTGTCATGTAAAGGTAATTTTTATTATTATTTGTTCGTAAAGTTTGTTTGTTTCCGTGCTTCGCAAGGCACGTTAAGCCGTTGGTGCCGGCTGTCATGTAATGGCAGTCGTTGATCAATGTCATAGTCCTTATGGGCGGATTGATACCTTCTGACAGTAAGACCCGCCACTGTCTTACAATCCTCCACCTTCCCGATCGAAAATTTGTTTATACTTTTACTAAATACATTTAATGGAACACAAATCCACAAAGAACACTTTTTACTAAGGCTTACTACGGCCTTAGCAGAAAGTGTTCTTTGTGGATTTGTGTTCTATTAAATGTATTTAGTAAAAGTATAAACAAATTTTCGATTGGGCACAGTTGACATAATTATCTTTTGTTCCACTACACTCGTTCCTATTAACTAGCAATAAGAACTAAAATGACTTAGGCGTTGTCTGTTGTCTGTACCAAAGGCGTGTGGTATTTACTGGTCAATAAATTACAAATCGAAAGTGAAATTTGACAAGTGCACTCTCCATATTGTCTGCTATTGATGAGCAAATGAATTGGAATGAATAACGTGGCCCATAGGCCGGGAGGCACAAACCAAAACTCTATCGACATAAAACTGTTCAAATTTAACCTCGATCGGCTATTGTATATGTGTGAGTGAGTGTGTGTGTGTATGTGTGTGCGTGTGTCAGGGTGTCTATGCGTGTGTGTGTGTGGGAATCTTCGTCGTCGAAGTAGTAGTTCAACACCCCCACCCAACCGGTAGAAACAACCCATTAAATCTCACTTTCTGAAACACCCTGTGAATTTTGTGCGTACAATGGCCCAACTATGAGGCTAAGGGCCTGTTTCACAATCTGCAAATAAATTTCCGGCTAAGTTATCCGCAACCAGGGCTGCCGTTTGTTCTAAATTTGAAGCCATAAAGAAAGACACGCAATATAGAAATATTTATTTAAATTTAGAACAAACGGCAGCCCTGGTTGCGGATAGCTTATCCGGAACTTTATTTGCAGATTGTGAAACAGGCCCTGAGTGCGGAAACCACAGGACAAACTAACTGTGAATTTTGATCCAATCTAGCAGCTAGTGTCCTCCGTAGATCCTTGCACTACGGTGACTGCAAACATTAATATCAATTTACAATTGTGTGTATAAATTTCAGACTTTCAACTTTCAAACTTTAAAAAAATTGGTATATACAAAGGCAGTTTAGTTGATCTGTTATTTATTTAATTATCATTTCTGTAACATTTACTCATTAACGATGTAAGCTTAATTTATTTAAGTGCTGTGCTTACCTATAAGTGGTGTACAAATTTTATCTTCCTGTAACTCTTTTGTACCATGTTCTGTACGTATGCTGTTGGTGTGCCTAATAAATAAAATAAAAATAAATCAATCAAGGTAATTGCAATTTTAGTCCTAGACCTAGCCCACTATTTACCAGTACAAAAACAAATTTGTAATGTGCTTTATCTTGAATATACCTAAAGCGAGAGCGACTGACATGAGTACTTTTACACTGCAGTAAAGATTACCTTTAAAATTGTATTTACCAACTTGTGAACGAGTTAAGACTAACCCCCGGTTTCTCGTACAGTAAAAAGGTGTTAATCTACTGTTGGTAGTTGTCATTTGTTTATTTTTTGTATGTACTTCTCTAACTGGCAGCCGTTAACAGCAGATTTAACAGCTTGTTGGTGTACCAGCAACCGGGAGTAAGTCGAACTGCATCTAAGGCATAAAGGTATTGTCGCGGTCACGGTAATTGATAAAATTAATTGCATCTAAGGGCAATTCATTAAATCTGCAGTTTGGTGGTGTCCTTTTCTTGTGAAACCTCCACTACAGACTAATTTAATCTGCATTTATCGTTCGATTTAAGCATCGTGTTTTGATAATTAAAACAGAAAATGTACTTGATCAAAAGACGTAGTTGTGTTTACTGATCTATTATATACCTATTCATATTAAGTACTGGTGGTATTGGTATTTGTAGGTAAGGACTTGATACATTGTAAGGGCACTACAATACAGTTAGTTTTAAATGACAGATCTAAGCGTTAAACTCATTATTATTAGTTAGGTACATATTTATTACATGCAATACCTCTCGGTAACGGCGAAGGAAAATATCGTAAAGAAACCTGGGTGTTTAAGGTGTTCAAATACCTCAGCGCTTGAAATTGCCAATCCGCGGTGGGCACTCGTGGTCAGCAAGCCCTTACTATCTCTTAATATTCTTCCACTGTTTTAAATTTCATAAATAACATAACATTTACATACAAGCACATACATTGCTTCTGGCCCCACACTAGGATACCCTGTGTCGTGGGAACCAGAAACAACGACATCACAAACATATGAACATCCAAGACCTGGCCTTTTTTAAGTTTTTAGACATAATTAGTAAATTTTACATTTTAAAAACCTATTTAGAGGCTAAAAATTCCACCCATACCGTGACTAGAACCCGCGACCTCTCGCTAACAGGCCACAGGCCAGCGCTCTCCCAACTGAGCTAATGGGCGACTACCAACATCAGTGAAATTTTGAACCTCTTTACAATAAATACTCTCTGTATTACGTACAGGCAGCGACATCTGGCTGATGTAATTTGCATCACTTTGCAACCAGCTTGGGTGGAATTTTTAGCCTTTAAATAGGTTTTTAAAATTGTCCCTAGTATGGGTTAGTGCTTTAAAAAAGAATATAAATTTTGTATTGCTTAATATTGCACTACCTGCTAATCTTGGCTCCAAACCTTAGGTTAGCTGGTAGATAATAATAATAACGATAAAGCTCGCCTATGTTCAAATAATAATCTCTCGGAGAGAATGCCCTTGCCCTGGGTTACATACTCGAAAAAAATACTTGCAAAAGAATAGAAAACAAGCATACAGCATATGTAGTGGTACCAAAAATGATTGCCGACTCCCAGACTATTGCGATATGAAAGATTGATTGCTCATTCACGATGACGGTAGAACCAACAATGTAAGTATTTAAAGTACGAATCGTGTACGAATATTTAATTAAAACCTGTCCATTTTGCTCTGAAGCAATAGAGCTTATTTTCCTCTGACTTTTTAAAGTTAAGAGTGGTCATGTTTTAATTATTGACGATTCGTGAAAATGGAAAGTTGTAGCTAGGACTGCAACTTCAAATGATTGCCAAATTTAATTAGTTTTTCGTATTAGGGATACATTATGATATAATGTATACCAGTCTACTTTATATTCCATAAACTCACGTCTGTAACCCAGAGGGGTAGGCAATTCACTGTTTGCCACTTACCACGATC
This sequence comes from Yponomeuta sedellus, assembly GCA_934045075.1. Classification (NCBI taxonomy): domain Eukaryota; kingdom Metazoa; phylum Arthropoda; class Insecta; order Lepidoptera; family Yponomeutidae; genus Yponomeuta; species Yponomeuta sedellus. The sequence goes on along the minus strand of OW203746.1, from coordinate 8,527,172 downwards.
CTTACAGACCTCTTTTGCTGTATTAATTAATACGGCATTACATCCAGCCGAATTTGGGTACCTACTTGTTATATTTTACCATGTTAATTAACACATCCCCTGTTTAGTTATAGTATGTCCATCTGGGACATCCCTTACCGGCTCTTCTACTCACATTCGTTCGATATATTTCTTTCGACAAACTTATTATACGGGACGGGACGGGACGGGACGGGACGGGACGGGACGGGACGGGACGGGACGGGACGGGACGGGACGGGACGGGACGGGACGGGACGGGACGGGACGGGACGGGACGGGACGGGACGGGACTGGACGGGACGGGACGGGACGGGACGGGACGGGACGGGACGGGACGGGACGGGACGGGACGGGACGGGACGGGACGGGACGGGACGGGACGGGACGGGACGGGACGGGACGGGACGGGACGGGACGGGACGGGACGGGACGGGACGGGACGGGACGGGACGGGACCGGACCGGACCGGACCGGACCGGACCGGACCGGACCGGACCGGACCGGACCGGACGGGACGGGACGGGACTGGACGGGACGGGACGGGACGGGACGGGACGGGACGGGACGAGACGGGACGGGACGGGACGGGACGGGACGGGACGAGACGAGACGAGACGAGACGAGACGAGACGAGACGAGACGAGACGAGACGAGACGAGACGAGACGAGACGAGACGAGACGAGACGAGACGAGACGAGACGAGACGAGACGAGACGAGACGAGACGAGACGAGACGAGACGAGACGAGACGAGACGAGACGAGACGAGACGAGACGAGACGAGACGAGACGAGACGAGACGAGACGAGACGAGACTAGACGAGACGAGACGAGACGAGACGAGACGAGACGAGACGAGACGAGACGAGACGAGACGAGACGAGACGAGACGAGACGAGACGAGACGAGACGAGATAAGATAAGTATATTCTTTTTTGTACACACCAGAAATTGATTACAGAGACAACAGTTGCAAAAGGAGAGGTACAATTGGCGGCCTTATTGCTGATAGCAATTTGTTCCAGGCAACCTTAAATCGGAAAGATTGCTGAAGGAGAAATTGAGACGGGTAGTCTTATGACTAAGCATAAAAAGTCGAGCGACAGCCAAAATCCTGTATCCTGAACGCCATGCTGCATTGAATTAGAATGAGAAGATAAATGTCTAATGTAATGACTCTGTCGAGTTATGTTATCTTATTTTTATGCGACAAATGTCTTAATTAAGCCTTCGAACATTTTGCGTCTACGCTTTCAATGCGCATGGGCGAGAATCGGCTCTTGATCTCTTCCTCCCATTCTGCAATACAAGTGTGTGTTTATAATACAAAAATGGTAGGCGTTTTTTTGTAAATATGGAATGTAAGACACGTAATATTATAAGCTGTTCCGGCAAAAAATATTTCGCCAGATTAATTCGCTTACGAACAATTCTCGAACCTGCTCTCAGAAATTCATAAACATCGGTAAAGTCGTTTCGGAGGAGTTCAGACACGAGATTTTGAATAATTTTAATTATAATGTCAATAAAAATGGAATAAAGTACGAACCTTTGTCGAACCCGCGACCCAGCACACCGAAATGAAAAGCCGACGTTCCACTGCTCTGCTACAACCGCGCTTAAAAAGGACTTGAATAGATTCGTATAAATACTCGTCTAGGCACTATGAGTGAGTTGCGACTGTTATGGAACTATATCTATTGCAGACTCCTCTTCCCGTTTATCACGAGTCGCTGTACGCATTTAAAAGCAAATTATCGAAATTCCCGATAAAAACGAAAGTTAAAACATGTATCTTCTAAAATTCATAAATTGTCTTATATTTTTGATTCAGCTAGTTTAAGTAGTTGTTAATGTTAGTCAGTTCATAGACTGTCATGCAGTACGTACACATATTTGGCGTTATGGTTTAACAAATGCCCTACCATGACTTGAATGCAACGCTATGTTGTTATAGCAGTTTTGTATATCTTTTAGTAATAAATAAATTAACTCGTATCCGCAGCGAAAGAAAATGTGCATATCTCGATAAAAAGTGCATCGAAGCAATCGCTTGATTAGTCGCGGGCGCCGTGACGGATCGGACCGGACTGGCGAGTCCCGGTTGCCATGGAAACCGGGCTGGTGGTCTGGCATTCTCGTACAACTTCTAGGTAGACAAGGGTCACTTATATGTGGACTGTAGTGACCGTGCCTATGGCAGAAGCTGCCGGTTGTGATGCAAGGAGTGTAGTTTTAGTTTACCTTGTTTTTGAAGGATGCAAAATCTACCTTTTTGGCGTCATAAAAACGCAAGACCCGTTGTATCTATAAACCAAGCTCAGCTTCTCGGCACGACAGCGTGGACCCCTAAGGATGGTTTGTCCAAGACATAGCACAGTTGCATTTCGTGGCAGTTTTTGCTACAAAGCCACGAAGTGCTGGAATAACATTCCTCCACCAATTAGGAATAGCCAGTCAGTGCACACTTTCAAATTGAAGTACAAAAAGTTCTCTCACTTACAAAATAACTTGTAACACCTTTCAAATATACCCAACCACACACATTTATACACACACAACACACGTAACTATTTAGAAGAATTTTAATATTATGTCCAGTGAGCGCTACTTAAATTGTTTTTTATTACCTATTTATTATTTTGTTTTTTAATTTCTTCTGGTAAAATTTTCCGTTGTTTAAATAACTCATCTCTAAAATGAAAAATTCTCTAAGTGTTTTTATCCCCGCCTTTGTATTTTAGTGTATTTTATTTTCTTTTTCTTTGTTTGTGCCGTAGGTGAATGGTAACCACTGAAAACCAGCGTCGTGGTCGCTACCGGCCACGGCATGATGCTGAGCGGAGACCAATTTGGTGCCAAATCTAACCCAACTATGTTTTAAATTTGTATTGTTAGATACATTAAGATTTGAGTATCAAATAAATAATTTACTTAGGTACCTTATATTCAGATCGTTTAAGCTACAAACAGGTACATAAGAGAATCAAATCAAAGTATTTTTAATTAGCTGATTAAGACGGAAACACATAATTAAAACGCGACCCGACGACGCGACGTGTCGACACCCGATGTACACCGTGTGCATGGGGTCGCGTCAGATGTTCATATTAATATTATAAAGTTTGTTCAGGAGATCCGATCAGCAACGTATTCGGGAACGCAATGGCTCCCCGCCGCTAGCTTGCGACGTGAAGCCACTTTCAAACCCCACTCGGTTTCGCTTTTCTTTTTTAAAACTACCCTGCAATATTTTTAGTATGTTTTTGCTTGTCAATTTAATGTGTACATACTCACAATCAATAATTATTCAATGACATGGTGGCTGACGCAACTATCATTATGAATTTACCTAATTTGTTCGATAATATTTACGTATAAATTAGATATATCATGCAAAATCATGACAATAGTGCGATTCTAGTCATAGAAAATAGTACAATTTGATTCGACTCAACTTCGTAGTTTCTTCGTTTCGTCGGGTCGCGTGGCGTGTTAATAATGTGTTTACACCCCAATGTGTTTACGTCCCACTGCTGGGCAAAGAGCCCTTTAACTCTCCACTCCTCTGTGTCACTGGCCATTCCCTGGGATCCCCGGCAGAAAGTTCGTGAGGTCGTCCCGCCATATCCGCCTTGGTAGGGCACGTTTACGATATCCGTCGCAAGAGATCCAATCAGTGGCAGCTATTGCTCATGGGCCCAAAGTATTTTATTCAAAATTAAAGTCTAAAAATCTTTATATTTTTTTTGTTGCATTAACCCGTGCTGAAGACAATTTTAAAAACCTATTTAGAAGCAAAAGAACCCGCACATGGCGGGACTCGAGCCCGCGACCTCTGGCTAACTGGTACGGTTAGCCAGAGGTTGCGGGTTCGAGTCATGCTCTTTGCTGATTTAAATAAATAAATGTCCATAAACATATTACACAGATCTCGATAGCCTCATACTAAGTACAACTTGTGTTACAGGTGCTAACTAGACGATAGATATAATACAATAAATACAAACATAACTTCCAAGACCCGAGACAAACTGGAATAGTTCGTTTTCTAGTTTGACCCGGCCGCGGATCGAACCCAAGAACTTCGGTTTGACAGTCAGCGTGCCTAACCGCTGCGCCATCACCAATACCGTCTTTTCGCCGATTTCTCACCGAAATATGTTACTTAACTATTTAGGTACTTAGTATAGGGCTAACGAGATCTGTGTAATATGACCATGAATGTTTATTTATTAGTGAAATTCTCAATTCAGAAACGTCTTTTGATACGTAATTAACAGAGTTTACATATTATTCTAAAACTAAGTAGTACAAATGCATTACCACAAACTGGTATCAAATCCAGACATCTTCGTCACTTAAATAATCTCTGCCGAGTCTAACTTGTATCCTTGTTCAATCTGTCATTTTGTAATTCATATTCGAGTTTATAATTCACTAGCTGGTGCCTGTGCCGTCGTCTGCGCAGGATTAGTATTTCAATTTGCTTCTATTAGCGTGGCGTGCAAAAGAATTTATGACATTAAAATTATCTTAAAAAACCTATTTAGAGGCTAAAAATTCCACCCATGCCGGGATTCGAACCCGCGACCTCTGGCTATCCGTGCCAGAATCCGTATCCGTGACTATCCGCGGGTTCGAATCCCGGCATGGGTGGAATTTTTAGCCTCTAAATAGGTTTTTTAAAATTGTCCTTAGCACGGGTTAGTGGATTAAGAATAAAAATAGTATAATTAAACTTATCACATAAATAATTTTTGGGTCACATTTGAAAAGTATGACACAATATCTTTTTAAATTGTAGCCTATGTCTTAGTCTGATGGACACAACATCTTTATAAATTGTAGCCTATGTGTTAGTCTGATGGACACAACATCTTTATAAATTGTAGCCTATGTCTTAGTGTGATGGACACAACATCTTTATAAATTGTAGCTTATGTGTTAGTCTGATGTATAATCTATATTAATGTAAAGTTTCATTAAAATCCATTCAGCAGTTTTTACGTGAAAGAGTAACAAACATCCGTCCATCCATACTTGCAAACTTTCGCGTTTAGAATATTAGTAGGATTTTAGAATATATCGTCAGGCTGTACTAGTCCACTGCTGGACATAGCCCTTCCCTAAAAAGCGCCACGTTGTGCTATCATAGGGGGTAATGCCCATAATCCCCACGCGGGGCATGCGGGTCGGGGATCGAAGTTCGGTGGAATTGTACTGCAGGGGGCGCTGCTGCCCACCCCCCAGTCTGTGTCTCTTAGTCGCCTTTTACGACACCCGCGGGAAGAATTGGGCTGGTGCTATTCTCTAGGCCGACACCACACGACACACACGACACATTTTAGAACGTATATTTTACATGAAATTTTATTCTGTCCTTGTTCATTATTAGTCCACCATCGCTGTGCTTCTCTCTTCCCCGAACTTGTGAATGGTGTCTCACGGAGTTCGGCGCAGGCGTCGCTGAGCCTCCTCTAATAAGAGCGAGGCGTGAAGGGGGCGCAGAAATGATAATACCCATCAATAATAAGTCCCTGTTACGCGACGGTGACCATGAGTTGGATTTTCCCATTCGAAAATACTGTAAAAAAGATTTTTTTTTATTAGGAATCGGCTTTCTCTTTTCTCTTAATTAATACCTATGTACTATGCCAATTAAATGCATAATTTAGATAACTAGTAGGTACTCGAAGTATAAAATGTAATTTATTTTACAGAAAATAAAATATACAAGTTTGCTTTTATAGGGACTTAATACTCGTGTTGTAACAAATGTTGACTTGGTACAGAGTATATAGAAGTAGGGAGACGCCTGAATTCAAAACCCAAAGATGATTTAGGTCACAGCTTGAATAGGTGAAAGGCGCTCCATTGTCTGACAATCCTCCAACAACCCGGACGTGGCCCCCGTGGGTGGCGTGTGGCCTAACCTTCCTGTGATACAGGGAGAGACCCGTTCCCCAGCAGTGGGGACATACAAGAGTTGATAACGTAACGACGATGAATAAAGTCGAATTTATTTATTTTATTGGTCCCACCCGACAGAGGAACGCGTGGTGACCGTACGGAGACCGGTCGCGCATTCGTTCCGCGCAGGCTAATTGGTCGACCGCGAGAACCGAACTGCATTCCGCTCGGAGGCGAGACAACCAGTACACCATTGCGCCGCCAACGGAGCAATGTTCTCGCACTTTACCCCACATTTAAGGCCTGAGACACCAAAATTTGCAGTTCTGCTAGCGAAAGTTCCAAGGCTGCTTGCTGCTGTCCAAATTAGCTAGACCACTATTTCAGCCATGCTGCGGAATCCACCGCCGCACTAGACCGTCACTTAATATTTTCAAAAACCGATTGAAATAACATCATCTGTCAATATCTAACTCCTTGATATTTATAAATAACGTAACATAACATACAATGCTTCTGGCCCCACACTAGGATATCCTGTGTCGTGGGTACGAGAAACAGCGACGTCACAAAAAAGTAAACATTCAAGACCTGGGTTTTTTTTTTGTCCCCAGCCGCGGATCGAACCCGGGACCTCTCGCATGGTAGGCAGATGCGCTACCGCTGCGCCACAGAGTTCGTCACATATAGGCAGTATTGGGCATTTGTATAATATTCTTTTTGATACAATATTATATTTATACTATTTTTATTTTAATGCACTAACCCGTGCTAAGGAACAAATTTAAAAACCTATTTAGAGGCTAAAAATTTCACCCATGCCGGGATTCGAACCCGCAACCTCAATTGGTAGAGCGCTGGCACGGATAGCCAGAGGTTGCGGGTTCGAATCCCGGCATGGGTGAAATTTTTAGCCTCTAAATAGGTTTTTTAAATATTATATTTTTTATAATCCTATCCTGCTTCCTATTCTACTAATATTATAAACGAGAACGTTTGTAAGAATGGATGGAAGGATGTTTGTTACTCTTACACGTAAAAACTACTGAATGGATTTTAATGAAACTTTACAATAATATAGCTTGTACATCAGAATAACACACAGGTTGCAATTTATAAAAATATTATTATTATTATAATACTTTATCGCACACGAAACATTAAATAGGACATTACATAAGAAATAACATGTACCAAGGCGAGCTTACCTCTGTAAGAGATTTCTTCCAGAAAACCTTAGAGAGTCGGAGCAGCAGTAAAAAACGGGTTTATTTATGTGTACAAAATACACTAGGTACATAGTGTAGGTGTATTGGTTGGTGCCGGCGTATAGGTACAAAGACGTAGTAGAGATTAATTATATTTACATAAAAGAAAACTTTTTAGCCGAGAGGACTCTTTCACAGGCGTCTAACTGTTTATTCCGTTGCCATGACTCCCCGCGCACATAGAGTATGCGTTGCGTCCTTTGCTCGAGCTTGGTATCCGTGGCACGGACGCCGGAGACGCCACAATAGACTGCAAAAACCCTTGACAATAACCTAAGCAGAAATAATACACTACATAGACTATATTGTGTGAATTGTCCATATTATGAAGATAAGTGTCAAGTATTCTTGTATCGTGTCGAGAGCGCCGCCCTCCTCTCAGACATCTCGCTGCCAAAATCGCGCCACTGCGAGCGCGCCGGGTGATGCCTCTATGAGATCCCGCGAACTGCACTGTGAATCTTCAGGGCAGACACAAAGATGCATTGTTGTTTGTGCATCGGCACAGGATGTCAACATCTTCGGACAGGATCCCCCATCTGGATCGGGCAACACCAGCGCGCAGACATTTCAGCGATCAGTGTCAAGTAAGTAGGAAAAAATCTACCATCTGTGAGCTATTACGCAGACGAAGTCCCGTGAACCGGTGTAGGGCGTAGCTAACTACTTTTCAACCGACTTCATTTGTAATCAGATTTCTAACTGCGATTAAAAGTAGTTTACTACATGTAGTTATGGTTACATAATAGTTAAAAACCTAAAGAGGCTAAAAATTCCACTCATGCCGGGATTCGAACCCGCTACTTCTGGCTATCCGTGCCAGCGCTCTTTCCAACTGAGCTAATGGGCCACTCACCGGCATCAGTGAAATTTCGATCCTCTTTACAATAATACCTGTATTACGTACAGGTACATGTAGTTAACTACAGTAATCAAACTACATTAAGTAGTTGTTAATTTGATTGCTGTAATCATAACTACTTATGATTACTGATTAGCTGAGTTGTAAAAACTTATATTTCCGTTCGTTCGCACAATAGTAGAGAACGGACGTGCACACTGTCAGACACAAATAAATACACTACCCTGCATGCGTCGCATCAAAAAAAAACACATGTACCCGACATGCAGGGAGTAGATAGTGCGCTCTAACTACCTACGTGGGAAACGACAAGTTGATACATGAACGACACGCGCGCCACGCCTTTGTTTTTTTATACGCAAGTTTATATAAAAATTTAGTTATAAAAAGTCTTGTAATCGTTATTGCAACTACAATTTGCAGTTAGTAATCAAAATGTTCACTACTTATTCTGATTACTACATGTAGTTTGTAATCGTGATTATTAACTACTTTATGTAATCGTAGTTAGTAGTTAGATTACATTTTGCCCCACATTGTCAGGCACCAGCTAGTATAATTATAATAATAGATGTATTACTCGAGGGCACCGGCCTTCTCTCAGAGAGAGAGAGAGACATCGAGAGAGCATGTCCACAGTGGATTACCTATAGGCACGTAGACTGTGCTCAATTTGTGCTTCTGTGTTAATTAATGTTTGTATTCGAATTAATAATCAAAATTGATGAAATCTGGGTCTGACATATAAGGCCTCAACAAATATGAGTAGGTAGGTACCTCAATAAATTTGGGTTTCACAAGACAAAAACGAAAGAGATCCCAGCAAGATTATTATCAAGTTTAACAACACGCTTCGAAAATTGCGCTTTGCCTTAATAAAAATTGCCATCTTCTTGAACACAACCGAAATTATTGAAACAACTATTTACTTAACTAACAACAGAAGCACTAAATTAAGTAAATATTTGGATTGTTTGTTTCTTTATTACCTATTATTAAATTCTTTATACTTTATGGTACAAAGGTTAATACTATGTAGTATTTTCTTCCAGTCAACCTTGGGTTTGTGGATAATAGCTGGGTGGGTAGTGCGATATACTAAAAGTGACGGTGGGGGGACAATACTTACACGATATATACACATTTATAATACATAGATACTTAAATATACACAAAGCATTATATATAAACTTATATTAATACATTTTTTTGTTAAATATTGGTCAAATTTCTTTGTTACCTTATCGTAAGTCATCAAAATACTTTTTTTGTTTGGCACGATCTCCAGTATGCTAGTCAGACTTGAATGAAACGCTGGTTTATTTTAAAATATTCTATTTTATTCTTCTTTTAAAATTGAACTTTTTATAAATATTGTACTAGACGACGAATACAAAAAATGGTATGTTATAATCATAATTAAAACTGTTTTTATACGGATTTATGCTCGTTTATAATCATATAAACTGTCATAAATACAATATTATGGTTGATGTAAATTATGAAATTAATCATACTATTGAAAAAAATATAGAAGGTAGAAGTATAAAGAAAAACTTTAACTATTGACAAACCGTGAGACTTACTTTACAAAAAATTTTCTGTAAATATATATCGAAAATATAAAAATTTTGACGATGCTTGCCATCTGGTAACCACCTACCGGTGACGATTGACAGAACTAATAACATTAATCATAACCAAAATTATAGAAATATAATTATTATAATAAATTAATTCCTATCCTTAGAATATTTTCGGGGCTTAATCGCGTAGTAATTTATTGCTATTTTACCTCGACCCGGATTCGGGAACGTAGTTTCAAACTGTCGCAAACATGGGATCCGGTCATCAAGATGTGTTCGAGTGGAAAAAAGTCGCATGGCTTATCGTCCGACATTGTCAGTGTAAAGGAAGGCCAATGAGACGAGATAAAGAATGTAAACAAAGTTTCAGGGGTTCAAAACATATTTATTTGAATAAATTATAGTTATACAAATTTCGGATTCCCTATTCTAATCGCTGTCCTCTGTATTAATCAAACATGATTCACCGGAAGAGTCCTAGGCTGTCTATAGCCGCCAAGCTGTGATTCCATAATTAAAATAAACAACTAATTACAAAAACAGCAAAAATCAACAAGAAGACTAACAGTAACGGATTAAATAAACACAATAAACTTAGTAAATATGGAAACGAAACTTCGAATGCAATCTAAACAGGAATGAACTATTTGTTCACAAAATGCCAGATGACACCAAATGTTGACAACTGTTGTACAACAACGTATTGATCGACGACAGCTGTCGTCGATCAAATGGCGCCATTACCGCATACGTGTGACAAAGACAGAAATAATAATCGCTCACTATCGCAATGTAACTCAGTAACGGTCCGTTTGTTTACATTCTTTATCTCGTCTCATTGGCCTTCCTTTAGTGTGTCGCAACCCTAATAGTGCTTTGTGATGGCTGATTGAGGGTAGTCTGAAACCTCATCAGCCGAAGATGCGAACGGGTGCCAGCCATCAGTCTTCTCGTGACCACGATGACTGTAACGTTGTTGAAACGTGGAGGTAAAATAGCAATAAATTACTAAGCGTTTAAGCCCCGAAAATATTCTATGTGTACGAGTCGCGAAAGTTTAAAATATGTTAAATTAATTCCTCTTACCCGATAAAGCTTAAGCCCTATCATAAAACTTTCGTGAAACTCCAGTCCAGTTCATAAAGTATTGTCACCTCAGTACAATTAGTCTTCCTACAAGTAAATCTCTGCAAGGTACCTCGAATGGTCATATTTAGTACGTGAATTGTACTTCTACGCACGGCCTTCATGTTTTATCGCAGGTTAAGGTCAAAAACATACCCATAACCAAGATTTAATGCAGGTCCGTATACCTTTGGTCACTCACCGGAAGAAACATAAAGTAAGCAGCGCGTTTACATACCAAACGATCATTTAGCAAATTAACCTTAACGCAAACCATAAAATATCTCTACACAATTTCCCTTGAGAGTTTTGAATGAATGAAATTTTTTTATTGCATAAAACAAATTTGTACAAAGGCGAGCTTAATACTAGATAGTATTTTCTTCCAGCTAACCCAGGATAATGCGGACAGTGGAAAGGGTAATGCCAGTAAACAATATAATATAGGAGTTGGTTAACTTAATATTACAAATATAATTTAAATACACATACGCATATAAGTTTTATACAAGCACGTATATAGTTATACAGGGTGTCTCATTCAAATCGGTCAGTATGGAAAAGTCTGAAACTATAAGACATACGAAGATCTGTCCTGAGGAACCATGTCATCGATTTTAATAACAAGAAAAACTGCATTCATGCATTTTAAAAAACATCTGTACTCGTTCGGGAATCGAATCCGGTTGTTTTGAAAAAAAAACTTCTATTTATCAAACACTAACAATCACTTATAATAAGTATGTAGATACTTATTTAATGATTAAGATCGTTACCTACACGTGTTGAATATTGTATTGAAAAAGGCGGCGGCGCCTTTTTCAATACAATATTCTCACTTCGAGCACCTACTAAAATAAATTAAAGTATGTGAAAACAATGCATTTTATTCATTTTAGACATCATGTTTCATACAGACATTTACTGTTTAAGACCTACACAATCGATATCTAAATAAAAATAGTGTAGGATGAATGCAGTTTTTCTTGTTATCAAAATCGATGACATGGTTCCTCAGAACAGATCTTCGTATGTCTTATAGTTTCAGACTTTCCCATACTGACCGATTTGAATGAGACACCCTGTATATTAAACGGGTCTAATCGCGATTATTTATTAGCTAAAACGTAATTATAGTCTGTTAGCTTTTAGAATAAACCTCGGGCTCTAGAGTAGGCTTCGGTTTTCGCCGAAAGCACACGAGTGCACAAATTGAATGTGTTTGCTCTTGCGCGTATATCGCAGGCTCATTCTGAGTTTGTTCAAGCTATTTGCCTAGCATAGCACCAGTATAGTATACTATTTCCAACAACATGTTAAGCTAGTGACTACTAAACCCAATCCACAGATAAACCTTGTCGGTTTCGGGGGATGGGAGGCATTATATTGCATGTATTTTTTTCTTACATTAAAAAAAATTTTAAAAAGTGTTTCATTAGTTCTGATATTTCTATTACACGAATATATCGATTCTATCCGAGCCGAGGTATATTCTAAAAGCTAACAGACTATACCCTATTTCCCAACGTTTCGGCAGCGTTACAGTTGCCGTGCTCTCGGGTAGACTGAAGTGGGGAGTACAGTCAATTATGGTGGGTAGATTTTTCGCAGCCAGTGCTGCAAACTCTACTGATTTATCAGGAGATTTCCTGATTTTAGGCACTGTCTCCTGATCTACTGTTTTATTTGTAGAATTGAGTAAAATCTCCTGAATTTTGACAAGTAGCCACTACATTTCTGCATTCCACCTTTGTTAATTAACTAACTAACACTAACACAATCTCAATGGCTAGTTCTACGAAAAAAAGAAGTATTCGCAACATTACTAGCCTAGGAAATAGAAGCATTTTTTTAGTTAATGGCAACTCAAATTACTAACTTCAATCTACCTTACTGTCAACTGTCAAAAGTATTGAGTGTCAAAAGTTTTTTTTTGTTATTTTATGGCCTGGTAACACCTTTAAGCCATATCTTTAAATAAAAAAGCACGTGTTTTTGTGTTGTATTTTTCTGCTTCACTAACTTAGTAATTTACTTAATCTAAACTCATAATTGATCAAAAATTTATTTTTTTGTTTTCTTCCGATTTTTTTGGCGTCTCCTGATTTTTTCTTCAAAGTCTCCTTTTTTTCTTGGTGGTGGGGCTTGCAGCACTGTTCGCAGCTGGCTTCGCACGTACTCTAATTTCTTGCGTAAATACGTGTCTGTTGAGTGATTCCTCTGTCACTCCCTGTGCAAATAGCGCCGCGACGGTGTTTATTATTATTGGCTTAGAAAATTATGAAAAGTTTAAAAGTCCGCTGTTATCCGGTATCGTACTCATCTTGTTTCGCCGATCGCTGTTGGTGACATTCGCATAAACAGAGCCTACCTGTTTTTAGTATTTGTGGGGTGACCAACATTTGCATTGAAAAATTAATTAATTGCACAAAAAGGGGTTTCCACAAAGGCGAACTTAATACTAATAAGTATTTTCTTCCAGCTAATCTTGGGTTACGTGGATAATAGAAGGGGGTAGTGCCCTAAAAGATTTATTGCGAAGAGAAATATTTATAAATACATACTTATGTATGTATTTATAAATATATACATATATAGATAACTAGCTGACCCCGCAAACTTTGTACCGCCTAACAGTCTTTTTTTTTAAACTTTCTCTCCGTAAAAACCATCCTCCTACTTCAAAGGATATTATAAAAAAAAATAAGCGAAATCGGTTCAGCTGTTCTCGAGATTTGCGCTTACTAACACATTCAGCGATTCATTTTTATACTATAGACTAAAGGGCGGTGGTAGCGGAGCGGTGTAGAACGCCGGCCTCTCAATCGGGAGGTCGTGGGTTCAAACCCCGGCATGTACCAATGACTTTGTTTTCTAATTTATGTACATTTGTGAAATTATAGTAGCAATACCACTCGCCGACGGTGAAGGAAAACATCGTAAGGAAACCCTAGTGTCTGAAGTGTTAACGTACCTCATCGCTTGCTGCGTACAATGGCCCAACTATGAGGCTAAGTGCGGAAATCTCAGGTCTAACTAACTACTATAGAATAGCTGACCCAGCGAACTTCGTACCGCCTAACAGTTGATTTTTTTTTTATTTTTCCCTCCGTAAGAACCATCCTCGTACTTCAAGGAATATCCAAAAAAAGAATTAGCGAAATCGGTTAATCTGCTCTCGAGATTTGCGCCTACCAACACATTCAGCGATTCGTTTTTATAGTAATAGATCTCTGTGGCGTAGCGGTAACGCGTCTGCCTACAAGAGGTCTCGGGTTCGAATCCCGGCTGGGACAAAAAAAAAGCCCAGGTCTTGGATGTTTAGATGTTTGTGATGTTGTTGTTTCTGGTTCCCACGACACAGGGTATCCTAGTGTGGGGCTAGAAGCAATATAAATAAAAGATATATATATATATTATACGAGTACATAATATAACTATCATATCACACTAATATTATAAAGGCGAAAGTTTGTTATGTTAGTTAGTTCTTCACGGCTGAAGGGATTTCAATAAAACTTGGTATGGAGCTAGCTGACACCCTGGATTAACACAAAGGCTACGTCTTACTGCGGGAAAAATCTTATTCCCATGGGAAAATTGATGACCCGCGAGTAACACCGCGGGGCACAGCTAGATTGTAATATGGTTGAGGTGGAAGTGTGCTGGTCGCACGCCGCAGAACTAATAGTCGCTGGGGTAGAAAGATTCTTAAGAGGAGGAGGAGAGAGGAGGTAACCCGTGTTGTGGCAAAATTGATGGTACCTGTCCAAAACATTCAGCCAAGTTCTTCTACGACCAGGTCTTGAGCGTCCCTGTATTTTTTCCCTGCAGGATCAATATTTGTGGATGACTATCGATTTCAACCCTGTATGTCCCGACTGCTGGGGCACGGATCTCTTCCGGCATCGCAGGAAGGTTAGGCCTTACTCCACCACGGGGGCGAAGTCCGGGTTGGTGGAGGTTTATAAGACCGTGGCGTGACTTATGACGTGGCTTTACGACTGCCGTTATATGACAGCCGGCACACACGGCTTAGCGTGCCTTGCGAAGCACGGAAGCGCTCGGAAAAATGCCACTAGCAGTAGTAACGGGACGGTCACCCATCCTGCACCTGACCGCGCCTGTTGTTTCTTAACTCGAGTGATTGATTCTTATCTCTCGGTTCGACCAGGCCACGAGAGCTTTATAAATGACTACGGGCTGATTAATTTAACCTAGCGTATTCGATATGCTTGTGTTCAATTTGCTATGATTTCCATCATAATGTTCATCAGCCATTTGACGCCCACTGCGGGACATAGGGTCTCTTCATGGTTTTCAAAGTTTCAAGGTCTTGAGCCGTCCGCACCACGCAACCTTAATCAGGTCATCAGACCATCTGGTGGAGGGCCTGCCCACACTGCGACGTTCGGTGATTTCGGTGACAATGACTTTCAAACAACCCAACAATTCTTGGTGTACACGCCGCGTATGTAAAGTCTTGAACCAACGTCACCCTACAGCGGCCACATAAAAACAGTACAAAACGACCGAAACACTCGGACCCAGCAGTAATCCAATGCTACGTATAATGAGCTACATAATTAATACTGAACGTCATGCGCTGGCGCACGGTAGAGATAATCTTAGCATTTTTATGCACGTTTTATGCTGGGTAGACTTACCCAGCACTTGCCATAACTTCCTAGGATAACTAAGTCTATGGTTTAAATGGTTTTGGACCTCGTGGATTGGTGTGGCTTCTCATTAAGTGTCTCATCGAGGGAGAAACTTAATATAGATTTGTTTTTCCTGTCCTACTGTTATTCGATGGGAAACTTAAGCTTTCTTCTTTTATTTAGGTATACAGGTTCGATATCAGTCCTTTGTATGTCTCCACTGCTAGGGCATAGGTATCTTCCTACATCGCAGGAAGATGCCATACTCAAAAACGGGGGCCAAGTCCGGGTTGGTAGAGGATTGTAAGACAGTGGCAGGCCCTACTGTTAGAAGTTGTCAAGCCGCCGATAAGGCCTCTGACATAACTTAACGACCGCTATGACATGACTTCCGGCAGCAACGGCTTAGCGTGTCTTGCGAAGCACGGGAGAGCTAGGAAAAAATGCCACTAGCGGTAGTCACGGGACGATCACCCATCCAGTACCTGACCGCGCCTGTTGTTGCTTAACCCGAGTGATTGATTCCAATCACTCGGTTTCACAAAGCCACCAGCGCTCTTTATATAGGGTCACCTACAAAGTATAGATTCATAATCACCAACCCATGTCCCCACCGAGGGGCTCGGGTCTCTTCCCTGAGGAAGGTATAGGCCACGGGGGCTAAGTCAGTCAGAGGCCTTAGGGCGGCTTGAAAACTTCTGACAGTAAGACCAGCCACTAGTCTTGCAAGCCTGCACCAATCCGGACTTGGCCCCCGTGGTGAAGTATGGCCTATACCTTCTTCAGCAAGAGACCCGTGCCCCTCGGTTAGGACATATTGGGCTGATGATGATGAATTCCGGACGAGTTGATTTTGCATGTAACTGCGTTTTTGTGACTATTTATGTCTCTTTCTCTTTATCTCTATCTATCTCTCTATCTATATATCAAAATAAAAAAAAGTTACTGGCCAAAAAACATGCACCTATGGTTGTTAGCATTATGTACTGACAGAAAGAACACAAATAGAGTAATGATGTCCCCACACTAGTCTTGGCGACTTATCACGGGATTGAGTTAAGTTGTTTTTTAGTAAAAACCATCATAATCAAATTGGTTATTAACTAAGAAACTAGCTTAGCCCGTTTGCGATACTACAGACATGCACACACTTATTTTCTTTGTTTTCCTAAGTCGGGGCTAAAAATAGAACGTCTGGAATATAAAGTGAAGAATAATAGGCGCTTAGTCAGCCCACTTCGCCTGACGTTTAGTCACTAACAGCGAGCAAAAACATGAAGTGAGGCAGTTACAAATAAAAACAGCAAAAAGGCGTGAAAAAGTACAAAAAAAGTTACTGGCTGCAAGAACACGTTTCCGATGCCCTCCGCGTGTGAAAAAAAAATAAAAGCGCGCGAAAGAGAGAGGTGTGATTTGTGTACTTTTTCGCACCATTTCGAGATGTGTCCCGCTTTTGACCCGGTATTTGAGATTTCACACGAATTCTTGACATTATTATAATAATCGATGGCAATATAATATGATGATAAAGGAGGAAAATAGGTGCTAATGTGGGAAGCTAACTATATCCATGAATTTGAGTTAATATTCTTTCATGACTTTTTATTAGCCCTTTTTCCCACTTGCCACCATCCTAGCAACTCTCTTGAGCTTCATTAAGACGGCCGGTTTCAGGTACTTTTTATCTTACCCTTCACTAATAAATCCCCTGTTTGGCTAAGAGATCCGCCTGCGGTATCCCTCACCGGCTCTTACGTCATTCAATTATTTACCTCCAAAGACAATATTAAAATTTAGTGGGCCAAAGTGGAACAACCTCTTTGTCGATTATCTAGTGCTTTTAAATGATTCAGAACCGAATCGATATCGACAGCGTTCGACGGCTGCAACGGTTTTCGTGTTCGATATTTGAAAAATTCATCACGTTATGCAAGTTTTCTTTTTCACGGGTCGTTTCTTCGCCGTTCGATACCGGTTCAACTTAGGTTACGGGCTAAAAATAGCTATCGTATTCTGCGTCACGTAAAATACAAGTATTCCACTATGTGTAAATTTAACTATATATTATTTCTTACTAGAAAAGGCTTTAAAAAATCTCCGTAATATCAATAAACGGGCAGGAGTGGTCACAAACAAAAATGTAGTTGGATTATATTTATAATAATAATAATTTACACACAATCACTTGTTTATACTATTTTTTATTTTTAATGCACTAACCCGTGCTAAGGACAAATTTAAAAACCTATTTAGAGGCTAAAAATTTCACGAATCTGGCACGGATAGCCAGAGGTTGCGGGTTCGAATCCCGGCATGGGTGAAATTTTAGCCTCTAAATAGGTTTTTAAACAATCACTTGTCTTAGTCCAAAACTGGGATACCCTGTGCTATGATGACCAGGTTATAATACTTAGGGTTTGATGAAGAAAATTGGTAAGTAAATGATAACTTCTTAGACTCTGGGCCAGTTTCTGAATTGAGAATTGCGCTAAGTAAATACTCGTGTAGTGCTGTCTCTTAGATTTTCTCAGAAAAGAGCATGACGGAACGTTACTTAAGTATTTACTTAGTAAAATTCTGAATTCATACACCGGCCGTGTGTTTTTCTACCAAAAATCTCAATTTAATTGTCTAGGGCCGCCATGTTAAAATTTACGAAACGTATATTTGTTAAGTTACTTGTAATTACAAGTGAGAGGTATCCCTCTTCAGATATGCCTCTCGTAGCTAAGAAAGCCTTATTTATTATGTCTGGTGATTATCTTTTCTTTTTTTTTCCCAAGTGCTTTGTAAGCTACAATTTTAAAGGGAAATTAGTACACAATTTATGTGATGATTGGTTTTTATCACCATCAACCTATTATGTTCCCACCGAGGGGCATGGGTCTCTTCCCAGAGGAAGGTATAGGCCATACCACCACGGGGGTCAAGTCCGGATTGGTGGTGGCTTGCAAAACTAGTGACTGGTCTTACTGTCAGAAGTTTTCAACCTAGGGCCCCTGACTTAGCTTAGAGTGTCTTGCGAAGCACGGAACCGGTCTTTCATCCATACAGTGAACGCGCTTTATGTTGCTTTACCTCTGTGATCTCTTAAGATCACTCAGGCAGCCGGGGCTACGAGCAATTCTGGTCGATTCTACGAGAGATTGTATGAAGTTAATTGCTCCCTTTAAATAAAGCAATTTATTTAAAGGGAGCAATTTTTAGGTAACATGAAATACAAAATTCTTTTGTAACCAAAAGTACACGAAGTAGTAGACATGTAATAGTAGCTCAACCTTTACACATTTGTCGCAAAGTCACCCTTACTGTAACTGATTATAGTGCACACCGCCTTTTTCATGAAAAGTTATATGAAAAACATGAATAAACTGTTATTCATATAATCATTATTAATTTGTGCCGTACAAAATAAAACCAACATGACAATTCTCACATTATTAATGAGAATAAGTATTTATTATTATTAACACAATATAAAAAATTATAAATATTAATGTACATTTTACACAGATCTCGTTAGCCCTATACTAAGTACAACTAAATGACTTGTGTTATAGGTGCTAACTCGACGATAGATTCAATACAATAAATACATAGATAACATCCAAGACCCAAGACAAACTAGAAAAGTTCGTTTCCTACTTTGATTTGGCCGGTGATCGAACCCGAGACCTTCGAGATATTTAACGCTGTAAAAGTCGATATCGATAACTTGCCACCCCTAGCCCGTATCAATAAAACCATTCAATATTTTATTCTGCGAAGAATTTCGCCAACTGTGCACAACAATCGGGCATAAGAACGGGACGGCAACATCATACTTCTTTCTCAGTCACGCCTTAAACTTGTTAAATTGTAAAAGTATAAATTACAATGTTTAGCGACAACGTAATGAAACGAAATATTAAGGGCTTGCCAATTACTATGAAAGAGCAGAAGAACTGGTCAGAAATTAGGAACAAATATTTCAACTTAAAAACAGTGATCTATGTCTTATCTATAATTTGTCAACTTTGTAGTAGGTAACAAAATATTTAAATACATAAAATATGTATTATGCATTGCCCCACACTAGGATACCCTGTGTCGTGGGAACCAGAAACAACGACATCACAAAAATGTAAAAATCCAAGACCTGGGGTTTTTTTTGTCCCCAGCAGGGGTTAGAACCCGACAAGTTTTACAAGTACTTACTGATTTTTATTTCTTTAGTAGTGCTTAGAGTTGGGTCGTGGGAATATACCCGAAAGGTATATTCCCGGGTAAATACCTAAAACGGGTAAATACCCGAAATGGGTATTTATGTGGGTAAATACGTTTATTGGGGTTTCGTTCGCTAAAATAGATTGCATTAACGTTAAATCCATTTTTACTCACGAGCCTCAGGACTATATTCAATATCTTTCATTCTTTTTTGACGAAAGAACGAAATAAGTATATCTCAAAAAAATAACTTTTTTGTGATGGACTTATTTCATGAATCATTGAGAGATTCTTAAAGATTCTTACTTAGTAATTATCCCCCCGAGAGTAAATAACCATAAATACCAGTTTCTACAGAGTATTTAACGAAAACGGACGGTAAATATTTTTAATGGGTTTTTTACAGTAAAATATTTTAGTTAGGTTCTTATTTGATCGGTATTGATGAGATCTTTGTTTAAACTTGAGGAGCATGGTCTGATGATCGCGCTGGAAGGTGTGTATGGGATCTGCTCAACGGATAGCAGTAGCCCATTTGAAGTAAAGTAAAAAAGTAAAGTAAATATATTTTATTGCCATTACTTGGATTACACTATTTATACAGTTGCTGACTCCTATACTAACCAAAGCCTGTCTCGTGGGAGATAAACAAACGTTTTACAGGTTTAGCTTTTTTTGAGTTTGTACTTATTCGATTAGTATTTTTGAGATCTTTGTTGAAACTTGGTGACAAGTTCTTAAAATGGCACAGCAAAGTACCCAAATTCTAGTGCCATCATCAGGCGAATGGGTAAATACCCGGGTAGAATCACAACTCTAGTGGTGCTAGATCGCATCCCGATCCACATTAAAACGACCTTCTGTGCGCGGTGCATGAACCTAAGGGCTCGGGCACCACTGTCGTATTTAATATCGAGGGGCATTATTTATGTTGTATGTAAATCATGTTAATTGTAATTTTGTTAAATGGCCAAGCCCGCCCACCCGAGGGCAACCTTCGACGGTTTCGTATAACGGATCTTTCCGAACACGAAATCGGAATTTGAATTTGTTTCCCGGCTTATAAATAGCCAAGGGTGTTTAGATTAATCTGTAGCAGTTTTCCAGCCAGTTGTTTTATCTTTTGTAAATCAACCTTTTTGGTGCCAAAGTTTCATAATCATGATTGGAATTACATCTCTAAAATCGGTGAACGCATTTGAAGAAACCTGTAGAATTAGAATTCATTATGACATGTGTCGTAGAGGCTAGGCAGAGACCATGGACTACCACTTGCCACGTGGCAAGTGGCAGTCCATGGTCTCCATTGCCACGATCCTGACAGATCACCTAAAACAACGAATTTGATTTCGTTTCATAAAATAGTTGTTGTTTCAATATTTTAATTTTAGAACATAATTTCTCCTTCAATAAAAACTCAGAAAATATAATCCGAAATAAAAAAATGTACTGGCCGGCACATCCATTCTGAAGTCTTGAATAAAGAACTCGCAAAAAAAGTAAAAATGAAAATTCAAAATTCGAACGTCAGAAAGCGATGGCATCTGCAATGCCATCCGGTGTCGATGGCAGATGATGTAATCTACAAGATGTACAAAGTATAATGTGTTCGTCCGTACTAATATAAAATATCAAAAGATTCTGTCTAGTTGTAACTCTGACTCATATCAGAATTATAATTATGTGGATATATTTAATCTAATTTGTAAGTAATCTTTCGTAGCAAACTTTACTGGCACTACTTATTCCTCTATCCACATCACCATAGCTGGAAGTAAGCTTGCCTTTGAGCAGACTGATTTTTTGAATTTTTAAATTAAACGCACGATATATACTGCACAATATAAAGCCAAGTTACCTTTTATAAATACTGTATTTGCTGTCGTGGTGGTACAATCAAAATATGCACAATAGGACTGCCATAGTATCTATGAGTACGAAAGTCCATCGATCTAACTAATCAGCCATGAACAGAGCCCACTATTGGGCATAGACCTCTTTTCTTTCACGCCACCCATCCGCTACTCAGCTAGTCTCGTCCAATGTTTCCCAGCCACTTTCACAATGTCGTCGTGAAAGTGGCTGGGAAGTGTGCCGTTAAATATCAACTCTCATATGTCCCTACTGCTGGGGCAAGCGTCTCTTCCTGCATCACAGGAAGGTTAGGCCATACTCCACCACGAGGGCCAAGTCCGGGTCGGTGGAGGTTGTAAAACAGTAGCAGGCCTTTCTCTCAGAAGTTATCAAGCCACCCATAAAGCCTCTGATATGGCTTAAGGACTGCCATTACAAGACAGCCGGCACCAACGGCTGACTGTGCCTTCCGAGCGCTTTCGTGCTTCGCAAGTTAAGCAAATGCTTCCACGTTAAGCTGTTGGTGCCGGCTGTCATGTAATGGCAGTCGTTAAGCCACGTCAGAGGCCTTAAGGGCAGCCTGATAACTTATCACAGTAAGGCCCGCCACTGTCCTACAATCCTCCATCAACCCGGACTAGGCCCTCGTGTTGGAGTATGGCCTAACCTTCCTGTGACGCAGGAAGAGACCCATACCCCAGCAGTGAGGACAAACAACGGTTCATAGCGAACAAAACGAAATACTGTTAAAATTGACCGAACGAAGTCGCAGGCGATCGCTAGCTACACAATATATTGTACGGAACCCGAACACGCTCTTAACGGCAATTTTATGCATGAATTTGTAATTTAATTACAAACCTTTATGTGTTTTTTTGGAATACAGAGTGCCGGTTATAAACACTAGTGAATGCGCATCCTAAATTATATTTACGAAGCGAGAAGAATCGAGGTATTTGAATAAAAAAAAAGGTTTTTATGTTTTTCGCGAAAATCTAACTATAATAAACTTTCAAACCACTTCCTTACTCGGAACTGTCACGTGAACTTTTGGTGACAAAAGCTTAGTAAAATAGATTATATAGTCTATACAGGGCGTCCCAAAGTTATGGGCCATGATTTCCCTTCATGGCCCATAACTTTGGGACCTTAAATATCGTATTTTGCTGAAATAAGACTTTATGTTATTTTTTAAAGTTAGTAATTCTGCATTCAAAGATTTTCTAAAAATTATTTGCCTTGTCTGGGAATCGAACCGACTTAAATTTTAAAAAAAACACCCCTACTTTTATGATGCCTATCGAAATAATGGCTAAAAACTAATAACTCTTCTTAAGTAATATAGTATTTTTAAAGAAAGGAACAGCGTGAAATAATCATTTTAATCAAATTTAAAACATACATGAAACTGCCGTAGTCAATTACATAAGTGGGTATTTTGGATAAATTAATTAATTTAATGCTCAAAATGTGATCCCTCTTGTCTTACGTATATCGCAAATCTTTTAATGAGTCCGCTGCCTGTTAATTTTCATTTTTAATTTTTAACTTAATTTACTACGGCAGTTTCATGTATGTTTTTAATTTGATTAAAATGATTAATTTCACGCTGTTCCTTTCTTTTAAAATTTTCTTTCAGCAAAATACCCTATCTACGGTATTTAAGGTACTTTCCCTTCATGGCCCATAACTTTGGGACGCCCTGTATACAGGGCGTCTTTCTTCTAATGGTCATAAAATGGTCTTCCTTTTATTTCTGATAGTATTTTATTAAGCAAAAAATAATCCTTATGATGAAGCCTTTCGTTCGGTGTGATACAGCTACAGGGTAATTTTTTTTCTCGTGTAGCGGGTTCGATTCTCGGTTCAACCGTGTAATTATTTAAAAATCTATGAATGCAGTTTAGATTGTTTTTAAAATTAAAATAATGTCTTCTTTCAGTAAAATGTTCCATCTGCGATATTAAAGGTACTTTCCCTCCATGTGGCATAGCCGTGGGACGCCCTTAAGTACCACTGCAGGGCACAACCTTTCTTATAGAGAGAATGTATGATGTGCTTAATTACCACGCGTGCCCACCGCGGATTGGCTATTTGAAGCACTGAGCTACGAGTACAGCGCTGAGAACACCTCAGATACAAAAGTTTCCTCACGATATGTTTTCCTACATTGAAGGCACCAGTTAGCACCGGATAGGCCTTAAATTTCCTACACCTATATAAGGTGGGATCGAATTAAGCGCAAATAATTTAAGGAATGGCACAATTAAGGGAGAGAAATATATTAGGCGTATATTTAAAAAAAAATACACTCTACTTTTTATTTATTTTTTCAAACAAACTAATTTAGTTATTGATGACTACATCCTGTACCCCAAACTTTCAGATTTTCATGACTTTTTAAATTGTAAGTTGACATCTCGCAAAATTGAGGCCAGAGTTGTGTAAAAATGTAAAAAGGTTTTAAACGTTTTCTTAAAGTCAAGTTTGCGGCAACACAACAGCACGGTTCCCGCCCGGTTATGTCTGAAAACTTCGTGAGACTGGCGAGATTTTTGTCGCACGCATGACTGACGTAATGACGACGATCTACGCGAGAATTACTTTATGATGAGCACACTATCACTAACAAAATAAAACGTATTTCTAGAATGACAATTATGTTATTTTCTTATGTTACATAGCAACCAAATCCAAAGAGTATGTATTAATTTTCTAAGATATCTATGATAATAAGTTCAGGCGGAGACCTCTTTACCACACAATGTCAAAAAGCGCGGCAAAATACAGGGTGTTTTTTTCACGGTTTTGATTTTTGAGCATTTCTCGATAACTAGCGTACAAAAAGTTGTAAAAATTTACAAACCAACTTTATTAAATGTTTCCTACCCTTAAAGTATTTGCGCTTAATTCGATCCCACCTTATACAAATAAAGTTTGTTAGTTAGATACCGCCCCGAAACGCTCTAAGACAGATATCTGTGACAGGAACAGAATAGTCAAGTTGACACATCTGCATTAATCTGTGAAGTCCGTTTCCGCTCTCAACCTGCTGATCGCAGTTCATCCGTTTAAAATTTTGTTATTTTGATATTAAAAGCTCTGTTTAATTGGAATTGTCTGATAAAGGGCCTTCTCAATCTTAAGTATTATAAAACATGTTATATATAGTTTTTAATTCATTGGTGCCGCTGTCAGTACCGCAAAGCGCCTTAACATGTACGACTCTACATTTCATACAAACGAGGAAATGTTACTCAAAACTGGTACAAATATAAAGTTATGTGCTGCTTATTTGTATAATATGTGTAAAGGTGTCCATACATATGTTAACAATCATTTACAAGGCAATAAAGCGACCCAAGTTTTCGCTTCCACGGCGGGCGGGGCCCATTTGCTCCATTATTTTCGCTGTAAAACTTTATTATCGATGACCGCTTGATTTAAAATGTTTGAAACAGTAGGTAAGATGAATAATATTCGGTGGTATATATATTTCAATAAAATTAGAATTATTTAATATAAATCTAAATATAATTATTTAATATAAATAGAAATATAAATCTACAAAAAAAATATTTTTTGTAGATTTATATTTTCGTCTATTAGTTCAGGCTATATTAGTCCACTGCTGGACATAGCCCTCCCATAATGAGCACCATAGCGCCCTGTCTTCAGCTTCCCGCATCCAGCATCTGCCGGCAGTTTTTCGGAGTTCGTAATCGCACCTGGTCGGAGGGCGTCCTACACTTCTTATTTAACATATGCAAATTTCCAAAATTTTTATAAAGTAGTTTTTTTCTGGCTGACTGACTTTTAATATTTGGAAAACTTTTTCATAGCCATTACGTTTCTCACGTCACAGGCCTAGCCAAGTGTGGGAAATCCTGAAATCTCTTCTAATATATAACTTTATCCAAGCATCTTATTATGTAATTTCTTCGGTGCTAATATATTAAAGAAAATCCTATTTGTATTTTTGTGTGACACACATTATTAAGTGATGTAAGGAAGCAAATGGGATGTGAGGGAAATCGTACAAATCGATGCAGTTAAATCACATAAATCCAGCGGGAACTTACAATGTAGCACCTCGAGTCGTTTGGGAGTAGCCCGACAATCCATACAGTAATATAAGCCCCCGCCCACTCCCGATAAGTTATCAACACAGTATAAATTTACACGGAACTTACAATCAACAATACGGGGTATTTCGCGTCGTCGGTCGGTCGAAGTCGTTTCAATTTAGGGTACCGTTGTCATTAAAATAAATAAAGCTTAAATCCATCTAATCCGCACACTCACACACACATACTACTAAAACTAAAGATAGCCTCTTTTTTACATTTTATGATATTGGATAGCCTCTTTTTTACATTTTATGATATTGGATAGCCTCTTTGTTACATTTTATGATATTAGATAGCCTCTTTGTTACATTTTATGATATTAGATAGCCTCTTTTTTACGTTTTATGACATTGTAACATATAAATGAGAATGAGCACTGCTTACCCTAATCTACAGGGTCCTCTTTCCTCAACCCTCTTTTAGGCAGCAGAGGCTCTAAATCATAGCGTGTTCATTTATATTATTTTGTAAAAACCTATTTAGAGGCTAAAAATTCCACCCATGCCGGGATTCGAACCCGCGACCTCTGGCTATCCGTGCCAGCGCTCTTTCCAACTGAGCTAATGGGCGACTCACCGGCATCAGTGAAATTTCGAACCTCTTTACAATATTCTCTGTATTGCGTACGTAAATTTTTAGCCTCTAAATAGGTTTTTAAAACTGTCCTTAGCACGGGTTGGTGCATTTAAAAAAAAAAATATTGTATTAAATTATAGCAAAACTTGATGCTAAGTGTGATGAATAAAATGACTTATCACTTACTTGCTTATTCTGATTAAAAAAAATAAATGGCCTTTTTTTTTTGAATGAATTTTGAAATGAATGAATGAACATTCTTTATTTCACTAAAAACAAATTTGTACGAAGGCGAGCTTAATACTATTATTGATATTGTTTTATTGTAGGCTTTTTAAATTATTATTTTGACGTTTTCCCGTCACCCACTGCTTGGCTAGAATAAAATACTAATTAGTATTAAGCCCGCCTGTTGTATGTTAAATATTTACTTGGTGCAATAATGAATTTTGGAAGGAATATTGCAAATACCTTTCGAGCGGCTAATAACTTTACTATGTATGACATACATTTATTGTTTGTCATTGTGATTGAACTAGTATGGCATGCTAGGTTATAGGTAATGATAATATTTGCATGCTTCTTTTAGCAGAATATAAATATAATGACATAAATATAATTAAAAACCTATTTAGAGGCTAAAAATTTCACCCATGCCGGGATTCGAACCCGCAACCTCTGGCTATCCGTACCAGCGCTCTACCAATTGAGCCAATGGGCGACTCACGGCATCAGTGAAATTTCGAACCTCTTTACAATATTCTCTGTATTACGTACAGGCAGCGACATCTGACTTAAGCAAATTGCATTACTTACAGCCCCGACTACCTACTTTGCAGTTAGGTTTAACATCGGAACGATATCACTGTACCCACATGATTACACTATTTTTATTTTTAATGCACTAACCCGTGCTAAGGAACAAATTTAAAAACCTATTTAGAGGCTAAAAATTTCACCCATGCCGGGATTCGAACCCGCAACCTCTGGCTATCCCTCTTTTTAGCCTCTAAATAGGTTTTTAAATTTGTTCCTTAGCACGGGTTAGTGCATTAAAAATAAAAATAGTGTAATAAATATAATTAAGCAATAAGTCCGCCAATTGTACTGAATCTTTGTAATTATTTTTTGTTTGTTTTTTCCTAGTGTACAATAAAGAATATTATTATGTTATCTTATAATTATCAATTTATATATCCACCTACATTCCACAAATAAACGATTTTGTATTTGTAAAAAAATAAACCACACTACACCGCTTGAGCTGGTCCCAAACTGGGATACTGTGTGGTTAAGTAACCAGGCAAGGATATCACAAACGAAACCACCAGACTGGGGTCACTTGTGAAAATCAACTACGGCAGCCTTCAGCAGGAATCGATCCCACAACCCGCTATATCTATATCAAATACATCTTAGGTAGGGCATAGCTATTATTTTTCAATTTAATCAAATGTGCCTTACTGAAATTTGCCTAAAATGCCTACTGTGTGTACTATGGTTTTCATAAATCAGATCCAGTAATGATAACTGTCTAAATAAATTTAATAAATATATAATATTAGATGGGTACTTAGATTGACAGACACTTTATTAAAAATAATTAAAACCAATATGAAATTTCATTGTAATTTTTTTTTTCGTGTTTATTCTACGAAATAAAACTTAATAGTTTTTTTTTATGTCAGAAAAACTCAATTTTTTGCATTTTGAGACCTGTAAAAATCTTAAAAAATATATTTTCATATTTTTATTTCCCACATCAACTTCGCAAGTAGTCTGAATGCTGAAAGGGAAAAGATGCAATTCAACGGTTCAACGGAACCCATACCTACAAACCCTATACGTGCTTGGCCGGTATTCATCCTCGTATTTTATCACCCATACGAAATGCAAGGATAGCTCTCAGTTTGCCAAAGATTTAGCATTGAGAGACGTTCACAAAATACCTCTAAATTGTCCAGAAGGACAAATCAAATGAAAAAGGTTTGCTTGAAAGTAGTACTGAAACTGCGAGTTAATCAATGTAACAAATTAGAAGTAAATAAGTAAATATTCATGGACATATTACACAGATCTCGTTATCCCTATACTAAGTACAACTAAATGACTTGTGTTATAGGTGCTAACTCGACGATAGATTTAATACAATAAATACATAGATAACATCCAAGACCCGAGACAAACTAGAAACGTTCGTTTCCTAGTTTGACCCGGCCGGGGATCGAACCAGAGACCTTCGGTTTTACAGTCAGCGTGCCAAACCACTGCGCCACCGAGGCCGTAGGTAAAACTAGTTTTCCATTCTAAAATCTAGATCATTTTGAAGAAAAATGACAGCCTCGGTGGAGCAGCAGTTTGGCACGCTGACTGCAAAACCGAAGGTCTTGGGTTCGATCTCCGGCCGGATCAAACTAGGAAACGAACTTTTCTGGTTTGTCTCGGGTCTTGGATGTTATCTATGAATTTATTGTAATAAATGTATCGTCGAGTTAGCACCTGTAACACAATTATACTATTTTTATTTTTAATGCACTAACCCGTGCTAAGGAACAAATTTAAAAACCTATTTAGAGGCTAAAAATTTTTCACCCATGCCGGGATTCGAACCCGCAACCTCTGGCACGGATAGCCAGAGGTTGCGGGTTCGAATCCCGGCATGGGTGAAATTTTTAGCCTCTAAATAGGTTTTTAAACCTGTAACACAAGTAATTTAGTTGTACTTTGTATGGGGCTAACGAGATCTGTGTAATATGAACATATTAGTCATATTACAGCGGTCCTTCTTTCCATATTTCTTACCGCCGAAAAAAATCCAATTTATTGATGGATCCGCTTAAATTATATGGAATTTTACATTTAGAGATCACTATCGGGCTATTACGAACGTATAAACATGTCGGATTAAGAGGAACGTCCGACAATTTGCACCGAAATGTTTCGTTTTGACCCCGTAGCGAGCGAGATTATTTTCGTCAGTCGATTAAAGTATACACGCACGGTAGTATAGATTTTCTCATTTGTGGTATAGATTAAACAACCACTTACTACGGAACCGCCTGCGATACTTGGTGGTGTTACTTTGAATAGAGACTCACAATTCAAATACCTTATGGGTCACTGAAGACCTCACAAACTACCTGGACATAGAGAGGAAACGTAGTGCGTTGGCAGTCCGATGCAACATGTTGGCCCGTAGATTTTCTCGTAGGATGTAAAAATTGCATTATTTAAGGAATCAATCACTTGAGTCAAGCAAAAACAGGCTCGGTCAGGTGCAAGATGGGTTGACTTTCCCGTGACTACCAGTAGCATTTTTTCCAAGCGCTTCCGTGCTTCGCAAAGCACGTTAAGCGTTGGTGCCGGATATAATGCAATGGCAGTAGTCAAGCCATGTCAGAGGCCTTATGGGCTTGATAACTTCTTACAGTAAGGCCCGCCGCTGTCTTACAATCCTTCACCAACCCGGACTTGGCCCCCGTGGTGGAGTAAGGCCTAAGCTTCCTGCGATGAAGGAAGAGACCCGTGCTCCAGCAGTGGGGACATACAAAGAGTTAAGATGTCCTTGCCCGGCAGCACAGAGTATCCTAGTTTGGGACCAGGACAAACCACTACCAAACCACATAATACAATCAATCCGTTCATGGTGCATACTTATTATACTTATTAACAAAATATATCAGACCTTATACTATTTTTTTATTTTTAATGCACTAACCCGTGCTAAGGACAAATTTAAAAACCTATTTAGAGGCTAAAAATTTCAGCATGGGTGAAATTTTTAGCCTCTAAATAGGTTTTTAAATATCAGACCTTACTTGTTTTGATCATGTAACATACTGACAAACACGTTTTCTGTCACACTATTGCTCGCAAAGGAGGCTTCCTTTTGGGAGAAAAATCGCTGAAATTACAGGCATTTTGTTGAAGATACTTATCCGGGTACAATAAATTTGTCTTTCCCGAGGAATATTTATGAAAACACAGAGGACGATAGCACTGGACGGCACAAAATAATGGTTACAGAACGTCTGACCGACTTACTATAACTTGCATTAAATAAATAGATGAGCCGTTAACAATGTTCTTATTTGACAATATGTAATAAATGAAAAAAATGGTTTATGTTCAATTAATTGAGCCTAAATTTATTTTTTCAATTATTAGGTCTCACTTAAGTATAAAGTACTTTCCGTCGTAAGGTTGTCTGGAAGAAATTGCTTTTAGCAATAAGGCCGCAAATTGTACTTTGTATCTTTACATGTTTTATGATATGTGCTCTGGTGTACAATAAGGAATATTCTCATCTTATAATTCACAACAATGCCATGGCTGTAGTGGTTCATATACGTCATTTACTGCAGTATTTATATGGACGTGTGCACTACGATGGCCCAAATCGCGCCTTTCGTGGCGCTAAAACGTCAGAATATGACAATTAATGTAATGGAAAGTCACGCTTTTTGACCTTCAAAACGCGTGGTACTAGCCGCCCTGGCTCTGTACTTCTGTCGCGTATAATTCACACCGCGATGCCGGGAATTCCCGCTCGGCAGAATAATGACAAAAGAAAGTGTCTCGAACGACCCCCAAAACAATGGCCGGCGCGGCCGTAAGCAAGCGATTTTATATTAAATTTCTGACACTGGCCGCGTGTTTTTCGACGCATTATTAACAAAAATACCGCGCGCTGAAGCAATTTTTTCTCTCATTTACACATATTTTAGTGCGTACATTACATGAACTCGCACCTGTATTCCAGAGGGGTGGGCAGAGGAGTTTGGCACTTGCCGCGATTCTGACAGACTTCTTTCGCTACATCATGATTAAATTATTAGGTACAGTGAAAATAACGCAACAGCCAACTTCTTCGGCATCGTCTATCTTCACGTATCCAAATAATAGGTGACGCATTACCATTCCACTCTTTAACTGTAATAAACTTTCAAGTGAAACGATTCAAGGTAATTTTCGTGTACTGTCGATCTTTACATCCATGCATCCCATTCAGTTCAGTCACTTTTGCGACAGAAGTGTAAAGATTGACGCGCTGTCAACTGTATATACACTGGCAAACGCGTAGTGATTCTACACAAACTTAGTTTGGTTTCAATTTTATTAACAACTAGCTGACCCACCGAACTTCGTACCGCCTAACAGTCGAATCATTTTTTTTTCTCTCCATAAGAACCATCGTCGTATTTCAAGGAAAAAAAGAATTAGCGAAATAGCGGTTCAGCTGTCTTCGAGATTTGCGCGTATAAACACATTATCTAAACACATTATAGATTAAACTTTACCAACGTGATTATAACAATAATCGTTGTTAATGAGCTCAACTGAGTACTGCACAGATGTAATGGTATCGACTGAATTCGACTGTACCTACTTTATACCGTCAAAGTCGTAAATCATTCATGGAAGTCTAGAAACTTCATACCGAGATGCTTCTTATGAAGGTACAAAGAAACTCATTCCTTCTAGCTTTTGTTAGCGCGGTAAAAAGTACAATTAATTGCATTGAAAGCAGAGCGCTTCCTCTTAATGTCGTTTTGTTTAAAAAAAGCCATCAATTAAGGGCTAGACTTCTTCATCCCGCCGAGCGAGATGTGTATAAGTATAGTGTAAGTAGTTTTGAATTACAATAATAGTGCTGACAAGAGTAGCTTGTCGATATCGATAGATGGCCACTAAGAACTAGCTCTTTGAGTCAGAAATTAAGCGTCGGCATATATGGCAGTTGTAAAGCCACGTCAAAGCGGCTTAAATAATAAAATAAATAAAATATAAAAGATAAGATGCTATTCTATAAAAGGTACATGCAACTTATACAAACAGTCGCTTCCGCCAAACTGAATGATAGTTAGTGTGCTTGGGCGGCTTCAAAACTTCTGACAGTAAGACCCGCAACAGTCTTACAACCGTCCACCAACCCCGACTTGGCCCCCATGGTGGCTTATGGCCTAACCTTCCTGCGATGCAGGATGAGACCTGATATCGAGTCAGAAATTGACCGTTGCATCTACGTAATGCGATGATTTATACAGCGTCCAGTGGCACCTTACTCACACTAGCTGGGTGAAGAGACCGCTCCCAGGACGCTGCAGTGCCTCTGACATGCATGCACATATACCACCCTAACAGTTAAGTCGTCCTAACCCACAGGAAAAACTAATCAACGGCTGAAACAAATCTTAGCAATAAATCAACAATGGTAGCACTATGACGCAAGTCACGCCTTTTCACGTCAAAAGTCGCGGATTTTGTCACTTTGGCGCCGCAAATCGGGCGACTCGCCTCGAACTCCTATGTATTTATGATTATTAAAACATATGACACTCACCTGAATTACGTGGTCATAATGTCTTATTTACCTTAAAAGAATGTTTGTACCTATTAGTTCCTTATAAGCATAAGATACAATTTATATTACCAGTTGACGAAGCGAAGGTGATCTGTCGTGGGTCGTGGATCGTGGCAAAGGGTAGTCCCTGGTCTCTGCCTACCTTTCTGGGATACCGGCGTGAGGTAATGTTATGAATACCACAGATATGATAAGGTCCAACAATGTGGTTCAGTTACGGTAATCAGCCAATGTGAAACCCGTTCAATTTCTGGGCCTCGGCCGCCGGCCTCCATCTTAGAAGTATTCGAAAGATCTTCCCAACAAACATCGTCACGGACACTCGATAAAAGACATCTATCGATTCATTACAACGCTTGCCAGCCCTAGGCCCGGTGTAACGAAGTCCCTGACAGTCGTCAAGGATATATTGTCTCATCAGGCGGACGGGCCATCTTTTATTCATATTCATATCGCTAAAGAACTGCCGACTGTCAGGGCACTGCCACAATACCATACAACCGCTAGTCAGAAGGACCGAAGCGAAATTTATAACCATGGAAAGAAAATGGTAAATGTATACAAATACTTTATTGCACACATAAAAATTATACAGAAAGCACCAAATAATAAAATTTAAAAAGTGTACATGGCGAGCTTATTTCATTAGAAATCTCTTCCAGCCAACCCTTGCTGTGGTGATACGGAGATACTAACAGGTAACAAATACACTAACTGCAAAGTAGGTACTCGGGGCTGCAAGTGATGCAAATTACTTCGGCCAGATGTCGCTGCCTGTACGTAATACAGAGGATATTGTAAAGAGGTTCGAAATTTCACTGATGCCGGTCAGTCGCCCATTAGTTGAAAAGAGAGCTGGCACGGATAGCCAGAGGTCGCGGGTTCGAATCCCAGCATGGGTGGAATTTTTAGCCTCTAAATAGCTTTTT
This sequence comes from Yponomeuta sedellus, assembly GCA_934045075.1. NCBI lineage: Eukaryota > Metazoa > Arthropoda > Insecta > Lepidoptera > Yponomeutidae > Yponomeuta > Yponomeuta sedellus. The sequence goes on along the minus strand of OW203746.1, from coordinate 8,493,677 downwards.
AGTTAACAAATACGTTTTTTTATTTACGAAAAGACAAGTCAAGCATTTTATTTATCTATCATATTCCTATACGCCCCACTGCAGGGCAGAGGCTTCCTCTCGGTTAGAGAGTAGAAACTTAATTACCACAGCATGCGCACCGCGGATTCGCACTTTCAAGCGCCGAGATAATAATTTGTGTACACCTCTTACACTCAGGTTTCCCCACGAAGTTTTCCTTCACGGCTGGCCAGTGGTATTTCTACTATAACTTCACAAATATACGTAACATTGAAAACTAAATAATTGCTACAAGCTGAGATTCGAATCCACGATCTCCTGAATATGCGGCTTCTCCTCCTCCACCAACATTCCTCATGGCATTTTACCTCGAACATAACAAATACCTGGAATGCATGTTCAATAATCGTCAAGGATAATGTTTTGCATCAAATCAATTTTTAACGACAGCACCATCTCTTTGTCGCATATCATAAATCATATATCTACATCTGGATATTCATGATTCTACAGGGTAACCAGGGAAACGAAGTACTGTACAATTCGGATTAAAATTACCAACTGAAAATCCTCCACATCTGCTCCACAAAATCTTCCACATATCCCCTGCATTCAGACACAGATTAGATAATAGTTACTGCGATTTAGGGACGATCAGACAGTAGGTACTTCTTTAAAAACCTATTTAGAGGCTGAAAATTTTACCCATGCCGGGATTCGAACCCGCAACCTCTGGCCATCCGTGCTAGCGCTCTACCAATTGAGCCATTGGGCGACTCACCGGCATCAGTGAAATTTCGAACCTCTTTACACTATACTCTGTATTACGTACAGGCAGCGACATCTGGCTTAAGCAAATTGCATCACTTTCAGCCCCGACTACCTACTTTGCAGTTAGGTTTTACATCGGAACGATATCACTGTACCCACATGATTATACTATTTTTATTTTTAATGCACTAACCCGTGCTAAGGACAAATTTAAAAACCTATTTAGAGGCTAAAAATTTCACCCATGCATTTTTAGCCTCTAAATAGGTTTTTAAATTTGTCCTTAGCACGGGTTAGTGCATTACAAATAAAAATAGTATAGTAGGTACTTCTGTTACGTTCTGCCTACATTGTCCCACCGACAGTGCCTACTGGGTATTTTAATCATTCGCTGACCATTTTGTTCGTTTTAGAAAATATGCCAATTAATTGTTGCTATACTTCAATGGAATCGAAGAGACTTATGGCCGCGTGGGCTCTATTCAAGCCCTGGGCTGCGTTTGATATTTACTACAATTCTAGTATTATGACAATTCAATGTACAGTACCACACATCATAAAAGTCCCTTCGGGAATCTACGTTCGCGCATACTAGGAAGAAGTGTCACGAAAGTACCCGAAGCTATAAGTACATTCAACATGATCTTTAACCGATACGGTTAAGGTGCAGAATTGATTGCCGCAGTAGCGTTACCTATTTCGCTCACGCTAATATTGCCAAACTAATAGTCACCTGCATCGATGACGTTGAATCAACCAATAGCAACAAAGGCGCGCGGCCTGCCATAAAATGAAACTATCTGATTGGTCGATCAACTTGCCGCACATCCAAAATTTGTTCATTGCGCAGGTACATCCGCGAGACTTATTTCTTGTGTAGCACTGTACATATTTTTTTTTTTGCTGAAACGAAAATTATGTTAATTGTGTTAAAAATGGTTTTTTTGACTCATGGCCGAGGACTTAAGGACTTTTTTGGCACTTTTTCGTGTTAATCAAAAGGGTAAGTAGTTCTATGTTAAAGACAGGCCAAAGATTAATTAACTTTTGCGAGAGTAAATCGTGGAAATGTCAAAATAAGGTTTATTCCGTTTTTCCTCTGTACTATACTAAAAAACAATATTATGATAGCTACCAATATTTTCATACTTGCTGATATTTTTCGAACATACATAATATTTTCACAAAATGTAGGTATTGACTTGCAACTGTTAAGATGATAGTTTGTTTAAAGGAATCCCTGCTAATGATTTCTATAAACGGTTTGCTTACATAATACCTACATCAATCTACATGAAACGAAATATTCACACAAACGCCATGCGTTTCTAAAATGACAATAATTAGCGAGCTTTTAAATAAAGCTGGCCGCGAAACGTGTTTTCCCAGCATTTTCATTCATTAGCAGTGTTTTCCATAACTGCTCGTTACGGTAACTAATACCTAGCACTTTTGTGATGTTCCCCAGTGATTCCAAATTAGTTTGTAGGTACAGTTGACGACACAACACCTTAAACAAAAACCTTCTATTCTAAATCAGCATTATTCTATATCGTTGTCCTGCATGCAGCGCCATCTGCTGGGCTGATTTGTGAATCTAAAGCATCCAGGGCGCCACCCAAATGAATAAAAAAATCATTCAAATCTGTCCAGCCGTTTAGGAGTTCAGTGATATACACACGTCCAGTAGAATTGTATACATTAAGATATATTCTACAGCCTATTCCACAGTATTCTATTCTACAGCCTATTTATTCTTAATTAAAACTGTTTTTATACGGATTTATGCTCGTTTATTACATTTTTACAATTTTCCAACGTTTCGGCACTTTTTCAGGTGCCGTGGTCCCGGATGACAGTTTTAATTATGTCTACTGCTCGTGTTAACCTTAGAAAATACTATTTATTCTTACTTGTCCAATTTAGTAAACAAGATTGTAACCTTAAAATTGAGATCAGATGCTTAAACTAGACATTTTCTCGCAAATTCATGAACTATGTTTATAAAATTGGCAGCGTGTGATAACCTGGAACACTCTTTTAGATATAAAAGAGTGTTCCAGGTTACTTCATTTATGGAAAAATGGCAGTTTTGGACTAAAAAGTCACAGTTTAAGGGTAGAATCTTGTTTACTAAATTTAACAAGTAAGAATAAATAGACTGTATAATTAATGCCCACGGTTGTACCGCACCGCAGTCTGTGACGCTCGTGGGGTAGCAACTGGCACTGACTGAAAATCAGCGCTGAAGGCTTGTCATCAGCATATTGCTGAGACAGTTGCCATTTTGCAGTGCTACGCCATGACCTTTCGTTTTCATTCCTACTTTTTTGTGAATCTTATGTTTTAGTACTATGTTTTGTGTTTGTTTTGTTATTTTGCGTGTGTACTGTTTCTATAATAAATGTTTTTTTCTTCTATTTCCTCTACACTACAGAGTAGTGTTGTGGCCTATAACATGCAGGTGTGACGTAGTTTGCTATTTTTCTAGCCAAAAAATAAAGGTCATTAGAATATTCCTTTCGTGTACCAGAAAATAATTAAGAGACAATAGTTACTAAAAATATATACTTATCTACAGAAGAAAAATACTAAAAACCTATTTAGAGGCAAAAAATTGTACTTAGCACGGGTTAGTGCATTAAAAAGAATATAATCAAGAAGAAAAATACTAAAGAAAATATAATCTTTGACTGCCTTGCTGCCAAAAATAATCAACGTATCCAAATTATGACAAACTAAAAAAAGCACATCAAAATTTACACCCGTGCACATTACACCTGGCTGTAATGTGCACGGGTGACATCTGGCTGAAATAATTTGCATCACTTGCATCCCCGAGTACCTACTTTGCAGTTAGGTTTTTACATAGAAATGATATCGCTGTACCCACATGATTATATTATTTTTAATGCACTAACCTGTGCAAAGGACAATTTTACAAAACCTTTATTCCGATGTAAAAACCTAACTGCAAACTAGGTACCTACCTAGTTTTTGCATTTGCATCACTTGCAGCCCCGAGTACCGGGGCTGCAAGTGATGCAAATTACTTCAGCCAGATGTCGCTGCCTGTACGTAATACAGAGAATATTGTAAAGAGGTTCGAAATTTCATCGATGCCGGTGAGTCGCCCATTAGCTTAGTTGGAAAGAGCGCCGGCATGGATAGCCATATGTCGCGGGTTCGAATCCCGGCATGGGTGGAATTTTTAGCCTCTAAATAGGTTTTTTTAAATTGTCCTAATAGCACGGGTTAGTGCATTAAACATAATATAATCTTCTGTTAACTTTAAAATTAATAGTTGGGAGTCCAACCTGGATCCTGCGTAATAGGATCTTGACCCAATATCACTGAGCTATCAAGTCAAGAGATTTCAGCGAACTTTCTAAAGCGCGATTAGGCATTGAAACTTTATTTTATAAAAATAAATACATATTTTAAAGCAGGTAATATTAACTTAGAAGACAAATTTAAAAACCTAGTTATTTATTAAATTTAAAAACCTATTTGTTCCTTAGCACGGGTTAGTGCATTAAAAATAAAAATAGTATAATTAGAAGACAAAGTCATTTGAAATGCCGGGATTCGCTACCCACGCCCTCCCGAATTTGAGGTTGGCGTTCCACCGCTATGCTACCACCGCTCTTAATACAGTACAGTCGGCAGCACTTCAACCTTTACACACGTGTAAACGTGACGACCTCTGTGGCGTAGCGGTAGCGCATCTGCCTACCATGCATGAGGTCCCGGGTTCGAATCCCGGCTGGGGGTAAAAAAAAGCCCTGTTCTTGGATGTTTACATGTTTGTGATGTCGTTGTTTCTGGTCCCCACGATACAGGGTATCCTAGTGTGGGGCCAGAAGCAATGTATGTGCTTGTATGTAAATGTTATGTTATATTATGTGTACTCTAATCAGCTAAGTTAAGTCGTTACGTGGTGCTAACTATGACGCATCTTTGGAAAAATCTTAATGATTTATGATGTTCACATTCAGTGAACAGTTAACTAGACTGAAAATTCTAAAAATAATTTTCACAGTTCCTAGAATTAATTAAGTTCACTTTTAGAAAAAAGAACGTATGATAAAAAAAGATATTGTTACGGGCTAGGGTTCTAGATTTGGAGGTAAAACGCCAATGACAACTTCTTAGGATTTATTCACGCAGGGTCTGGTCTGCATGTCTTCACGACACGAAGTTCACACGAAGTTTTCAAATCGCAGGTCCAATCGAAGTCCAATAGTATCGCTGAGGTCGTAGTTTATCTCTCGTTTCGCAAGTAGGTTCGCTCGAAGTTCACTCTTCGCTAGTCCAAACTGAACTGACTGCGCGTTTTTTTTTTTTTTTTTTTTTTTTTTAACCCTATAAAGGGCACCCTCCGGAGGACACGGGGGAGGGAGGTGGTGAATGCTCATGCATAACAGCACGGACCCGGCCGTGCTGCCAATGTGGGACTCACAAGAAGTGCGCCTACCCACTAAACACCACCTTGGGACTGGTTTTGGTCCTAGAGACCCCTAAACCCACATCGGGAGCGACCCCCCTCGAGGCCGAGGAGGGCGCACAGCGGAGCTCCCTAGCGGAGCGTCCGCTTAGAAGAGTTTATATTACAAAACTGCTATGAAAGAGCAGTGCCCCCCCTAGGGGGGACACTGGCAGAGGAGGGGGGCGCGTCTGACTGAGACCGAGCCTCTAAGAGGTGGTTCAGGTCAGACGACAATTTGTCGGGCGGGTCAACGAGTACGTTCCTGGGCCTGCGCACCAGGTAACGTGGGTCCGTCGTGGGCGGAGAGTAAGCCGCTGCTTCGCGGATCAGGGGGTTGGGATGTTCTTCAGCAGTGCTGAAGAACGTCTCTGAGAGGGACCTAATAAATTGCTGCATGGTTGGGATTTCCATGTCCCGATGTAGGTCTGCGTTCCTGACGCACCAGTGAGCGTTCAGTGCCCTACGAATAAAAATGTTCTGTACCCTCTGCAGTCCGTACAGGGCTGAGGGGGACGCGTGAGCGAAGACGGGTGCCGCGTAAGTCATCACGGGACGAATGCAAACCTTATAGAGCGTGACTGCGCGCCGCGGCGGCCGCTATTTATATCCGCCGGCAAGGGTTCTCGAACATTCCCGTAGGTACCTACCCTCGGTGCACGAGGCAGACTCTAGAACAGTTTCATGTCATAGAGTTTTGAGCCGTACGATAGTAGACATACGAATCATTATTGCTTGCAATGCTACAATGCAGCATGCGGCGACTATTCGATAGGCTTCCAGAAGGCTCTATTCTAGGTGGTTCGTGATAGGACCGCGACACTATGATATTTTTTTCATTGGTGACGCCACGAAGCGCCTTAAGGGCGACTCTGCAACAAAAATGTTTGACCTGCTGTAGACTGTTGAAAAACACCAAAGTAGGGCGCAATATGCCGTCGACTATACGCCCAAAAGTATTGATGCAAATAAACCTATCACGCCCACGCAAGTTGACAAAGAACGTCTGTTCTCAACTCCTTTCTGCAGGTGACACTCAAATAATAGGTCTCGGCGACGCCTCCGCGATGAACCTGAATAGACCATAGACATACCACGCAAAGACAGAAAGTGTCTTTGGCGATTAAAGTGGTGTTTTTACTATCAAAACAATAGGCCTATTGTTTTGATAGTAAAAACACCTTGGTTGTTTTGCTTGGTTGTCTGGAAGAAATTACTTTTAGTAATAAGGCCGCCACTTGTACTGTACTGTTATTTTTTTAAGTCTCTTATGTGATCCCTGGTGTACAAGCAATATATTCTATCTATCTATCTATCTATCTATCTATCTATCTATCTATCTATCTATCTACCTACCTACCTACCTACCTACCTACCTACCTACCTACCTACCTACCTACCTACCTACCTACCTACCTACCTACCTACCTACCTACCTACCTACCTACCTACCTACCTACCTACCTACCTACCTACCTACCTACCTACCTACCTACCTACCTACCTACCTACCTACCTACCTACCTACCTACCTACCTACCTACCTACCTACCTACCTACCTACCTACCTACCTACCTACCTACCTACCTACCTACCTACCTACCTACCTACCTACCTACCTACCTACCTACCTACCTACCTACCTACCTACCTACCTACCTACCTACCTACCTACCTACCTACCTACCTACCTACCTACCTACCTACCTACCTACCTACCTACCTACCTACCTACCTACCTACCTACCTACCTACCTACCTACCTACCTACCTACCTACCTACCTACCTACCTACCTACCTACCTACCTACCTACCTACCTACCTACCTACCTACCTACCTACCTACCTACCTACCTACCTACCTACCTACCTACCTACCTACCTACCTACCTACCTACCTACCTACCTACCTACCTACCTACCTACCTACCTACCTACCTACCTACCTACCTACCTACCTACCTACCTACCTACCTACCTACCTACCTACCTACCTACCTACCTACCTACCTACCTACCTACCTACCTACCTACCTACCTACCTACCTACCTACCTACCTACCTACCTACCTACCTACCTACCTACCTACCTACCTACCTACCTACCTACCTACCTACCTACCTACCTACCTACCTACCTACCTACCTACCTACCTACCTACCTACCTACCTACCTACCTACCTACCTACCTACCTACCTACCTACCTACCTACCTACCTACCTACCTACCTACCTACCTACCTACCTACCTACCTACCTACCTACCTACCTACCTACCTACCTACCTACCTACCTACCTACCTACCTACCTACCTACCTACCTACCTACCTACCTACCTACCTACCTACCTACCTACCTACCTACCTACCTACCTACCTACCTACCTACCTACCTACCTACCTACCTACCTACCTACCTACCTACCTACCTACCTACCTACCTACCTACCTACCTACCTACCTACCTACCTACCTACCTACCTACCTACCTACCTACCTACCTACCTACCTACCTACCTACCTACCTACCTACCTACCTACCTACCTACCTACCTACCTACCTACCTACCTACCTACCTACCTACCTACCTACCTACCTACCTACCTACCTACCTACCTACCTACCTACCTACCTACCTACCTACCTACCTACCTACCTACCTACCTACCTACCTACCTACCTACCTACCTACCTACCTACCTACCTACCTACCTACCTACCTACCTACCTACCTACCTACCTACCTACCTACCTACCTACCTACCTACCTACCTACCTACCTACCTACCTACCTACCTACCTACCTACCTACCTACCTACCTACCTACCTACCTACCTACCTACCTACCTACCTACCTACCTACCTACCTACCTACCTACCTACCTACCTACCTACCTACCTACCTACCTACCTACCTACCTACCTACCTACCTACCTACCTACCTACCTACCTACCTACCTACCTACCTACCTACCTACCTACCTACCTACCTACCTACCTACCTACCTACCTACCTACCTACCTACCTACCTACCTACCTACCTACCTACCTACCTACCTACCTACCTACCTACCTACCTACCTACCTACCTACCTACCTACCTACCTACCTACCTACCTACCTACCTACCTACCTACCTACCTACCTACCTACCTACCTACCTACCTACCTACCTACCTACCTACCTACCTACCTACCTACCTACCTACCTACCTACCTACCTACCTACCTACCTACCTACCTACCTACCTACCTACCTACCTACCTACCTACCTACCTACCTACCTACCTACCTACCTACCTACCTACCTACCTACCTACCTACCTACCTACCTACCTACCTACCTACCTACCTACCTACCTACCTACCTACCTACCTACCTACCTACCTACCTACCTACCTACCTACCTACCTACCTACCTACCTACCTACCTACCTACCTACCTACCTACCTACCTACCTACCTACCTACCTACCTACCTACCTACCTACCTACCTACCTACCTACCTACCTACCTACCTACCTACCTACCTACCTACCTACCTACCTACCTACCTACCTACCTACCTACCTACCTACCTACCTACCTACCTACCTACCTACCTACCTACCTACCTACCTACCTACCTACCTACCTACCTACCTACCTACCTACCTACCTACCTACCTACCTACCTACCTACCTACCTACCTACCTACCTACCTACCTACCTACCTACCTACCTACCTACCTACCTACCTACCTACCTACCTACCTACCTACCTACCTACCTACCTACCTACCTACCTACCTACCTACCTACCTACCTACCTACCTACCTACCTACCTACCTACCTACCTACCTACCTACCTACCTACCTACCTACCTACCTACCTACCTACCTACCTACCTACCTACCTACCTACCTACCTACCTACCTACCTACCTACCTACCTACCTACCTACCTACCTACCTACCTACCTACCTACCTACCTACCTACCTACCTACCTACCTACCTACCTACCTACCTACCTACCTACCTACCTACCTACCTACCTACCTACCTACCTACCTACCTACCTACCTACCTACCTACCTACCTACCTACCTACCTACCTACCTACCTACCTACCTACCTACCTACCTACCTACCTACCTACCTACCTACCTACCTACCTACCTACCTACCTACCTACCTACCTACCTACCTACCTACCTACCTACCTACCTTTTTTTTTTTTTTTTTTTTTTTTTTTTTTTTTTTTTTTTTTTTTTTTTTTTCGGAGGGGAAATCTCTGACAGATACCCGGCGTCTCGGGGAAAACGCCGGGTTATGTGGGGCTTGCACCCACTAAAACCCCTCCGGTGTTCCGTCTCTCGCCATTCACACCGAGCTACGTGATTCGCAAAGACACCTCCGCAACTCGGCTGGCGACCCCGTCCCCACCTTTTGCGTTTCCGCATAGGGTAGCGGTGGAGGAGCCATAGGCGCTCCGCTACCCCCATTCTCTTCATCATAGCATCCATCATATCTTGTTTGTTGTGCTGGTCGCACCAGTTACGATCGTGGGTCGCACGTGTGGTGGCGCCCGCTCCACGTCGATCTAGCACGTACCTAGCACCACTCTTCCATCACCTTGTATTTCTGCTCGGCACACCATTCCGATCGCGGGGCAAGCGCGTGGTGACGCCCGGCCCGCGGTCTGGCATGTATAACGAGCCATTCATTCATCTTCTGTCACTGATCGTACCGTACTAGACGCGGGTCGCAGGTCAGTGACGAGCGCTCCGCGCCAGCCGGAAGGCACGATCTGAGCGCCATCCCTCTCCTCGTCTTATGTGACGGTCGCACCAGTTACGATCGTGGGTCGCACGTGTGGTGGCGCCCGCTCCACGTCGATCTAGCACGATCCGAGCACCACTCATCCATCACCTGGTATATCTGCTCGGCACACCATTCGGATCGCGGGGCAAGCGCGTGGTAACGCCCGGCCCGCGGTCCGGCATGTATAACGAGCCATTCATTCTTCTTCTGTCGCTGATCGTACCGTACTAGACGCGGGTCGCAGGTCAGTGACGAGCGCTCCGCGCCAGCCAGCAGGCACGACCTGAGCGCCATCCCTCTCCTCGTCTTATGTGCCGGTCATGCTACCCAGATCACAACTCCAGATTCAGCACGACCTCTGCACCGTTCATCCATCACATTTACTCACGCACTCCTCGCGTGCGCGGGCGGCGCGGCTGGTGCCCGCCGCCCCATAAATTAATCCTCATTCATGAAATCACTTTCATCCCTCTATCTTGCCGACCGCCGTGTCAGGGACACTAGACACGGCGCCGACCGACACTTCGTCATTCAGGCGCAAGACCTACCCCGGGTCTTGCACCCTCTGACCGACACCCGCTCTGCGCCTTCTGCGCTCCCGCCTTCCGCGCCGTGCCTCGGGGTCACGCTCGCGCTGCCTCTCAGCCTCCTCTTTAGCAGTCATGACTGCCTCAGCGAAGGCCTGGACGGCCCGCCAAGCTACCTCGCTGTCGACCATCGAGCGCACGACGGCCGGCAGCGACAGGTCCACCCCTATCACGACAGTCAGCGCCGCCCTCTCGTCCGCCCACGCCGGGCACTCCACCAACGTGTGATGTGCCGTGTCCTCGTCGTGACCGCAGTGGTGGCACTCGGGTGTGGGTTCCGCTCCCGCCACCCTCCACAGATATCTCCCGAAGCAACCGTGCCCCGAGAGGAGCTGCGTAAGGTGGAAGGAGAGGACTCCGTGCCTCCTCGTCAGCCAACGCTCGAGAACCGGCCTCACCGCGGCGATAGTGTCGTGGCCCGCCGTAGGCTCCTCGAGTGCGCGCAGCCATCTGATGAGCAGACGTCTGCGAGCTCGCATGCGCCAACGCAGCATCTCCTCCCTCGACGGGGGCTCCCCCGCGGCCCGGCACTCGGCGACGCGGTCGTACACCAGCGTGAGCACACGTGCATCCATCTCCCAGGGCAGGCAAGCGGCCAGCACACACGCCGCCTCGTAAGAGACGGTGCGGTAGCCGTGCACCATTCGCAGGCAAATAGCCCTCTGCGGACGGTGCAGCAGGGCCCTGTTCGCCCGCCCCAGGGAGTCCTCCCACACGGGTGCTCCGTACAGCGCCATCGACCGCACCACCAGCGCGTAAAGCCGCCGGCAAGCCGCATTCGGCCCACCGACGTTCGGCAGCAGGCGGCCGAGGGCACTGCACGCGGCCATGAGTCGCGGCGCGAGCCGTCGGAAGTGCTCGCAAAACGTCAGACGCGAGTCCAGAACGATGCCGAGGTAGCGCATGGCCGACCCGACATCGATCCCCACCCCATCCACCGTCACTCGAGCCCCATTCGGCGGCCCCCTCCGCGGCCTATGAATGCACAGGGCCTCGCATTTGTGGAGCGCCACCTCCAGCCCCAGTCCTCGGATGCGCTGAAGCACCTCCTCTACACTCTCGGTAGCGAGCGCGGCCGCTTCGCTAAAGTTAGCGCCGCGGGAGGTGACCAGCGTATCATCCGCATAGCAGGTCACGCCGGCCCCCTCCGGTAGCGCACCCCGCAGCACCCAGTCGAAGCCGATGTTCCACAGCGTAGGGCCAAGGGCCGAGCCCTGCGGAACGCCGCGTGACATGGGTTTCGCCGCCCACTCGTCCCGCGCCGGATACCGGATCTCCCTCTCGGAGAGGTAAGCTCCGATGATGCGGCGCATGTGCTCCGGGAAGCCGTGGTACCGGAGCGCCTCCTCAATGCAGGCCCAGGGGAGGGTGTTAAACGCGTTCGCTATGTCGAGCGAAACAGCGAGTAACATATCGCGTCCCGCCAGCGCCTCCTCCGCCATCCCCTTCACTCTGCGGATCGCGTCGACGGTGGACCGGAAGTGCCGGAATCCAAATTGGGCCTCGGAAAGGTCCGGCCCCACCGTCTCCATGTGCCGCACGAGTCGGGCCACCAGGATGCGCTCGAACAGCTTCCCCACCTCATCCAAGAGAACGAGCGGGCGGTAGCCTGATGGCAAGTCCGCCGGTCGGCCCTCCTTCCTCAGCAGGACAAGTTTACCCACCTTCCACGGCTGGGGAAACTGGCCCCGCACGAGGCACGCGGTGAGCAAGGCCCTGAACCTCTCCTCCAGAGGGTCCAGGGCGATGATCAACGCGCGCCCCGGGATCCCGTCCAAGCCCGGGGCCTTTCTGCGGCCGCGAAGGCGCTGCATAGCGGCACCGAGCTCTGCCGCCGTCACTTCCGGCGCTTCGGTTTCGGCCGTCCCATCCGGTAGTCCCATCGGGGGAGGCGAAAGTCCATTCGCGGGTGGAAATAGGCCGGCGACCACAGTGTCCACCGTCTCCGGCCTCATGCTCCGGGTGAGCGGCGGCGCAAACGGGCGGAGCTTGTCTCGCACCATTCGGTACGGACGGCCCCACGGGTCTGCGTCAAGGGAGGCCAGCATTTCTGCAAATCCGGCGTCCTTTGCCGCCGCAATGGCTGTCGACAGAGCAGTCTTGCTCTCCCTGTATGCCGCAAGCAGGCGGTCCTCCTCCTCGGGATCGCGGAGTCGCCGCCGGCGGCTGCGGGCGTGTGCACGCCTAGCGCGCACGCAGGCGAGCCGCAGTTCCGCGATCTCCGATGACCACCAGTGCACGCGGCGAAAGGGGGCACCAGGCCGAAGACGGGGCATCGCGACGTCACAGGCTCGCGTTAGCGCCCCACGAAGCCACTCAACCTCGGCCGAAACGTCTATATCCTCGGGGCTGGCGGCGGAGCCCTTGACCCAGGCCTCAACCTCGGCAGCCTCGTGCAGCAGCTCCCTGTCCAGCTGTTTGACAGCCCAGCGCGGGGGCTCTCCCGGCAGAGGGTGCCACAGGTCGGTCGGAGCCGTAGAGAGGGCCGTCACATCGAACCGAATGTATCGGTGGTCCGACAGAGTTTCTACCTCCTCCAAGACTTCCCAACCCGTGACGCGGCGCGCAAGGGAGTGTGTCGCAAACGTGACGTCCACGACCGATCCTCCCTCGTGTCGTACACAAGTGTGCACCCCTCCCCTGTTCAGTGCCGTGTATCCTCCCGCAACGGCCCAGTCCTCCGCCTCCCTGCCTCGCGCGTTTGTCACCGTGGACTCCCACATCGGTGACTTGGCGTTGAGGTCCCCAGCGACGAGTACGTGGCGAGGACGGCGCCCGGCCACCAACACTTCGAGCTGGCGGAGGTATCGCTCGAACTGCGCAAGTGAGCCGTTCGGAGAGAAGTACACGGCGACGATCATCGTGCCATCAACCTCCCCCGCGACCCACCCGCGCCCCTTCGACAGCCGCTCCAACGGTGGTGCCCCAGCGCCCGTCCTCACGACCAATGCGACAGTGCCGTCGTCGTCACCCGCCCAGCCGGCGTGCGCCGGAACCCGGTAAGGCTCAGCGACAACCGCCACGTGTATCTGCCACTGCGCAAGGCTCTGGATCAGCAAGTCCTGTGCTCTCGCGCAATGGTTCAGATTGGCCTGCAGGAATCTGCACGTGGCCATTTACGCGGCAGTGTCCATGTCAGCCTCCGCAGTAGCCGCCCCTGCACCGGGGGTCGGCTGGCGCTGTGGCTGGGGAGGGGCCTGTGGGCCCAGACTCACCGCCGGCGCTCTCCTCGGTGCAGGGCAGGCTTTGCTGCCGCACGTGTGCTCAGAAGGCCTACCCGCCGCCGCGCACAGGGTGCAGCGCGGCGTGGCGTGGCAGGCGCCGGCCTTGTGGCCGGGCTCACCGCAGCGATAACACAGATCACTGCGGTCCTCCGTCGACGGGCATAGCGCACGCGTGTGGCCAGGCTCCAAGCACCTGTAGCAGCGCAGTGGGCGCGCCGTCAGCAGCTCTACTCGGGCCATGCCCCATCCGACTGAGAGGCGGCCCGCCGCGAGGACCTTCTTCGCCGCAGACACGGGGCAGCGCACCCAAGCTGCGCAAGCGCCGGTCGCGCCAGGGCGCACCTCACCGCACTTTACCGCCCCCCGTTCACATTCACCCGAGCGAGCCACCGCAGCGGTCACCTCGTCCGCTGTGACGGAATCGTCGAGGCCGAACACCCGCAGTTCTGCGGACTTGATCGGCCTCGAAACTCTCGCAGTCTGCGAGCCGAGAACCTCCTCCAGTTTTCGGGCCAGCGCGTCCGCCTTGGTAGCACTCGCGGCACCCGCCCCCGCCACCTCCAGCACCCGCGCCCCGGTGACCGATCGCTTGAACCGCAGCGAGGTGATTTCAAGCGAAGCGATGTCAATTTTTGACCTCGCTTCCGAAATCACCTGCGCATACGTCATGCCCGCTTCCATCGCCTCCGGCTGCAGCGTAATAACAACTGCAGCAGAACGCGGCAGACGCAGCTTGCGCGCGGCCAGCTGGCCCGGCGTGGGTGGCGTCCCCGCGGTCCCACGAGCCACCGCCGTCACCGGTCCCGCGAGCGGGACGGACGCAGAGGCGGGCCCCGACAGCTCGCCGTCGGGTACCCGACGCGCCGCCATCGTCCTACGACGCCGGCGACGGCGGGCGGGTGTCTCGTGCACCACCCAGTCCGCGGGCGAGGCAGCAGTCGGCGTGTCGTCGATCACCTCGACGTCGACGTCGTTCGTCTCATCATCCACACAAGCGGCGGGTGGCGAGCGGGCGGTCGCCGCGTCCTCCCTCACACTCGTCGCCGTCGCGGGCAAGTCGCCGTGCGCGCCTACCGCACGCCCGCTGGCAGAAGCGGGCGAGCAGCTAACACGTCCGCCAGCCACCGCACCCGCATATGTGCCGCGTGTAGCAACACGTGCCGCCGCCACCCGAGCAGCAGCCGCCGACACCGTAGCGCGCACGCCGGCGCCGGGGGCCGGCGCGGCACGCACCACGGCGGCTGGCGACCCGCGCACCGCGGCGGGCGTTGACCCGCGCACGGCGGCGAGCGGCGGCCCGCGTACCGCGGCCGCCGGCGGACCTCGCACAGAGACGACCGGCGGCCCACGCACCGTTACGGCCGGCGGCACACGCACCGTGACGGCCGGCGGCCCACGCACCGTAGCGGCCGGCGGCCCACGCACCTTAGCGGCCGGCGGCCCACGCATCGCGACCGCCGGCGGCACACGCACCGCGACGGCCGGCGGCCCACGCGCCGTGGCGGCCGGCGGCCCACGCGCCGTCGCGGCCGGCGACCCGTGGGTCACACGTGCCGCAGCAGTCGCCGGTGCTCGCGCCGATCCGGCAACGGCCGGCAACCGTACACGCCCGGAGTCAGCCGCCGGCGGCACACGCGCCGCGGCGGCAGCCGGCGAGGCACGAACAGCGGCAGCAGCAGCAGGCAAAGCGCGAACAGAGGCGGCGGCAGCCTGCACGGGTGCCACAACAGGGGCACGGCTCGCCTTCTCCAGCTCGTCGACCCTAGCGCGGAGGCGGGCGTTCTCCTCGGAGACACGGCGGGTCTCGGCGGTAGCCGTGCGGACACTCAGTTCCGCAACAGCGTCCCCGATCGCCGCCGTAGCCTTCTTCAGGCCACCAAGCAGCTCGCCCTTTATATTTTTGGACTTGCGGCCCACTTCAGCTATGTAAAGAATAGCCGAGTTTATCTGAGCCACAAGTTCCCCCACCGGTACGACGCCCCCCGCGAACGCCGCTGACGTCGAGGCACGCGGCGATGTCGACCGACGATAGTACTGAGCCGTAAGGCTCGCCACCTCTGTCTGCGCGCAGAGCTTCTGCTCTTCGCGGGCGGCCTCCTTCGCCTCACCAGCCGTTCTACGGGCGCCGCCGCGCTTCGCCGTTCTGCCACGGGCCCTTGCGGCGACACCGCCGCGCGTCCCTACGCGGGACACCTTTGGGAGCAAAGCCGTCTCCTCCTCGCCATCTGGCTCAGAGTCCCACGACCCATCCGACTCAGTGGAGCGGCCTCGCTTCCTCGCTGCCACCACCCACAACTTACCGCGAGTTGGTTTTTTTCCCTCGTGGGTAGTTCGAGCGCCGCCGCCAGACGCCTCGCCGTCTCCCGCCATAGCGGCGCCGGCAGCCGACAGATCGGCGCCAGGCGCCGCGGCCGCATCCATCGTATCTTATAACGTGCACTACGCACGCACACGCCAAACACAGATGCACACGTATGCAGGCACTTCACACTTTTATTTACTAATAAATAAACAAAAGCAATTGCTGCGGGTACTTATTTGCAAAGTAGCGAACAGCGCACACATCTACTCGCAATGGCGTACCGACGCAGACTCACCTACCTACCTACCTACCTACCTACCTACCTACCTACCTACCTACCTACCTACCTACCTACCTACCTACCTACCTACCTACCTACCTACCTACCTACCTACCTACCTACCTACCTACCTACCTACCTACCTACCTACCTACCTACCTACCTACCTACCTACCTACCTACCTACCTACCTACCTACCTACCTACCTACCTACCTACCTACCTACCTACCTACCTACCTACCTACCTACCTACCTACCTACCTACCTACCTACCTACCTACCTACCTACCTACCTACCTACCTACCTACCTACCTACCTACCTACCTACCTACCTACCTACCTACCTACCTACCTACCTACCTACCTACCTACCTACCTACCTACCTACCTACCTACCTACCTACCTACCTACCTACCTACCTACCTACCTACCTACCTACCTAGCTACCTACCTACCTAGCTACCTACCTACCTACCTACCTACCTACCTACCTACCTACCTACCTACCTACCTACCTACCTACCTACCTACCTACCTACCTACCTACCTACCTACCTACCTACCTACCTACCTACCTACCTACCTACCTACCTACCTACCTACCTACCTACCTACCTACCTACCTACCTACCTACCTACCTACCTACCTACCTACCTACCTACCTACCTACCTACCTACCTACCTACCTACCTACCTACCTACCTACCTACCTACCTACCTACCTACCTACCTACCTACCTACCTACCTACCTACCTACCTACCTACCTACCTACCTATCTATCTATCTATAAAAACAGCCATCTCAACTCATCTGCGCCTTGATTATGTAACTTTCTATGTATACATCTGTGTGCGAATGCGGAATGTTTTATTTGCTTACCACTGTTGTATAGACAAGAGGCGTAATAGTTTTA
The DNA here is from genome assembly GCA_934045075.1 of Yponomeuta sedellus. Classification (NCBI taxonomy): domain Eukaryota; kingdom Metazoa; phylum Arthropoda; class Insecta; order Lepidoptera; family Yponomeutidae; genus Yponomeuta; species Yponomeuta sedellus. The sequence goes on along the minus strand of OW203746.1, from coordinate 8,476,290 downwards.
ACCATTGAATTTTAAGTAAGTATAACACATAGTGGATTCCGCATTTCAGTGGATGTATGATACGCCACAGTGATATTGAACCACATAATTGTACGACAAGATCCAATTGATGTTTCGTTTTTATTTTCCACTAAAACACGCTCGAAGGCGTTTTAATCTGTAGTTACGTATTTTTCTGAGCGGGAGTATTGGAGCAGCTGTAGAATCTGTAGATACTCATTTGGGATTTCGTGGTCTTGAATCCCAGTATGTACTAATGACTTTGTTTTCTAAACGGTGTACGTTAGTGGATTTTAAAAACCTATTTAGAGGCTAGAATTTCCACCCATGCCGGGATTCGAACTCGCGACCTCTGGCTATGCGTGCCAGCGCTTCTCCAACTGAGCTAATGGGCGACTCACCGGCATCAGTGTAATACAGAGAATATTGTAAAGAGGTTCGAAATTTCACTGATGCCGGTGAGTCACCCATTGGCTCAGTTGGAAAGAGCGCTGTCATGGATAGCCAGAGGTCGCGGGCTCGAATCCCGGCATGGGTGGAATTTTTAGCCTATAAAAAGGTTTTTAAAATTGTACCTAGCACAGGTTAGTGCATTAAAAATAATTAAACCCAACACTAACAACCGGCTACGCTAAGAATGCCAATTTGGCTACCAATGTATTACCTCATTCTCAGCAGCAAGCAGTTCTCTACCTTTTAATTCTATGGCTGGAATATTCTGTTATTAAGACAATAGCAAACAAAGGTTGTCTTGGAAGATAGCTCAAAATAGGAACGCTTATGGCAATCATTGTATTCACATATTCAAACTTTAAAATTATTTTAAATAACGAAAGCGCCTAACTGACTGACTCCTAAGATACAGGTTACCCTTAGGAGTCAGGACGCTACGAAGCTGCCTGCCTGCCTGCCTGCCTGCCTGCCTGCCTGCCTGCCTGCCTGCCTGCCTATCTATCTATCTATCTATCTATCTACCTACCTACCTACCTACCTACCTACCTACCTACCTACCTACCTACCTACCTACCTACCTACCTACCTACCTACCTCCCTACCTACCTACCTACCTACCTACCTACTTACTTACATACATAGATAAACTTACCCCAGTATAGCGATGGGGTAGGCAGAGATCAGGCTTTACCCCACGCCATTTTATACCCATTTTAAAATAACTACTCAAAACAACATCTATGTAAATTACTCGTGCCTTATCTCTTATCAGTTAAGAGTCACTTTGTAACAATTACCTCGCTTTATACAGGTCCTGGATTCGATTCCGGCGTGTACTAAATTTACAACCCCTTTTTTTCTCAGGTAACGAACATTCGAGACTTTGTTATAACTGACCAAGGCACATTTTCATCGTTAATCTGCCAATATCAAGGAGTACCTCAATTGGTCATCCCTTAAATTTTTCCCTATCGTTTCGATTGATGACTTAACTGTATTTTTCAGAACTCTATAGAATGTACATACGGATGATAACATATCAGAATTAAAAACCTATTTAGAGGCTAAAAATTCTGCCCATGCCGGGACTCAAACCCGCGACCTCTTGCTATCCGTACCAGTTAGCCAGTACGGATAGCCAGATGTCGCGGGTTCCCGGCATGGCCGAAATTTTTACCCTCTAAATAGGTTTTTAAAATTGTCCTCAGCACAGGTTAGTGCAACAAAAAGAATATATCAGAATTATATTTTAGATGCATTGTAATAGAAATAAATACAATACGAAAACTTAATATGGAAGTAATTATTGATGCGCCGTCGTGTGTACCCGGCGTGACGTATAGCCACCGTAGGCAGCCGTGGCTGCGTGTAGTCGGCGACAACGCGACCTCGCCGATATCAGGATACTTGTAGCTCGCCGCGCGCTAACGGTACCCGAGCAGGGCTGCCAACCACGAACTAATGTAAAACCTAAATAATGGAAACGTTTTTTTATATTTTTTTATTAATAATAATATTGGCCTTTTTTTGCATCTACTTAATGAGATGATTTATACAGCGTCCAGTGGTATCTTCACTCACACTAGATGGGAAAGGGACCACTCCGACGCTGTAGTGCCTGGGACATGGTTTTATAGATGGTGTAGGCTTGCCCAGCACCTATACCATCCTGACAGCTTAGTCGGCCTAGCCCACAGGAAAGACTAGTCAATACGTGCGGAGCCAACCAAGCCGCGGGTTTCCTCACGATGTTTTCCTTCACCGTTAGCGTGTGATTGCGACTACAAATTTTCAAATGTACGTAACTTTGAAATTAAACAAAGTCGTTGGTACATGCCCGCACTCGGGATCGAACCTGGGGCTCTCGCTTGCCAGTTTATGGTTCTACCCACTGAGCTACCACCACTCCATTTTTTTATTAATTAACTGGTAATAGATGATGATGGCACATGATTGATAATTTGTTTTTTTACACTGTTATTTCGGCATGTATTAATTATACTACCGAAATTATCATTTATATAGTATTTTTTTTAATGCACTAACCCGTGCTAAAGACAAATTTAAAAACCTATTTAGAGGCTAAAAATTTCACCCATGCCGGGATTCGAACCCGCAACCTCTGGCTATCCGTGTCAGCATTCTACCAATTGAGCCAATGGGCGACTCACCGGCATCAGTGAAATTACAGCCCCGACTACCTACTTTGCAGTTAGGTAGTCGGGGCTGTAAGTAATGCAATTTGCTTAAGCCAGATGTCGCTGCCTGTACGTAATACAGAGAATAGGTAGTGTAAAGAGGTTCGAAATTTCACTGATGCCGGTGAGTCGCCCATTGGCTCAATTGGTAGAGCGCTGGCACGGATAGCCAGAGGTTGCGGGTTCGAATCCCGGCATGGGTGAAATTTTTAGCCTCTAAATAGGTTTTTATCATTTATATGTTTTCGATTGAATTATTTATGTACCTACATGCACCACGTACCGACTACATTCTTCATGCAATCCACTACATCCAAAGGTTGTCTGGAAGAGATCGTTCTTAGCGATAAGACCGCCAATTGTATAACATTACTTAGATTTAAGAATTATGGTTGGAATATTTTTCTGGTTGTGCAATAAAGTGTTCTCTATCTCTATCTATCAATCTATGTTTTGTATGGACATCTACTTCCTTCTGTAGATAGATAGAATATTCTTTATTGCATGTACACCAAGGATTACATAATAGACTTATAAAATAACAGTACAGTACAAGTGGCGGCCTTGTTACTAAAAGAAATTTCTTCCAGACAACCATTGACGGAAAATAAGAAACTGAAACTGAAATACGGGTAGTCGGCGCAACTAAACAATATTAGATAACATATTATATTATAGTTGAATACACATACATAAACGATACATAAATATGAAATTGATACACATACATAAACGGTAATGTCTGTAATGTATTAGTCCAGTCCAGACCATCGCGTCGTCAGTCCATCTGGTGGAGGGCCTGCCCACGCTGCGTCGTCCGGTCCGTGGTCGCCAGGTCAGAATTTTTTCGCCTCGACGGCCATCAGTTCTTCCAGCTATGTGCCCCGCCAACTGCGAAACGAATGAGATCTTTAAATTCGATGTAGGTATTATAGAAGTATAGTTTGGAGCCTATGCCAAGTTACAAGACCAGCACATACATTTTAGGCACCGACTCCAAAATATATTTCAATATTTGGCGTGCAGTGTAGCTACGTGTTGTCTGGGGGGCGGCGGTACACGATTTGTTTAAACGGCAATTTCCATGTTTTTCGATAACAACCCTTTTATGTCCCCACTGCTGGGGTACGGGTCTCTTCCTGCGATGCAGGAAGGTTAGGCCATACTCCACCACGGGAGCCAAGTCCGGGTTGGTGGGGGATTGTAAGACAGTGGCGTGCCTTACTGTCAGAAGTTATCAAGCCACCCACAAGGTATGTCCTTACTGGTCACCATATCACAGGGTGGCCTAATATGGAGCCATAAACAAGCCATGTGAAATGAAGTGATTGTCTTGTGTTCAGATAATATAAGTGAAGGATTTGGTGGATTTCCATAACTGTGACGTCGTTGCTTGGCTAGCTCGGGGTTTCCTAGTTTGAGACTAGGATTGTGTGGTGGCGAATAACAATTACTATTATTTTCTCAGCATAGAAAATAACTGAACTATTTTACGGATCCCACCGACACAGCCCTACAGCCTAACACTTAGTATTCAGATGTTTATCAGCGGTGGTCCATTTCGCCGCATCCACCGCATTGTCTCAGGTTCGATACCGGACACAGCTCAAGATAAAGCCTGGACTCGAAGTCACCTTTATTAGCATGTGTTTATGTAACGGACCTGACTTTAAGCTTTGTGCCGTTGGAGCTGTAAAGAGCCTAAATACAAGAGTCTTCTAGTTGACTTCGAAGCGCTCGTGGCCTAGGCGAACCGACTGCTTGGAATCAATCACTTGATTAAGCAAGAACACGCACGGTCAGGTATGGGATGGGTGAGCGTCCCGTGACTACCGCTAGTGGCATTTTTCCGAGCGCTTTCGTGCTTCGCAAGGCACGTTAAGCCGTTGGTGCCAGCTGTCATATAATGGCAGTCGTTAAGCCATGTCAGAGGCCTTATGGGTGGCTTGATAACTTCTGACAGTAAGGCCCGCCACTGTCTTACAATCCTCCACCAACCCGGACTTGGCCCCCGTGCTGGAGTATGGCCTAACCTTCCTGCGATGCAGGAAGAGACCCGTACCCCAGCAGTGGGGACATACAAGGGTTGATAACGATAACGAACAACGAGTCTTCTACTAGTGCGTCCTGCAGGACTTAGTTGTTTAATTTAGTTTGAAAGATTTTTATTGATATAAAAGTGAGAGGCAAATTACAGAAAAACATGCAGTGACAATAAATTAATGAATTAATTAATTCTTTCCGAGTATTTTAAGGACGTAGGACGCCCTCCGACCAGGTGAGATGACGATCTGCGAAAAACTGCCGGCAGATGCTGGATGCGGCTAGCTGAACACAGGGCGCTATGTCGCTCATTAGGGGAGGGGTATGTCCAGCAGTGGACTACATAATATAGCCTGAAGAAGAAGATGAAAATGACTATGCTAAATTCCGCCAAAAATTATACAATCACCATGCGGTTAGTTAATTCACCGCCCTCCCTCCCACCTTTTCAAGCAGAAGCAAGATACGAACACACCACCACCGACACCAATACTTGTGTGAGAAAATACGCGATGCGTTTCGTAACATAACTGCTAAATGTAACGGAGGTTACAGTTAGCAGTTATACTTTTTCAGGTCATCGTCAGACATTGTCAGTGTAGTGTGTCACAACCCTAATAGTGTTTTGTGATAGCTGATTGAGGGTAGTCTAAAACCTCAGCCGAAGTATGGCCTGATGCAGTGATTCCTGCGATGTAGGTAGAGACCCGTGCCCTAGCAGGGTTGATATCACAATCTCTGATGGCAAAGTATGGTCATCACGAGTACCTACGTCCACTTGGCGATTTTACACGATGTAGTATATGAGGGGTTATGTAATACTTCATGTACTATGGTTTCCTCACGATGAATTCCCTTGAAGCCTTAAAGAAAAAGCAAAATAATAGGCTAGGCAAAATAATCTGGTAGCTTATCCTACCATGGTTTGTTAATGAAACTTAGCAAACTGTACTCCACAGTGTCTAGTTTTGCAATAAACAGCCTGAAATCACTTTGTAATCATAACTTTATCAGCTCGCTCTCTGGTCTAAGCATCAGATTGTAAAAGCGAGAGGGACGACCCCACGACCCGCGTTAGAGAGAGACGAAAGAGTCACGTTCCGTTGTTTACCGCGCGTCGATTCAGAGTTATTGTAATGAATACGATATAAATAAGTTACGTAAATGGTTCACAAGGAAAGATATGGAGGGGTCTGATTGTCTTGTTGTGTTAATAAAAACGTGATTCCACTGAGACACTGCTAAAATAGTATTTTCTAAGGTTAACACGAGCAGTAGACATAATTAAAACTGTTTTTATACGGATTTATGCTCGTTTATTACATTTTTACAATTTTCCAACGTTTCGGCACTTTTTCAGGTGCCGTGGTCCCGGATGACTGAGGTGACAGGTGTCTTTTAGAAATCATTAACGGTTAGTTTACTACCCTCGGCAAAAATTACAAAAGTTAATTATGAAGTTACGTTCCAAAATAGACAAACCAATTATTTTTTATATAAAGTCAACAATATTGATTATTAGTAATTGAAGTTAAAATTAAATTTATAAACTAATTTCTTTATATGAACTTAAAGATACCGATTATTAATTGAAATTAAATTGATTTTTTATTATTTATTCTACAGTCACACTTCTAGCAAGGGGGTCTCATGCACTTAAGCACTGGTTCCCATGCTACCGGTATGTTCCAACCACGATCTCTATTAAAATTTGGATGCCGGCGGATCTCTATTGCCTCACGTATCATTCTAGGGAAGAAACGGTCTTCTCGGGCTAGAACTTTAACTTTATCGAAATGTATAAAGTGGTTGGTACCGCTAAGTGTATGCTCGCTGACTGCAGATCTACCAGAGCGCTTATGTTTCACATCAGCGATATGTTCCTTCACCCGCTCAGCTATGGTACGCTTCGTTTGACCAATGTACGAGGAACCACATTCACAGTCAAGCTTGTATACTCCTGCCTCTTGTAAGGGAATCCTGTGCTTGACACTTCGCATGAATTGGTGTATCTTTCTTGGCGGCTGGTAGATGGTTCTGATTGAGGCGCGTTTCAAAATACTCCCAATTTTGTCAGTCACTCCTCTCACGAAAGGCAGGTAGGCTCCGTCGCGGAGGACGTGTCAAACCGGACACAGTCGAGCGAGTTCCAGCCTACCTGCCTTTCGTGAGAGGAGTGACTGACAAAATTGGGAGTATCTTGACTGTGAATGTGGTTCCTCGTACATTGGTCAAACGAAGCGTACCATAGCTGAGCGGGTGAAGGAACATATCGCTGATGTGAAACATAAGCGCTCTGGTAGATCTGCAGTCAGCGAGCATACACTTAGCGGTACCAACCACTTTATACATTTCGATAAAGTTAAAGTTCTAGCCCGAGAAGACCGTTTCTTCCCTAGAATGATACGTGAGGCAATAGAGATCCGCCGGCATCCAAATTTTAATAGAGATCGTGGTTGGAACATACCGGTAGCATGGGAACCAGTGCTTAAGTGCATGAGACCCCCTTGCTAGAAGTGTGACTGTAGAATAAATAATAAAAAATCAATTTAATTTCAATTAATAATCGGTATCTTTAAGTTCATATAAAGAAATTAGTTTATAAATTTAATTTTAACTTCAATTACTAATAATCAATATTGTTGACTTTATATAAAAAATAATTGGTTTGTCTATTTTGGAACGTAACTTCATAATTAACTTTTGTAATTTTTGCCGAGGGTAGTAAACTAACCGTTAATGATTTCTAAAAGACACCTGTCACCTCAGTCATCCGGGACCACGGCACCTGAAAAAGTGCCGAAACGTTGGAAAATTGTAAAAATGTAATAAACGAGCATAAATCCGTATAAAAACAGTTTTAATTACACTGCTAAAATGTAAATTTTCGTTCATAAATAGTCTTTGATAAATAGATAGATCAAATTGTATATTATACGTCGTATATATCGGAGGTATGAACTATTTAGGTTTCAACCCTAAAATTCCCTTAGTAGTTCCAAGATTTTCTAACCTGAATAGGTGATCGAACCGTGACAACCGTTTATGGCATTTTTCCGAGCGCTTCGCTTCGCAAGGCATTTTAAGCCGTTGTTGTCGGTTGTCATTTAATGGCAGTCGTTAAGCCGTGTCAGAGGCCTTATAGGCGGCTTGATAACTTCTGACTGTTAGGTCCGCCGCTGTCTTACAATCCTTCACCAACCCGGACACGATCTGGGGCATGATCTCTTCCGGCCCGTATCGGTTTGTTATAACATATTTTAAACTTTCGCGACTTGAACACATTATTTGAATATTTTCGGGGCTTAATTGCGTAGTAATTTACAAATTTACAATAATTTACAAAACTTGACGTTTCGACGACGTTATAGTCATCGTGGTCACGAGAAGACTGATGGCTGGTGCCCGTTCGATTCTCTTCGGGTCTCATTCGGGTCCGAGCCGTTCGCAGGAAGAGACCCGTGCCCCAGCAGTGGGAACATACGAGGGTTGATATCGTATCGTCCCAAATCGATCCGGAAGAGGCGTCTGTGGCGACTCTACTGCTTCACAGTTCCTGTTGCAAGAATGTGGTGCTCGACCTGTGGACTCCTGCGGGTTGCTCTAAAGCTTTTCATGCACCGCGACTGTTTCGGCCTGAAAACTGAGAGTAAGAGTTATAAATGTGAATATATCCTATATCCTTGTATATCCTAGCCACCAATGTAATTTAATCAATTTCAATATATTCATGTTTTGTTTGTAATTCTAACTATAATTCGTAATTTTATTATAAAAAATGAAATGTTTTATGCTGTATGCACATGTATTGGTGTTATGGATTGAATTGAGTGTTTTCGTCACTTCATATTTGTAATTTATATCCGTAATACTGTTTTATGTATCTAATAAATAAATATAAATTATAAGCTCACTTATGTACTCGTTTATATTACGCTTTATTTGCTTATGTTTTGTGTAAAACATTTCTTTCCATGGGTATAATAACATATCTTCTTCTTCTTTGGTCCCTTTACTTCTGCGTGGAGTCTGGGACTGACGCAAGGGCATTCCGTTTATCTCTGTTCATGGCTAGGGATGGTAGCTTAAACCAAGCTACCCGTTCTTCTTCGTCTCTGAGAGAACGGATCTCTTTCACGTCTTTGATGGTCTTCCGGGTCGTCGTGAGTCTCCGAAGGATTTCCAGTCGAATTCCACCTTCGGGATATGGTGATCCGGTGGTTAAAGAGTATGCTCTAGCCAACGCCATTTGCATTACCTGTGTCAGCTACGGGTTTTTGTTTTGTCATCTGCCTTAATAAAGTATAATAAATAAGTGATATAATATCGTGCCACGCCACTTAAAAGTAGGTTTTTACCTAGTTGTGTAGTTTTCTTTGAAAAATATGTTATTTGCTATATAGTCTTCAGTCATCCAAAATAATTTCAAAGAAGAATTTAATTGTCATCGCCCGCGACGACTAAAAACGCAATTAACGCGCGCGAGCTTAGCGCTTCCGTAAAATGGAAGCAAAACATATTATACAGTGCACAGCGCGTTTCAATCGCATTTCAAAAATGTCACATAATGTGCATACCAAGTTTCTTTTATTTTACACCGACAAACCCAGTGACACAATACACTAATATCTTTAAAATCTGCTTTACGAACGGCGAGTATTTCACCTGTGAGAGCGCCTTGTCGCGCTCGCGGGACTTGGTGGCATGCGCTCAGACACAGACCTACTACGTCGCGCGGTGAATAGGCAGCACAATCCCGTGGCCATATTGCCTCTGCCGATCGTTCGGTGCGTTTGATTTGTGGCGGGCTACATTAGCGCTAAATCTAATGCCGTTTATTGCCTACCTAACCTGTAAATAGGCGGCGAACTAAGTCTGGGCAGGCTTTAAAACAGCGTTAAAACGACCTAGGATATCCTTGAAAGGACTCGCCATAATAAATTTCGTATTTCATAAGCAGTATGTTGCTCGCATCGTCATAGCCCCGGCTGCCTATGTGATCTTAAACTACCACGAATGTTAAGCAACGTAGGGCGCGTTTAGTGCATGGGTAGGTGACCGTCTGTGACTAACGCTAGTAGCATTTTTTTCGAACGGTTCCGTGCTTCGCAAGGCACGTTAAGCAGTTGGTGTCGTCTGCCGTCGATAGACGGCAGTCGTTAAGTCAAGTCAGGGGCCTTAGAGCGGCTTGAAAACTTCTGACAGTATGAGCAGCCACTAGTCCTGCAAGCCTCCACCAATCCGAACTTGGCCCCCGTGGTGGAGCATGGCCTATACCTTCCTTAGGGAAGAGACCCGTGCCCCTCGGTGGGGACATAATGGGTTGATGATGATGATGTTCAAGCAATTGGCATTGTACATACCAGAATGCATTAGCAGAACTAGGCCCAGATATTTAGTTTAGTTTCCCATGAGAATGTATGAACGAGCGTCTACTGTCAACTAAATAGTTGATAGACAGTTTGTAGTTTCGAAAATTTGGAAGTAACGCGGTTGATGACTCGAAATTTTATTGCGGTGAAATTCTATTTATTTCATATTGAGCCTGTATGGGTGGTAGTACTGGCTGATAAGGAATGTCCCAGGCGGTATATTTCGACCAAATGCAGGAGGTATTAGCAAAGGGCAAGATAAAAAGTATCCGAAACCGTCATGTGTGCATGCAACGACTAATAAATGTTGATAGAGTGAAAGGGGTCTGCCAGGATCGTGGCAAATAGGAAATTGGCGATATTGGTTATAAAATCCTATTTAGAGGCTGTAACTTCCACCCATGCCGGGATTCGAACCGGCGACCTCTGGCTATCCGCTGTTCTCTGTTCGATGCCTGTATACGTAATACAGAAAATATTGTAAAGGGGTTCAAAATTTCACTGATACCGGTGAGTCACCCATTAGAACAGTTGGAAAGAGCGCTGGCACGGATAGCCAGAGTTCGCGGGTTCGAATTCCGGCATGGGTGGAATTTTTAACCTCTAAATAGGTTTTTAAAATTGTCCTTAGCACGGGTTAGTGCATTAAAAGTAATATAATGATATTGGTTATTTTTAGTCAATTTTATTTTAAGCTTAAAAGCCTAGTATAGAAAAAATATATAACAGGTAAAAAGCTGTTACATTTTTGGTCTTCGATATTTACAGATTTCATGTTGCCGAAATCTGACCTTTGGACATACATACGAACCAAACAGATTAAGCTCATTTTGGGCCCATGATCGAGGCCCTGTTCAACCAAAAGCGGTATGAAAAAGTACTACGCCGTTCGCATAGTCCCACCTGGTCCCACCACTACGACGCAGCAATAAGCATATATAATGAATAACAGTTCGATTTTACATAAAACTTACTTCGCGCACTTTAGATATTTGCCCTGCGATAGCATTTGCTTAGGCGTGTCATTGCGACCCTACCTACGGTATTTTAAAGGTATTCTACTAGGTTAATGTTATGACTATTGTTGCTTGGGCTAGCACCCGACCATAACAACTAGACAAACAAGATCGCTGCACCCCATCCGCTCTCTCTGCAGCGCCATTTGTGCCTTGTTAGCGTGACAGGGACAGCGATAAATGACGTCACATTGACAGGTGTCTATTTGCGTTGGTCGGGCGTTTACGATCTAGAACAGAAGTGGTTGTATTCACACTTTCAACACCTGACAATGAAAAACAATAGGTTTGTAAAGTATAATGGTTTAACATTCGCTAAAATCACCCAATCATATCAGCTACGTGGATAAGTACCTTTGAATTAAATTCCATTGTCTGTTAAATCCAATGGGGGTTGGCGAAGCAAAGCTAAAACAAAGAGCTTGTTACAACATTTCAACTTGCACAAGACATAAACTCGGTGAAACTGAGAAACTTCTAGAGATTTGTAAGTAATTATTTCATCTTAATATCACCTTATTTATATGTGTCACCGATATAAAAAATATAAGTACTTATTTTTGGCAGTAGTACTCACCCTTTCTCTGTCAAACTCACACACTTACACACTCACTCATGCATTCACATTTAGATTAATTTTTTTACTCACACACATAGAGGGAGGACAATTAACACTGAACACTTTTCCTTAAATACTCTTGTTTTCAAACAGTAATTTACAGATTTTTTAAACCATCATAGTTAGGATTTGGTGTAGACTATTATTTGTAAACGGAGGAAGTAGGCGCTGTCTGCTGTAATACAGGTGATGAGCCTAGCACAGCAGCGGATGCTCAATAATTATAATTATAAACCAAAACATATATGTCAACATTTAGTTGTAGTCTAGTATAAGTCTTTTAAGTCACAAATAAATTTCTTACTTACTTACTTACTTACTTACCCACTCACTCACTCATTCACTCACTCACTCACTCACTCACTCACTCACTCACTCACTCACTCACTCACTCACTCACTCACTCACTCACTCACTCACTCACTCACTCACTCACTCACTCACTCACTCACTCACTCACTTACTCATGCCTACAACCCGAAGGGATAGGCAGAGACCAGGGTTTGCCACTTGCCACGATCGTAACAGACCTCTTTTGCTTCATCAACATTCATTAGTCGTCATGTACACGCACGACAGTTTCAGGTACCTGCTTCTTCACCATCGTCATCATCAGGCTATATTAGTCCACTGCTGGACCTAGCCTTGCTCTAATGAGCGCCATAGCACCCTGTCTTCAGCTTGCCGCATCCAGCATCCAGCCTGCAGTTTTTCGCAGATCGTCATGCCACCTGGTCGGAGGGCGCCCTGCACTACGTTTGCCGAGTCGCGGTCTCCACTCTAGAACACGTTTACACCAACTTGCTTCTTGCCCGTTGCCATCCCTTTCAGGGATGCGGACTTCAACAAAAAAGGGGATGTATTGGCAACCCACATTCGCTCGATATATTTATGAAATAAAAATTTCATCACAATCTTCGGTCATCAGCCGCATTATTTGAACTTCACTATCAACCCATTATTTCCCCACCGAGAGGCACGGGTCTCTTCCTGAGGAAGGCATACGCCACACTCCACCACAGGGGCCAGGACCGGATTGGCGGAAGCTTGCAAGACTAGGGGCTGATCTTACTATCAGAGGTTTTCAAGTCGCCCTAAAGCCTCTGACTAGGCTTAACGACTGCCATCTATCGACGGCAGCCGGCACCAACTGCTTAATGTGGCTACTTACTTGCCCTTTACTAATACATAAGTTGAATGGTGTCGGCCTAGAGAAAAGCACCAACCTAATTCTCCCCGCGGGTGTCGTAAAAGCCTACTAAGGGACACAAACCGGGGGGTGGGCAGCAGCGCCCCATCCAGTACAATTCCACCAAACTGCGATCCCCAACCCGCATGCCCAGCGTAGGGATTATGGGCACTACCCCCCGATAATGGCACAAAGTATTGCATTCATTAGGGGAGGACTATGTCCAGCAGTGGACTAGTATAGCCTGACGACGACGACGACTAATACATTCCCTATTTGGTTGAATAATGAATTGATAACAAACATATGTTTCCTTACTACACTCCGATATCGTTAATCTATCGAATATAAAATCCTAGTTGATTAAGGACCAGAATTATCTTTTCAAGACCTACCGGGCTAGCTCTTATCCCATTTACATTAATAAAATAACCGAACATCTCTATGCCTGTTCCTGTCAACCCCATACTTGGCATCACCGTACGGAGCGGCATCCAGAGATTAGACCACTGCACCAATGAATATTTTGTACAGAGAAGTGATACAGAAAAACGTCTTGGAGGATGGCAATTCAATTCAGTTCCATTAAATTTATTTCAACGTAAAAAAATTACATTCTGCTGAATTTTACATGCTGAATGTCAGTGTACAATGTAAAATGTAGGCCACTGCCTTCAGGAAGTATTGTAGTGCAGAAAAATGCAGCGGGAAATAAAACTCCATTCTGACCATCGTTTCTCAAGTCACCTTAACCAAATACATCAATTGCCACCTTTCTTTAAATATCTTTTTACTTTTACTTACTTACTTTACTTTTGATAAGATTTCGTGATTGCCATCAATAAACTTTAAATGCCAAAGCATTAGTGCCAAAGCAAAAAGTCGCACACAATTAACCATACAAAATACAGCACAGTGAGATGAAGTTGGTTATGATTACGGCTGGGGAGAGTCTCAATCATGTGCTCACATATAACTACAAGTTTTTAAAAAAAGAGAACATGCTTAAGCAGTTAGTGCCGACTGCCGTCGATAGATGGCAATCGTTAAGCCAAGTCATAGGCCTTAAGGCGGCTTGAAAACTTCTGACATTAAGACCAGCCACTAGTCTTGCAAGCCCCCGTGGTGGAGTATGACCTATATCGAGGGAAGAGACCCGTGCCCCTCGATGGAGGCATGATGGGTTGATGATGATGATGGTGGAAATAACTTTTAGTAATAAGGCCGTCAATTGCACTGTACTATGTTATTGTTATGTCTCTTATGTAATTCCTGGTGTACATACAATAAGGAATATTCTACCTATCTAACAATCCAAATCCTAACTGTGACAATATTTTTAGAACCTACAGTATAGAACTTTGGATCAACCTAGGCCTTTAATCGATTTCCGCTGAAAACAGTTGTTTTTAAGTTCTAGATTCTGGACCCTAGACCTTTCTTTTTTTTAATTCATGATGATTATAAAAGAAGATATGATTTTTCCATTGTTGGCCCTAGTAACCGGGAGCGTCTTAAACAAAGTTACGTTCACCGCGGCTGTTCATCGCGCAAAGCTGCTCGTTCTGTTTTTTTTTATTCTATGACGCAGCGCACAGATAGTCCACAAAGCGCCTTTGATCTGATACCGTTCGATATACCCTACAAGGTTAGCGCTAAACACGGATTGAATAGCCGCTAGCGGCTGCAGTAGCACTATGGATGGAAGTGTTGCCTTAATTCTAAGAACGAGAAGTGTTGCCTTAATACTAATGACTATGTTTAGATTATATTATTTTTATGTACAATTTGAATAAGCCTTAAGCTATCGGCTCCCAGGGAGCCAATTCCCACTTCATTAGCAAATAAATAAATATTCATAGACATATTAGACAGATCTCGTTAGCCCTGTACTAAATACAACTAAATGACTTGTGTTATAGGTGCTAACTCGACGATAGATTTAATACAATAAATACATAGATAACATCCAAGACCCGAGACAAACTAGAAAAGTTCGTTTCCTAGTTTGATCCGGCCGGGGTTCGAACCCGAGACCTTTAGTTTTACAGTCAGCGTGCCAAACCGCTGCACCACCGAAGCCGTCAAATAATTCGTATGCGACTCGAGCGATGCAATGCGAGCGTATGACTTTAATTCTACATAAAAATTCGAGCGACAGCCAAAATCTGTACGCCTTGTTAATACGCCTTGCCATGAATTTGAATGACAGACTGGGTTGGGAAGCTAGGCCGGCGGGATGATGCAAGTGCTTTTCCGGCGATAGTTTGTTTAGAAATAACTTGTGGTAAAATAAATCATGTAATTTAAAGTATTCCATCCTTTTTATTTCAGATTCGCAACAATTTACTGCGTAAAACAATAATTTGTTTAATCTGGGACGTTAGGCCTTCGTGCAATCGTCGGTGACCGTGAAATCGTGAGGACATTTGCATATTCGTACAGGATGCTTCAGAAAGACACGGGAGCACTTCACGGGGATGTACACTAATAGTCGGTACACTATGTGTTCTATCTATAATATAATATAATGCATCGCTGCAAATTATGTTGGTAAGCGTAAATCTCGAGAGCAGCTGAACCGATTTCGCTAATTCTTTTTTTTAGAATATTTCTTGAAGTACGAGGATGGTTCATACGGAGAGAAAAATAAAAGAAAAAGACTGTTAGGCGGTACGAAGTTTGCTCGGTCAGCTAGTTTAAAATAAAAAACGACTTCTGTACACTAAGGCACTAAAACGCAAAAATATTTTAAAGGAATATGACCTATAAATTCGAAATACGTATGTATCTAGGTATTGTAGAAGTATGGTTTGGAGTCTGTGGCAAGTTCCAGACCAGCACATACATTTTGGGCACCGACTTCAAGTTATACCTCTTCAAAATAAGTCCTAATTTGCTGCTGATTGAAGAGTTCCGCTCTCCATCTCTGGAAGTCTTTATCAGAAGTTCACCAAATTAAAATAAGAGCATTGAGACGCTATATTTATGCGAAAAAGAAAAGAAATATCGAAGTCAGTTAAGAGTTGACGAATTTATGCGAAAACATAGTAAAAAAAGTAATATACGCGTCGAGTTAATTATCTTCTTCTTTTTTGAAGTCAGTTAAAAACACTGTAAATTGAGTGTTTACTTATCGTGACAGTTAAATATATTGTATCTTTGAAAATAAAAAAAAATATCTGTGAAAACTTACATCCGGATACTCTCTAGGAGTTTGTTTTTTACACTTTATTGCACAGTAGAGGAAATAACACATAAGAAAATACATATAATACAATAGCAAGCTTATCTCTGTGAGAGATGTCTTCCAGAAAACCAGTGGAGTTTACGTTGTGTAAACTACAGTTCGAAGTCTGATCAGTTGGTCAGTGATTTAAATTTTTGTGCGGTTTACTTTAGTTAATAAAAAACCATTGAGAGTAATCTCAATGGTTTTTTATTATTATTATTTCTTATAGTCATAAAATTTTAAAAACAGAACAATTGGTGTTTGTAATTATTTTTTAGGAATACAACAGAAGATGAACACACGACAGTCATATGGTGTTTAACAAAAGAAGGTAACAAGCCCATCTTGGCCGACCAAATATTTTTTACCTAATATTTTCAGCAGCATAGAGCAATGATTTTTTTTACTTACGAATATTTGCAAAGTTGTAGTAGCCCCAGTGGAGGACACGACATCACGCGATAGAGCACCAATGCGATGGACCGAACAGGTTAAGTCCACTGTGGGCAGACTTCTGCATGAATGCAACAGAGCGGCATCTAACCAAGAGGGATGGCAAGACATCGTGAGCCAAGCCACATCAGCCTACAATAGAGCCTCTTCATGAGGACCTGCTGTCATGGAAAGACAGTCGATAAGCCATGTCAGAGGCCTCATGGGCGGCTTGATAACTTCTGACAGTAAGGCCCGCCACTGTCTTACAATGCTCCGCCAACCCGGACTTGGCCCCCGTGGTGGAGTATGGCCTAACCTTCCTGCGATGCAGGAAGAGACCCGTGCCCCAGCAGTGGGGACATACACAGGGGCTGATATCGATCGATCGATGAGAACCATGACCACTCTGTCAAGAGCGTGCCGACCAAGAAGAAGAAGTAGCAATACCACTCGCTAATTGTGAAGGAAAACATCGTGAAGAAACCTGAGTATCCGTAGTGTTCACATACCCCAAACTGTAAGTCCCCAATTCACAGTGAACTCGCATGGTAACTCGCTCTCTCTCTGAGACAATGTTTTTGCCCTGCATTGGGATGTGCTGTGTGGTATCGGCCTAGAGAATAGCACCAACCCAATTCCTCCCGCTGGTGTCGTAAAAGGCGACTAAGGGACACAAAACGGGGGGTGGGCAGCAGCGCCCCCTGCAGTACAATTCCACCGAACTGCGATCCCCAACCCGCATGCCCAGCGTGGGGATTATGGTCATTACCCCCTATGATAGCACAACGTGGCGCTCTTTAGGGGAGGGCTATGTCCAGCAGTGGACTACATATAGCCTGACGATGATTGGGATGTATATAGGCCACTGAAAAGGGGGGTCGTTCTTAGGTCGTGAAGAAATCTTAATCCGGCACTGCCTACCGGCCTCGCCACTTTACACTTAAAATGGTTTTAATTCGCCGCCATTCCCAGAACTATCGGCGCAATCTCCGCCACTTTACAGAGAACATTAGAATGATCTTTGCTTTATCTTTTCTGTTCGCCATCGCGTATAGAAGAGGAAGGGTCACAGAAAGGTGTTACAATAGCTAACTTTTTCGTCTACCTCCTTCGACTGACTAGTAGAAAATGCTTAAGGCATTAAGTTCGCCGCATTGTGCGGTTTTATTGTTAAAATGTATGTACAATAAAAGTATTAATCTATTAGATAATATAAAAATGAATCGCTGAATGTGTTGGTAAACGCAAATCTCGAGAGCATTTGAACTGATTTCGCTAATTCTTTTTTTAGAATATTCCTTGAAGTCCGAGGATGGTTCTTATGGAGAGAAAAAAAAGGATCGACTGTTAGGCGGTATAAAGTTCGCTGGGTCAGCTATTAATAATAATATTAATAGCTATTGCAGGGTTACCTAACACACATTCGCGTGAAAAAGTGAACCAGGCGCCAACTGTGATCAAGAACTAAAATTATAAATTCATCTCGAATTTAAGACCTACTGCCAATCCTTTCATAATTTTATTAAATTTAAGTGCATACGAATGTCACTTTTTGGAATGACTAAAAGTCATTCCAAACAGATACCTGTGTATGGTAGATCCTGACTTTTTTGAGCCTATAATTATAGCTGTGAACATCCGAGGCTATATTTTCTTTAATTTATTATTTATACAGCATACTTTTAGAAATATCAATAAAAGTAAAGAAATATCTCTTTTATAATATCGAAAAGTATGTATAATTTACTTTATCGCAGCCTGTGGTAAATATTATCTATTATATTCTTCTTAATGCATTAACCCGTGCTGAGGACAATTTTAAAAACCCAAAACCAATTAAAGACCGTGCCACGGCACGGTTAGCCAGAGGTCGCGGGTTCGAGTCCGGCATGGGTGGAATGTTTAGCCTCTAAATAGGTTTTTTAAATCTTATCTACCTCAGCGCTTGAAATAGCCGATCTGCGGTGGGGCTTGCGTAATAATTAAGTCCTCTCTCTCTCTCTGAAAGAAGGCCTGTGCCTTGCAGTGGGACTTTTATAGACTACACAAAAGGTGTTAAACGTGATCTGGAACCCACGAATAAAGTATTAAACCTGTATCCGGCGAGTCAACAGCATCCACATAGCTTTTCAACTTGATTGTAGTTCTACTGTAGTTATTCTGTGAATTCGCAGTCCATTTGCAACCTCTGCCGCTAGATTCTAGGCAGTTAGCTTAATACGGCCTTAAACCGGGGCTCAAGTAGTGTTTAAAGCTGATAAGTAATAGGATTTATTATGGAGCAGGTATTTTTATCAGCCATCTCCCGGTGTCGGTAGTTCAGGCTTATCGGCAAGCGAGGACTTATGGAGTTTGAGAATGCAGAGTTTTTTTATCGGTCTATTAGTACTGTCTTATAGAAGTAGACTGCCTAGTTGGTCTAGCGCTGGGATGGCAAACCCATGGCACGCGTGCCATTGATGGCACGTGACAAAATATTTTTGCCACGCAAACCGATTACTATTATTGTTATTATTTATTTACTGAAATTTAATAACAATACAGTGAAAACCATTGTGTTAAACAATTCATACATACGAAGTATATGTAAGTATTTTAAACTGTTTGTTAATTAAGCAATATATTATTTGACGTAACTGTAAAAGATCGTTTTAATGCACCTACCCGTGCTAAGGACAATTTAATACGTAATACAGAGAATATTTTAAAGAGGTTCGAAATTTCACTGATGCCGGTGAGTCGCCCATAAGCTCAGTTGGAAAGAGTTCGAGGGTTCGAATCCGTGGAATGGGTGGAGTTTTTAGCTTCTAAATAGGTTTTTTGTAAAAGATCGAATTTGATATAAACAAGAACAATAAAAACTATAATTTCACAAATTGGACGCCCTTTTTTCCATCACGTTTACAATATTGTAAACATTCCTCTGTCACACTTCTGAGCCTCGTCGTCAGGCTATACTAGTCCACTGCTGTACATAGCCCTCCTCTAATGAGCGCCATAGCGTCTTCCTATCTTCAGCTTACCGCATCCAGCATCTGCTTACAGTTTTTCTCAGATCGTCATGTCACCTGGTCAGAGGGCGCCCTACACTACGTTTGCCGAGTCGCGGTCTGGACACAAGGCTACGTTTACTCCAACGGTTGTCGGTTCTTCGCGAGATATGGCCAGCCCACTGCCACTTCACCTTGCGAATTCTGTGAGCTATGTGGATAACTTTGTTTCTCTGTCGGATGCATTCGCTACGAAATCCTATTCTTCAAGAGAAACTCCGAGCATCTCTCCATGGCTCTCTGCGCAACTTTGAACTGGTTGACCAACCCTTTCGTGAGTGTCCATGTCTCGACTCCGTAGGTCATGACAGGTAGGACGCACTGATTGAAAACTTTCGTTTTCAAGCACTGCGGTATGGATGACGAGAAGACTCGGCGTAGTTTCCCAAACGCTGGGTCTTTTCTTGGCCTCCAGCTTGGGGATTATGGGCATTACCCCCCTTCTAAGCAAACAAATCACACTCTGGTGCTGACTTTAAGAGGAGTATGAGTGGAGAATGAGAGTGGGAGACTGTGTTAGACTTAGTTAGACCTGAGATATCCGCACTTAGACTCATAGTTTACCTTAGTTTTAGTTTAACACTTTGGTTTCCTCACGATATTTTCCTTCACTGTTAGCGAGTGGTCTTGTTTCTATAATTTTATAAAATGTACATAATATAGAAAACAAAGTTTCCATAATATAGAAAATAAAAATAGTACAATCATATGGGTACAGCGATATCATTTCGATGTAAAACCTAACTGCAAAGTAGGTAGTCGGGGCTGTAAGTGATGCAATTTACTTCAGCCAGATGTCGCTGCCTGTACGTAATACAGAGAATAGTGTAAAGAGGTTCGAAATTTCACTGATGCCGGTGAGTAGCCCATTAGCTCAGTTGGAAAGAGGGCTGGCACTGATAGCCAGAGGTCGCGGGTTCGAATCCGGCACGGGTGGAATTTTTAGCCTCTAAATAGGATTTTAAAACAAAATCGTTAGTTCATGCCGCGATTTTAACTCACGGCCTCCTATCTAAAAAGCTGGTCTGTGTACCACCGCTCTCACGCGCACAGAAGTAATAAAGTTCACTAGGAAGTGCCAAGGACGACTCCACATATGTGTTACTATAGTTATAGTACTTTTTTTTACTATTTTTATTTTTAATGCACTAACCCGTGCCAAAGAACAAATTTAAAAACCTTAAAAACCTATTTAGAGGCTAAAAATTTCACCCATGCCGGGATTCGAACCCGCAACCTCTGGCTATCCGTACCAGCGCTCTACCAATTGAGCCAATGGGCGACTCACGGCATCAGTGAAATTTCGAACCTCTTTACAATATTCTCTGTATTACGTACAGGCAGCGACATCTGACTTAAGCAAATTGCATTACTTACAGCCCCGACTACCTACTTTGCAGTTACTTAGTTACTACTTTTTTTTTGTTAGTTATTAATGAATTATACTCAGTATTTAATTTCCCAGTCATCCCTAAGTTAAAATAATTTAATCTAATTTGGTGATATGTCAGGATCGTGGCAAGTGACAGTCCTTATTCTCTGCATATACATCTGGGACATAAGCGTGATCCTAGGTATTATAAATGATTTGATGGCTTATTTTGTCATAGCTTGCAGTCACATTTTTAGAAAAAATGGCGAAATCCATAAAGGTTCGGCATCTATGGTCTGGCAGAATCACGTTTCATGTATGGGATAGGTGGGTTCGATTCCCACTGAGGTGCTCCAAAGATTTGTAATATGGGTGTTGTGCCACGTTTAAAATACCCTTTCCTGGCGTATCCTAATTTGAGACCAGTGCAAGTTATTGTGTTGTGTAGAAGTTATTATTTAATATTATGTTAGTACCAACTTAGCTCAATAAGCTCAAAGCGCGGTAATGCTGCCAGTGTCTTGGGCACCTTTGGATCGGAAATGTCTCGGGGCGGTTTATTTGATTCACATTATTATTAAAAAAAAATATATAAATTCTGTATTATTTTTCTCTGACTTTTTGAACGAAATTTTTGTAAATGTTTTTTTTTGTATGTAGCTCAATTATAATCTTAGCTACAGTGGAGATTTCTGTTGCAAAGTCACCCGTGACGCAACAGAATAAAGTTCACGTATGTAAAGGTTTATTTGCTTCCGACCGTACATTCAATTTAAGACCTTGAAGCAACAAAGAAATTCGCGCGCGATAATTTTATTCAGACTAGAACTTTCATTTTGCGCGTTGAAGTCTAAATCAAAGGAAATCGTATCTCGCCAGCCATAATGCGGGACTCGCCGTGAAACGCTGGTATCTCTATCGGCAGGTCTTAGGTTCGAATCCCGGCATGTACCAATGATTATATTATTTTTAATGCACTAAAAATTCCACCCATGCCGGGATTCGAACCCGCGACCCCTGGGCTATCCGTGCCTGGCTGTACGTAATACAGAGAATATTGTAAAAGAGGTTCGAAATTTTAATGATGGCGGTGAGTTGCCCATTAGCTCAGTTGAAAAGGGCGCTGGCACGGATAGCCAGAGGTCGCGGGCTCGAATCCCGGCATGGGTGGAATTTTTAACCTCGAAATAGGTTTTTTAAAAATGTACCAATGACTTTTTTCTAAGTTATGTGCATTTGTAATTAATAGTTTTATTAAGAGCATAGAAAGAGGCATTTCACATTTTAAAAATTCGCAGAAAGCTTTGTCATAAAAAGTAGCACAACAAATTTATAATATAAAACTAAACTAAATTAATCAAAGGACACACCCGATTCAAAAGTTCCCCTGACGCTAGCAGGATTACCCCGTTGCATCGTCGATTTCATTCCATTGAGGCTTTAAATCTACGCGTGCATACCTATCAGAAATAAAAAAAAAACCTTTGAATCTAGTCTATTAAAATTACAACTCTTTATTGTTCAGACATTAGCTTAAATAACCAAGTTTTGCCGTACACATTTAGCCGCTTTTATTGGGACTATCCTTCACCAACCCGGACTTGGCCCCCCGTGGTGGAGTCCCTTCCTGCGATGCAGGAAGAGACCCGTGCCCCAGCAGTGGGGACATACAAGGGTCGATAACGATAACGATTGGGACTATCGCCAAAAGCAATCTCTTTCAGACGAACATAATAAATGAATAAACAGATGTATTAGTAATGTATGAGACAAGGGGTAAATGACGCGTCCGCGGATCGCAACCTACGCCACGTCCGACGGAGTGTACAGCCTGTTAGCTTTTAGAATATACCTCGGCTACTATCGGATAGAATCGGGTAAATTCGTGTAATAGAAATATCGGAACTAATATGACACTTAATCACACATAACTTTTCAAAATAATCAAAGAAAAGTTTTATACAGAGCAGGAAGTAGTATTACACTCGTGTGGTTTCGACGCAAACCGAAGCCTACTCTACAGCCCGAGGTATATTTGTTTAGAATAGAAGTTTAATTTTTGAACGCACTCATGACGGGCGGAACTACTTGACATCTGTCAGCTGAGCTTAAAAATTGCCCCTTTGTTACTTGCTTGTTAAACGTGTGATTTCTCAAAATTGTGTGGCAATTAGATTGCCGGGTTTATATCTTCGTGTGAGGTGCGAAATAAGTTCAGATCGGAACGGATCTCAGTGTTTATGTTGTCGGGCGACGGATCGCCTAAAATATTCTCATTTATCATTAAAAAGTTAAAATTACTTTGCTAAATTCCGCCAAAAATCCCACAAACACCATGCGGTTAGCTAATGCACCGCCCTCCCTCCCACTTTTTCAAGCAGAAGCAAGACACGAACACACCACCACCAACACCAATACTTGTATGAGAAAACACGCGACGCGTTTCGCCTCTAACACGAGGCATCCTCAGGCTCCCTTGAGCCTGAGGATCCTCCTCTCCTTGGAGCCTTGCTGTTTGTTGTTGCTTGTTGTGTTCGTGTCTTGCTTCTGCTTGAAAAAGTGGGAGGGAGGGCGGTGCATTAGCTAACCGCATGGTGCTTGTGGGATTTTTGGCGGAATTCAGCAAAGTAATTTTAACTTTTTAATGCTATTATGGATTTCCGCAAAGTAACGCCTGATTCTATACAATATTCTCATTTGGTGAAAACGTGGTGCCGTGAAAGTGCACTGAAGGTAGCTAGCTTTCTGGGGAAAGAGCTCTTGGGATAGACAGGGAAGATAAGATAAGAAGTCTAGGGACCCCCAAACCTTCCAGTGCACCCATCCCGAACGTTAGTTTTAAGTAGGTATTAGTGTTTAGGTGGGTCATATACTCAACAATATTCTAAAAGCTAACATACTGTACCAAGATTTAGTGAAGAGACGGTACAGGTTGCGGAGTTGAAACAATATTATTACATTGCCAGCCGGATTTACGGCGCGGCCGCCTCAGATAAACTGCTATAGGTTACGCGGTAAATACTAGATTGGGCTCACTTTCATTGCGCTATCAATTCAGATAAGCCTATTTCGGTTTCGATATCAACCCTTCTATGTCCCCCACCCGGTCTCTGTTTTTATGGACATATTACACAGATCTCGTTCGCCCAATACTACGTACAACTAAATGACTTGTATTATAGGTGCTAACTCGACGATAGATTTATTACAATAAATACATAGATAACATTCAAGACCCGAGACAAATTAGAAAAGTTCGTTTCCTAGTTTGACCCGGCCGGGATTCGAACCCAAGACCTTCGGTTGTACAGTCAGCGTGCCAAACCGTTGCGCCACAGTAGCCGTCTCTTTCTGCATCGCAGGAAGATTAGGCCTTACTCCACCATGGGGGCCAAGTCCGGGTTGGTGGAGGATTGTAAGACAGTGGCGGGTCTTACTGTCAGAAGTTATCAAGCCGCCCATAAGGCTTCTGACATGGCTTAACGTCTGTCATTACATGACATTTGGCTAGACGACAGTTTGGTTTGCGAAGAGAAATAATAAAATATTAAAGAAACACAAAAATCGCTGTTATCTTGACGTCTGACGGATAAAAGGAAAAAATTAAAAAAGGACCTAAAGTCGACTAGAAAAAACAAAAAAAATATTCGTCTTTTGTGGCCTTTATACTGCAGGGCATAAGCCTGCTCACAGAGAGTACTTGGCAATGTCATTAAACACTAAGGTTTCCTCACGAAGTTTTCCTTCAAAGTTAGCCAGTGGTATTGCCACTACAACTTCACTTTTTTACTCAATAAAAGTTATATTAATCATTGTAGACGACGCGTACACGTTAATGTGATGTACAATATATAAAACGCCGTATGATTGTGTTAGAGTTAAGTTTGTCCGTTCTTGACCGTTTTAATAAATATACATGACGACCTCTGTGGCGTAGCGGTAGCACGTCTGCCTACCATGCAAGAGGTTCCGGGTTCGAATCCCCGCTGGGGACAAAAAAAGCCCAGGTTTTGTATGTTTCCATGTTTGTGATGTCGTTGTTTCTGGTTCCCACGACACAGGGTATCCAAGTGTGGGGCCAGAAGCAATGTATGTGCCTGTATGTAAAATGTTATGTTATGTTATACGAATGAGGGTAATGTTGCAAAGCACATACGCCGTTCACCTCGCCCTGCAAATCAGTTCAACTCAAGTCACCAACGAGTGACCCGCGCGCGCTCAGCTAACATTATCGCCACGTGTTTTCTCCGTATATCCTCTTTCATTCAATTTTCCAATCACTGAGACCCAGTCCTTATCTGTCGACGCCAGGCTATACTAGTCCACTGCTGGACATAGCCCTACCCTAAAGAGCGTGTGCTATCATAGGGTGTAATGCCCATAATCCCCACGCCGGGCATGCGGGTTGGGGATCGCAGTTCGGTGGAATTGTACTGCAGGGAGCGCTGCTGCCCACCCCCCGGTTTTTGTCCCTTAATCTTTTACGACACCCGCAAGAATTGGGTTGGTGCTATTCTCTAGGCCGACACCACACAGCAGTCCTCATCTGAATCCCTTACAATCATTTTAATACTTTCCTATAAAAATATTCTAATGCTCAATCTGACCGCGTTACCGAGAGTCCGCCCCGCAGGTCGGGAATCGAACCTGAGGCCACGGTTTGGCAATCGCAGGCGCGGCAGATAAGCTGATCCTATCTCCGCAAGCCGGTTGCCTTGCTAATGATGACTCCTTTTATTTGAAGCCCTTTTGCCTAGTCTAGAGCCTTGATGATAATAAAACGAGTTATTTGTATGGAACAAAACCAGAAAAGCGTTTCTTCGGTATCGATAATAGGCGTGACGAGAATATCAAATAATCAAAGATTTAACGGTATTATGGGAAAGTACATTGTATGTTAAAAGCTTGCTGTGTGATGACGGCCTAGAGAATAGCAACAACCCAATTCTTCCCGCGGGTGTCGTAAAAGGTGACTAAGAGACACAAACCGGGGGGTGGGCAGCAGCGCCCCCCGCAGTACAATTCCACCGAACTCCGATCCCCAACCCACATGCCCCGCGTGAGGATTATGGGCATTACCCCTTATGATAGCACAACGTGGCGCTCTTTAGGGGAGGGCTATGTCCAGCAGTGGACTAGTGTAGCCTGACGACGACGACGACATGTTAAAAGGATTTGAAACACTGATTTAGATTTATAAAAAAATAAGATTACAAATATTTTCACCAAACAAAGGTTTTTTTTTAATATATATAAAAGATTGTAATACTGCTTTCAGCCATTTTAACTGAAACAGCAATCACACCGCGTGACGTCACGCTTCAGTGACATTGGAAAACCCCAAGGAAAAAGACAAACTAGCAAGCAAAAAACATTATTTTGGAGATATGGCATTTTGAAAGTTTGACCTGTGCCACTTTTTCCCTATATGCGATTTTTTAAGCGTCAATAACTCAGAGACTAATTTGTTTTTTACCCTGTTGGGTTTACTCTCTTAGAGTAACGGATATTCCCTACAAAACTGCATTCACAGATTAGTTTCGAAAAAAAGTGACAAGTTCGTCATTTTCCCTGGAGTCTTTGGTAAACTTCACCCGTGCTTTGTTTGACTTTTGACGTTTTGCCGCCATGACACTGATAGCTGTTTTCCCACAGATTTGAAATCATTTTAGAAAAACGGCTTTAACCTTCGTTAAACCTAAAACGGGCCCCCAACCCAATAGGGCCCCTGGTCCCGCGGTGTTACCCACGGTTTATCAATTTTCCCATAGGAAAAACATACTTTTCTGCAGTAAAACGTCGCTTATGTGTTAATCGAGGGTGTCAGCTAACTCCACACCAAATTTTATTAAAATCGCTCCAGCCGTTTAGACGTAGGAAGTAGGTGACAAACATAGACACTCACAAACTTTCACCTTTATAAATATTGTGTGATGACGTGATAGTGTTATATTTTCCCTAAGGACTAAAATGCGATTTTCGCCCCGCTCTGAAGCTATTTTAGAGCTTGAGAAGTGAGTAATTACTTTCAACCTGGTCCTCAGTCAACCTTTACTTTCCGACTTTAAATGAGTAGGCATTTTATTTTCTTGCAGATGTACCTAGTTTAATTAAACCTCTCTATCTTTCTCTACTATGCGAATAGGTCGACACATCCACTATCCATTGCTGAACAATTGCATCGCAATATTCCTTACTCTTTCGCACTCGCCAGTTAGCCATAAGAGGGAAGGAGACAGCAAATTGAGTAGCTTTTCTCATTGCCGCAACGGCGCGCGATCCGATGCCGTAGTCGAGATATACTCAAGCACAGGTTCTTCGCGTCGAACCCAGAACCGTCGAATCAGCCGATTTCCAAATTGAGAATTTAGAAAATAAAATTCACAAATAACCTGGTGGTCCAAGGTAGCAAAGGACTTGCAGCGTGCCCAATTGGGCATGCATCCCTTACCCAGGACAAAAAAACCTGGAACAAGAGAAAGTGGACTACTGCAGCAGTCCATTATTAGGGGTCATGACCCCAAATAACATTTATATACGCCTTTATTAGATTGTTTAAACTAAAAATTATTACATGCATCAAGAATATAAATTGAATGATTTGAGAATTATTTTGGGGGGTAGTGCCCATAATCCCCACGCTGGGCATGCGGGTTGGGGATCGCAGTTCGGTGGAATTGTACTGCAGGGGGCGCTGCTGCCCACCCCCCGGTTTGTGTGCCTTAGTCGCCTTTTACGACACCCGCGGGAAGAATTTGGGTTAGGGCTATTCTCTAGGCAGACACCACACAGCAACTCAACAGCAGCTGGACTCCTCATTACTATGATATTTTTTCTGCATATAGAATAAAAAAATAGAATAGAGTTGAAAATATTCATTTGTCTTCAAGCGAAATGACGCACAACAATTACTTGTACTAAAGGCATTTATAGCATATCACTGGATTTTTTCAGATTTCTCTTACAACTATAAATTTAATAAATCAATCAGTATTTCTGACATTTTGCATTTAATTGTGACGCAATTTGAACGCAATAACGTCGAGAGTAGAGGGGCAGACAATGAAGCTTTACTTTATAGCGGAAACCGTTAATTTCCTTCTTCTTCTTACTGGGCCTCTCCAATAATGTAAGTTAACCGTCAGCTCCGCATATTTTTATTCCTTTTTTGCCAAACAAAACTGATCTTCAACACCTGGCTACATCTGTCCATTCCCTGGTGTTTCTGAGTTTTGATCTTCTCCCGACGCACCCCCTCCCTCAATCTTGACCATCATAATAACTTGAGTAAGTCGGTACCTCGTTATCAACCCTTGTATGTCCCCACTGCTGAAGCACGGGTCTCTTCCTGCATCGCAGGAAGGTTAGGCCATACTCCACCACGGAGGCCAAGTCCGGGTTGGTGGAGGATTGTGAGGCAGTGGCGAGCCTTACTGTCAGAAGTTATCAAGCCGCCCATAAGGCCTCTGACATGGCTTAACGACTGCCATTATATGACAGCCGGCACCAACGGCTTAGCTTGCCTTGCGAAGCACGGAAGCGCTCGGTAAAATGCCACTAGCGGTAGTCATGGGACGCTCAACCATCCTGTACCTGACCGCGCCTGTTGTTGCTTAACCAGTCGGCACCTATCGTGTCGCAAACATGCCTTAGATAATTAACTTTCTTCTCTTTTTAGTCACCACTGATTCTCGGGAAAAATATGGGCGTTTTAAGACTATCAAATTCGTGACTCCATGAACCCAGCTTATTTTCAACATCCTTCGGTAGCACCACATCTCATATGCCTTCAGCTTCCTGCAGGTCGCTTCCTTAAAGCTCTGTAAATTTTAGAACTGTTTATGACTTTATAGTGACAGTTATGATTAATTAATTTTAATTAAAAACGGTTCTTCCACGAAAGGAAAAACCCTGCTTGGGAAAAGCCCTGGAACGGGGGTATGCGCGTGCGCATTGCGAATGCACGCCTCGTCGGTAGCTAAACGCGGCTAAAATATTCCTGATTGACGTCTGTCTCCGCTCCCTTCGGTTACCGCCGTAATGATACCGACTAAGGATAAATAATGAGTTTTATTACGTTGAGTCGACTCTATCGTGTCTTAAAACGTTGGGAGCGACTGAATGAAAATACTGGTACAGGCTATTGATATGCACTTTAATTGTGTCTCGAAAAGGTAAGTGATTTCTTCAGTGAATTTAAACGCATAGTTAGAATATTTTCGGGGCTTAATCGCGTAGCAATTTATTGCTATTTTACCTCGACGTTTCGACGACGTTACAATCATAGTGGTCACGAGAAGACTAAGTGTACAAGTCGTAAAAGTTTAAAATAGGTATATTAAAAAAAATTAAACGCAGTTTGGTAGTAACCCCAGTACGGGATAAGATCCAATACACTCAGCAACTCACAACTCGAAGAGTTTCTTAAGAAAATTAGACCGAAGTGTGTACGAAGGTTGAAGGATGATGCAGACCTGATGGCAAAGAACCGTAAGAGATGTTATTCGGGGGGAGAAGCCTTCAGCCAGAAGTGGGCCCTCTGATGATGATGATAGTGTCGATCTGTGTTATCATCATCAGCCCAACGCCAGGGTGCGTTGCAGTGTAATTTTCACTTTACAGATGAATAGTAAAGTTGGTCAGAGTGGAGGTTTTTTCCCGCTACCCTTTTATCCGCTACAAATACGGCTCGAAGGCAGCGGCTATAGCGGCGCATAATGTAGTAAATAAACATTCCGGAAACTGAATGTAAGTTCTTCTTCTTCTTCTTCTTCAGGCTATATTAGTCCACTGCTGGACAGAGCCCTCCCCTAATAAGCGCCATAGCGCAAGGTTGTGCCATCGTAAAAGGCGACAAAGGGACACAAACCAGGAGGTGGGCAGCAGCGCCCCCTGCAGAACAATTCCAATTACCCCCCCGATTATGAATGTAACTTATTTACGTTGAAATAAATCATTGGTTTATTGCAAATAAGGTACCGCTTTCACAAGCGAGTAAACAATAAGCAGACCTTGTGGCAACCCTAATCAGTAGTTAACTTCTCACTAACTTCAATTTCTCAGAGAGAGAGAAAAATCATAAAAGTCTCGCAGATGTTCAGATCAGTTAATTCTGGAAACGCGGATCCCCTGACGAGGTTTCCATTGACATTAACCAAAGATTTACAGTCTTATTTATATTAAATAGTATCTGACCCAGCGAACTTCGTACCGCCTAACAGTAGATTCTTTAATTTTTTTAGTATCTCCCCGTAAGAACCATCCTCGTACTTCAAGGAATATTCTAAAAAAAGAATTAGCGAAATCGGTTCAGCTGATCTCGAGATTTGCGCTTACCAACATATTCAGCGATTGCGATTCATTTTTATATTATAGAAGATATGATTCCTGTAAACACTCCTGTGAGGCTTTCTCTATATAGTTAATTTTTTTTCTTGCATAATCGCTACCTCAGACTATTTTTATCAGCGTTTTCGAGTTTTTATTAAGAAATTATGTCTTTATAAGTAACACCATCGTCTCTAACTACTTTTTCGTGACACACCAAATGGTTTCTTGCTCTCAAATAATTCGAAATTGCTTACAATTCGTTATATTTCTGTAAAAAGGACTCAACGTTTTCGTACTAACTCCATTCGTATGCACATTTAACTGGCCAATGGCACTTACTTAAATAGATATTGTGAGACGGGACTTAAGATTTAGAACAGCTTGTACCGAAAACTTCCGCTTGTACTTTGTAGGAAAGGGCTAGTTACATCCAAAGTTGCACGCAAAGACTATAGATAGATAAAGATTAGGTACTGTAGTCCTTTTGAGCAGTTAGAGGTTGACAAAAATGATACGCCAGTGGGGATTTGTGGAGAAAAGTGGACAAATCCCCATCAATGGAGATTTTCAATTGGGATTAGTGAAACAACCCGCAATTACTACCTAAATCGCTTTTTGAAATCTACCTACGTATTGGGTATAATTACCGGTATAATTAAGATATTCATTAATACATTGATAACAGGTATTCTGTATACTGATCACTGGTACGTGCTATTACTTTAAATAACCGTTCCGTAAAATATATCTCAACTCTCAGCTAAAGTTCATGATTCAAGCTCAGATTTGAACCTTTGCACCTTCTGATTGCAATGATAAGGTTCTACCTTAAATCGAGACCTTCTAAGTTATTTATCAAGACATGTGCCCTTTGAATAGAGCCTCCAAATCTGATTATTGCTTTATTTGGCTTCAAATGTTACGAAACCAGCAAATTCTTAGGGTGAGCGCAGAGCTGGAGGAACAGTAGCGAGATCGAATATGCTTGTCTGTCTGTTACAGGTACTAAATTTAGTTTGCCATGCTGGTTATACTGGAAGAGATCACTTTTAGTGATAAGGCCACCGTCTGTACTCTTAGGTTAAGACATATCTGTGTAATTTCCATTTTTATGTACAATAAAGTGTTCTCTGTCTATTTATCTATACTCCAGACATTATGCCTATTCGAGAATAAGCATATGTCTGATCAATATCAACCCTTGTATGTCCCCACTGCTGGGGCACGGATCCCTCCCTGCATCGCAGGAAGGTTAGGCCATACTCCACCATGGCGGCCAAGTCCGGGTTGGTGGAGGACTGCAAGGCAGTGGCGAGCCTTACTGTCAGAAGTAGTCATGTTACATGACAGCCGGCACCAACGGCATAACGTGCTTTGTGAAGCACGGAAACGCTCGGAAAAAATGCCACTAGCGCTAGGCACAAGACCAGCATTCAGCACCTAACCGCGTCTGTGGTTGCTTAACTCAAGTGATTGATTCCAATCACTCGGCTCGACTAGGCCACGAGCGCTTCAGTCTGATCGTGAATAGACATATAGGTCGGAAACAACGCATATAATTATACCTTCTTGACATGTCGTTGGTCTTCGCACTGGACGCTGTATAGGCGCTGACGCTTACGTATCGTTTCGTAAGTATCATCTTACGTAAAAATATTATTTATAGTAGCATATTCACTCACGGATGTGTGAAGGGACCACTAGGATGCTGCAGTGCGTGGGACGTTGTTTTTGAAGCGATACCTTAACATTACTTAGATTTAAGAAATCACGGTTGTATTCTTTTTTCTGGTTGTGCCATTAAGTATTCTCTATCTATCTACCTTCCTAATACCTATGTAACATTATGGCAAAAGATGCACTACACCTGAAATACATCAATAAAATGAGTGCTTGACATTTACAAGAACTTTTGTTACTGTCTGTGTGTCTAGTGTTTTGGACTTGACTACATAATTAGTCCGCCAAGGTACAGCAATGTGTACCGCCAACTTTAGATAGGAATGCCACAATAAGTAGATTGTTCCTTTATCCCTTCATTAGGCAGAAACGTATTCCGCTATAGCAATACTTAGTTAATTAAGATTTAACTCCGATTTAAGGTAAAACAAGCAATTGTTGCCGGTGGCCCGGATTTATTCGTTGTTGCGAAATCTAGAAATAAACTAATTCAGTAACTTTACACAATCCTAGCCCCGGCTGTCCCGGTCGTTAAGTCGAGTCAGAGGCCTTAGGGCGGCTTGAAAACTTCTGACAGTAGGACCAGCCAATAGTCTTGCAAGCCTCCACCAATACGGACTTGGCCCCCGTGGTGGAGTATGGCCTATACCTATGTGCCCCTCGGTGGGGACATAATGGGTAGATGAACTTTAATATCTCCGTACTTTGACATTTTAATTTATTATTGCATGAAATGGTTTGTTTTTATTTTATATTTCCTGACATTTTCGTTGTTTTGTATATTAATGAATTCTCACTAACGTTGAAGGAAAACATTGTTAGGAAACCTGAGTGTTTGAGGTGTTCACATACCTCAGCGCTTGAAATTGTCAATCTGCAGTGGGCACGCGTGGTAATTAAGCCCATACTCTCTCTCTCTCTCTCTCTCTCTCTCTCTCTCTCTCTCTTAGAGTTTGCCTGTGCCCTGCAGTGGGCACAGGCAAACTCTAAGAGAGATTAATTCAACCTCTAAACGGCTGGAGCGATTTTAATAAAACTTTGTATGGAGTCAGCTAACACCCTGGATTAACACATAGGCTACGTTTTACAGCGAAAAATATCTTATTCTTTAGTAAACCACGGGTAACACCGCGGGGCACAGCTAGTAATATTACAAAGACGAAAATTTGTGAGTGTGTATGTTTGTTACTACTGCTTCACGTCTAAACGGCTGGAGCGATTTCAATCAAATTTGGTATGGAGTTAGGTGACACTGTGAATTAACACAAAGGCTAAGTTTTACTGCGGAAAAATATGCTATTCCCATGGTAAAATCGATAACGACGACGCCGCGGGGCACAACTAGCTTCAGGTTTTTTTGTACCTCCGGCCGCAGTCTACGTAATTCACTCCTTTGAGAAAAATTATTTAAGCCGCGTTTTCACGGTCTCAGTGGACTCGGACTGAGTGCGCCATCCGAGTAATCTAAAGCTTCTGATTGGCTATTTTGGTGTTGTCACGAAAATCCGTCCAATCAGAAGCATTAGTTTACTTGGATGGGGCACTCGGTCCGAGCGTACTGAGACCGTGAAAACCTGGCTTTAATCTGTGGTTACAATTTTGCCTTTTAAAATGTCCACCACAGACTACTTATATTAGACAGGAGTGTTTAAGGGACTATGTTTTTTATTTAAATAAACCCGTAAGTTTTAAACCGGCGATGTAACATACCTGTTAGATTGATTAGGTAGTGGTCTCCTGTATGACTGGAATGAGAACCCTATTAGTATGCTGCACCCGTAGAGGGAGTAAAACTACTCTATCTACGGCTGCACCGTACGTCTGTCTGTCTGTCACCGCCCTCAGAGTACAATACCGATAGCAAAACACCGGTCACAGACAACGGTGACATATCAAAGTTATGTGACAACTTAATCTTGTAGCAGTCATTTTTTTTGGAAATTCTGACTGTAATGTGAAGTTCACAATAGAATTCATTTATCATTTTACATGGCCATTTATGAAGCGCTCGTGGCCTAGCGGAACCGAGTGATTGGAACCAATCACTTGAGTTAAGCAACAACAGGCGCGGTCAGGTACTGGATGGGTGACTGTATGGGGTCAGGTAGTGGCATTTTTTCCGAGCACTTCCGTGCTTCGCAAGGCACGTTAAGCCGTTGGTGCCTGCTGTCATGTAATGACAGTCGTTAAGCCATGTCAGAGGCCATAGGGGCGGCTTGATAACTTCGAACAGCAAGGCCCGCCACTGACTTACAATCCTCCACCAACCCGAATTTGACCCCCGTGGTAGAGTATAGCCTAACCTTCCTGCGATACAGGTAGAGACCCGTGCCCCAACAGTGGGGACATATAAAGGGTTGATATTGTATCGTATGGCCATTAATAGACTGAGCCATTCCTGAAAGATACCGATTTATGTCAAATTTTACTCAACAAATTTTGCTGTTGAATTTTTTTTTTGTTTAATATTCTACCCCAAGTGGAGATAGCGGGTCGACCTCACGATCTTTTTGCCAGGCTGACAGGAGGTGGTCGTGAACAGGGAGGAGTGCAGAACGAAAGCTCTTTGCCCAGCAGTGGGACACAATCGAGGCTACATAAAAAAAACTATTTTTAGAAAGTGGCTTTTGATGATAAGATCAATAGACCAAGAGGTCAAGTCGATCGGCACTAGCTGGCCTGAATTGGAAGCTGCCGCGAACCACCGTCAGAAGTGGAATTCTTTGGTTGAGGCCCTATGCTCCCCTAGGAGTTAAAGGACTGAAGAAATAGAAGAAGGCTTTTGATGATAGTTTAGGGTTTTTTCTACTTTGCTTATACTATATTTATTTTTAATGCACTAACCCGTGCTAAGGACAAATTTAAAAACCTATTAAGAGGCTAAAATTTCACCCATGCCGGGATTCGAACTCGCAACCTCTGGCTATCCGTGCCAGCGCTCTACCAATTGAGCCAATGGGCGACTCACCGGCATCAGTGAAATTTCGAACCTCTTTACACTATTGTCTGTATTACGTACAGGCAGCGACATCTGGCTTAAGCAAATTGCATCACTTACACTTCCACTTTGTTGTGGCGCTGTCTGGTAGTTAATGCTTTAGAATATATTGTGTTAGAACATAGAATAGTCGATATGTGTAGTACTCGTAATTGACAAGAATTTCCATTGGTCAAGAACGTAAAACGCGAATTTAATAATATTATAAAATCCAGATGTTTCGAAAACTAAAAATTCAGAAAAAGTCATATTATAGTATTTATTATGATTCGCAATACTCATACACAGTTATATTAAACGGGTCTTATCGCAACTGTGACGCTGCCGACACGTCGGGAAATAAGGTTAATTACCTTTTATCTAATAAATAATCGCGATTAGACCCGTATAGTATCATATCAAAAGTTATATCAAAAATGGTAGCCATTTTAAACGTTAACATAACAAAAACTCACTTTTGTAGCCCAGAGGGGTAGGCAGAGACTATGGTCTGCCAATTGCCGCGATCGACGATCTTGCGAAGCCGACTAAGACGCGGCTTCCCTCTCGATGTTCTAATTCACGGTGAAGAAATAAGCACACCTGAATGAAAATGGGCTGCGTAATAAAGGTCGACCACAAAGATTTAAAGCTGACAATACATTAATACGTTGTTAGCAATAAAGGCGCATGAGCGTTGGACAAATTAACAATAAATTGCAGGTAACATATCGGTTAGCATTCTAGACTGTGCCTGTAGGCCAATGGGGTTGAATTGGGGCACAAATAACACGGTGATCTCTTGCTAAGGCTTGTTTTATACAGAGCAGACGTGGCGTGGACGTGCGACAGAGACGGGTAGTTAGTTAGACCTGAGAGAACTTAGATAGATAGATAGATGGGGTCCGGAGGCGCGACTTCTCTTAAAGTCCTGCGCAGACGAAGGACTTTTGTCCCTTGGGGACAAAAGTCCCTAAATAGTAAAAAAATCCTCCGAATACCTACTTGTCGCGGACTTAACCGTGTGCGGTTATTTGTTCCCCGGAAATTCAGAAAGCGTACGCTATGGTAGCAGATATTCTGAGATTACATTGTGTTGAAGTAGGAAAAGAAGATGCGTTTTAAAAGAAAACAAAGAACTTTGGCCAGTCCGGTCTCTTGATGTCCTCGGTAACTTGAGGGACTTTTTGTTCGGGGTACTTTTGGTCCTTTGTGTGCTTTATTTTATACAATTAAAAGGAATCTATATCGACGGACAAAAAAGTACCGGGTGGATATTACCTCGTCTGCGCAGGCCTTTAGATTCCAGATTTTTTCGTGTATTTGTAGCTTAAAGCGATATTACTTGTCAAAATGTATAGTTCTAGTTAGGATTTTGTATGTATCCGAGTAACAAAAAATTTATAACTCGGTTCGAATGTACTGAGATCATGAAAATGCGACTATAGTGAAGGAATGTCGAAAATCATAGCAAAGTTTGCCTACCCATTACTTACCTGTAATAATTAAATTTCACTTTTCTAGAATAAGTACGATTATACGAACTTTATTCGAACAAACATTTCTTGGCATAAAAATGTGAAAATTTCTCTGCTAAATTCCGCCAAAAGTCCTTAAAAATTTAGCGGAATTTAGCTAAATATTTTTTACATTTTAATGCTATTATGGATTTCCCCAAACTAACGCCTGATGCCATACAAAACATTTCTTGACTATAATTAGATCTAAGATGGAGTTTACACTCTCAGTTTGACGTCAGTTTAGTCTGTGACCTTTATCAAGCTCGGATTGATGCCAGACTGACGAAGCATCAAAATATTCTGATAGATTGTAGTAGGTAGATATTTTGACAGTTGTATTATGTATGACACTTGTATTTGACATGGTTTAGTTTATTTTATTTCGTTTATTTTAATATTTTATTGACATTTTGCACGTATCGTAATGACATTTGTATTTTCTGTTTCAATGTACCTATTAATTCTGTAAGTAATTATTTATTGTTATTATCACATAATGACAACTGTATGGCGCTCTCTTTTATAAATATTTGTGTGCCTATGAATATTCCACACTGTACCACCTTTTTTGAAACTCATGTTTAACAAATAAATATCTTTATCTGGTCCATCAATCTACTGAATTGACAATCAGTCTGCCGTCAGTCTAACCAGACTGATGGAATTGACTGACGCCAGACTGAACGTGTAAACTCCGACTAAAAGTACTTACCGGAAGAAAACACCTGAAACTGTTCAACCACTGTTTGTGCAATATCGGTACTTTGTAGTTACACGGATAAAGTGACTGCCGAGCATTCGACACGAGTAGGATGTTATTGGGCATTCTGGACCAGCTTCCATTCGTTTGAGCTCACGACGCACCGCGCCGGTTGGCGCGGCTTGTCGTTCACTCAAACTCATTACATCTGTTCCAGAATACCCAATAATATTGATTGATTCTGAATTTTACTTGCGGCAGGAAATGAAATGATGTTAGTAACACAGATAAATACTGAAGTTTAATCGTGATGATCGCATTTCAGTAATGAGGACATCACTGGTAAC
Organism: Yponomeuta sedellus; assembly: GCA_934045075.1. Taxonomy (NCBI): domain Eukaryota; kingdom Metazoa; phylum Arthropoda; class Insecta; order Lepidoptera; family Yponomeutidae; genus Yponomeuta; species Yponomeuta sedellus. Next base: position 8,438,757 of record OW203746.1, on the reverse strand, counting down.
ATATTTCTCCAAAAATGAAATTTGTTAAACAACCTACATCACTAAATCTTGAGAATATTGATGTAGGATCTGAAAAAAATACATATCGTCACGGAAAGCTTTTACCAAACACCATCCGTTGTATAGTTTGCGGACCGTCTAACTGCGGAAAAACAAACTTAGTCCTTGGGTTACTTTTACATCCTAATGGTTTACATTTCCGTAACGTGTACGTTTATTCGAAAACGTTGTATCAACCAAAATACATATTTTTAGAGAAGGTAATGAATCTCGTTCCAGGAATACGTTATTATAAATATCGCGATAACAAAGAAGTCTTAAATCCAAGCTTAGCGTCTCAAAATTCTGTCATTATTTTCGACGATGTTGCCTGTGAAAATCAAAATAACATTCGTGATTACTTTGCCATGGGTAGACATAAAAATATAGACTGTTTTTATTTGAACCAAACTTATAGCAAAGTCCCAAAACAACTGGTTCGCGACAATGCAAATCTACTCATCATATTCAAACAGGATGATATTAACTTACGTCATATTTATGATGAACATGTGAACACTGATATGCCTTGGCATCAATTTCGCGAACTTTGTTCACAAGTTTGGAAAGATACATTTAGCTATTTAGTGATTAATAAAGACTGTCAAAGAAATAACGGATGCTACAGAATGAAATTCGACACCTTTATTACTTTCGACGAGTGAGATACATAAATGCCGTTTTTTTTTAAATCAGAAGCCACTTTCTTATCTTCTTTATATGCGAGTAGTTGTAAAATAAGAAAAAATGTGTGATGAAAAATCAATTAAACAACAAATAATTAAGTCTGCTGAGGCTGTTAAAAAGAAGGTTCAAAACATGAAAAATACTAAAATGGATTCTGAGTTGGCATTAGAAACTATGTTCAAACCAGTAACAGATCCACTTAAACAGCTAACGAGAACCCCGTATCAAGAACAGTTAAGTAATGAAGATGTTGATTCGCTTGAACATTTAGCACGACAGTCTACACCTACGAAGAAACGAAAATTTTCTGAAATTAGCTCTTCAAGGGAATCACTCCAAGAGGTATCGAATGCTAGTAACAGCGATGATAACATAAGTGACTCTGAACTGAATCAAAGTCTTAGAAATAACATGAGTGACATATTTTTTGAAACAAATTCGGATGGTGCTTCAACACCAAATGCAAAGTCTTTATCGTCATGGTCTTTATCATCAGAAGTATTCAAAGATGTACCTTATGGAATTAGATTGGAAAATGGAAAACCTATGATAGGATCAGCACCGCTCTCCATAACTAATGATGCATTTGAAATAGCAGGTCATTCGTATGTCAAAACTAATGGACTCAGTGAATTACTTTACAAAAAAAATCCTGATCTAAACATTATCACTGAAGATGATAAAAGGAATTATAAATTTATACTAATAAGCACAAACGCTCATCGACGTAAATATGATCCCAATCAACCAATCAATAGCAACAGAGGATTTAAGTATTTACAAATTGTAAAACCCTTATTATGTTCCGCCAATGTTTCCAAAGGAAAGGGTTTATCATTGCTTAAAAAAGTTGATAACAAAGTAGATTACATTTTTTGGAATGATCCAAACGAATTAGTTGAAACATTGAAATTATTAATAGCTTCGAAAGATGCCGGTAATACTGGCTTAGATGATGAAATTGTATCAGTTTTAACAGAACTGAAAAAACGTGGTGTGATATAAAATGAATAAATACTTATGTAATCTATATTTTATTTTATTTCTACTCTAACCTTCACACTATTTACAAGATGAATATAGATAAATTTGGACATCATGTTCATAAAAGACTGCGTGTGTCAGATCCATTAAATTTGGTTCCTATAAACACAGGGCTAAGTAAAAATGAGTCAGGAGTTTACGACTTAAAACAATGTATATTGAGAGGATTACCGTTAGCTGTAGCAGCAGATGAAGCTGTTAGCAAGGAGTATGTAGAAAAAAACAATAAATTATATTGTAAAAAACAAGATTTCATTAATGAACTTAAAAGTATAAAAACTCAAATACAACTGCTACAGAAACAGTTAGATGAGAAGTGTTCAAAGGTAGAAGCGAGTAATATTATTAAAGATCATATAGTAGCACTCAGAGACTCATCGAAACCAGCATGAGCAAACAATCTGTTGTAAATGAAATCCATAAAGCAGCTAGAAGAAATTTCCCACGTCGTTCTGTTATTTTAAAAGGGATTGATGATTTATGGCAAGCCGATTTGATTGATATGCAAAACTATCAGAAGGTTAACAAAGGATTCAAATTTATTTTAGTAGTCATCGATGCTTTTTCTAAATACGCATGGATCGCTCCATTAAAGAATAAAACAAAAACTGAGGTGTCTCTAGCGTTTGATAAGGTTTTACAAGAAGGCCGATCACCTGCTAATTTACAAACCGACAAGGGTACCGAATTTCACAATGACGTTTTTCAGAAGCTTACGAACCGATGGAAAATAAATCATTATTCAACTTATTCAACAAAAAAAGCGTCTATAGTAGAAAGATTAATAAGAACTTTGAAGAGCAAGTTGTTTAAACATTTTAGCTTGTTTGGAAATTATAAGTGGATTGGAGAACCTTTATGTGATATAGTTAAGAGCTATAATAATACTATGCATCGCACTACAAAACATATGCCGTCTGAAATAAACAAGTTAAATGAATCACTCGTTGCATGTAATATAAACAAATCACAACCTTCCTTACCTGCAAAGAAAATTAAATTTCGTGTTGGAGACTTTGTCCGTATCAGCAAGCACAAAGGAGATTTTCAAAAAGGATATACACCAAACTGGTCTACCGAATTATTCACTGTTGTAAAAGTAATAAAATCTATACCCACAACATATTACATACGAGATCAACATTGTATACCAATAAAAGGTTGTTTTTACGAACACGAACTGCAAAAAACTAGCTGTCCCAATATTTATTTAGTTGAGAAGGTAATTAAAAAAAAGGGAAACAAATATCTTGTTAAATGGCTCGGCTTAGGTCAAGAGGAAAATAGTTGGATTAATAAAAGTGCTATAATAAAGCATTGAAGTATATTACTACAGATTAGTTAACTTATTTTTCATTACATCGTTAGTTATGAAAGGGAAAGGACTTCTCAATACTTTAATCAATAATTTACCAATAGAGTTACACTTACCAGGCTACAACTACTGCGGTCCAGGTACTCGATTACAAGAACGTTTGCAAAGAGGCGATAAAGGCATAAACCCTTTGGACAGCGCTTGTATGCTGCACGACATAGCTTATTCAAAGTATTCAAGTTTAGAAGATCGGCATAAGGCTGACTTAGAGCTAAGAAAGATGGCAAAGCAACGATTAAAATCAGAAGATGCTAGCAGAGGTGAAAAAGTTGCATCATGGTTGGTGAATAAAGTAATGAAAGCAAAAATTAAATCGGGTGCTGGAATTAAATCATTCAAAACTTCTATGGCTAAATTAAAATCGCATCTGAAAAAAAAGAAACCTAAAAATATTCAAGATGCTATTCAGTTTGCATACTTAGCAGCAAAAAAAATATTTCATAAGAAAAATAATATGAAGCTGCCAAGAATTATTCCCATCCCTAAAACTGGAGGAATACTTCCACTCATTCCTATTTTTGCTGGTCTATCAGCATTGGGTTCTTTAGCTGGAGGTATTGGTGGAATAGCAAAAGCAGTTAATGATTACAAGTCAGCCCAAAAAAATCTTTCTGAATCCGTGCGTCACAATAAAATGATGGAATCGATCTCCTTAGGCAAAGGTTTATACATCAAACCATACAAGACAGGTAAGGGATTGTGCGTACATTCTTCAAAAAACTAGTTAAAAGGTTACCCAGACGAGCACTGAGTAATATAGATTTAATATATTATACTCGGGACATCCCATACTTTCGAGGTGTCTATATGAGAGACACTTTACCAAGCAAATCAAATAACATCGAGTGCGCTATCCTGAATCTAGATAATTCAATAAATCCGGGAACTCACTGGGTAGCCTACATTAAGATAAATAATTACAGCGTGTACTTTGATAGTTATGGTTTAAAACCACCTGTAGAATTAATCAAGTACTTAACAAAAAACACTAACGTTTATTATAGTTATATGAACTATCAACAAAACAACACCTATAATTGCGGTCATTTATGCATAAAATTTTTAAAAACATTCTGGTTGAAACATTTATATTAAGAAATCATAAACTATTCTCACCATTATTACGATGTCATTCACGCTATCAATAACCGGTTGTAAACCAGCTTTGTCAACATTTTATTCGCCGGCTCTGCAGCTTGATGGTGAATATGAATGTGGGCTGATCTTTTTTTCGACGTTTAATTCGATTCCTAACATAGAATGCTACAACAACAAATTTCATTATGGCGACAACGAAATGATTGAAATACCCGAAGGATCATACGAGCTATTAGATATAAATGACTTTTTAAAAACAAATTTAGTAGACTGTACGTTTAATTTGATATGTAACAATAACACTTTGAGCACAAAAATAATTTGTTCAAAAGATATTCATTTTGAGAAATCCGGTTCAATCGGAAGGATATTGGGTTTTGGAAATCAGACTCTTAAAGCTAATATATTACATGAGTCTCTCTTCCCTGTAAACATTCTACCAACAACCATCGTTCGAATAGAATGTGATATCGTGAGCGGATCGTACATAAATGGGAAGCCTAGCCATATAATTTACGAATTTGCACCTAATGTACCGCCAGGGTACAGGATTATAGAAATCCCAAAAAATTTGATATATTTCCCAGTAAATCAAAATACAGTTAGCGAGATTAATATAAGGATTTTGGATGCAAATAACAACCTTATAAATCTACGACAAGAAGAACTACAGTTATATTTACACCTAAGACGAAAATGATAGATTTCATAAATAAAACATTGGTACCCGAAACCAAAGATCTCAGTACAACACATCCACCGCAACAGAAACCACCTGCTAAAAAGAAAAAACTGACTAAGGAAAATAAACAATTTCTCAGATACTTAAAAGTCATAAAATGAATATCTTAAATATCTTGGATTCTTTCGCCTACGACAACAGCATTGAAAGCTACCAAATCCATTCGTATAAGCCCTACATTAATAGTTTTAACAAAAACGATGAAATACGCATTCCCATCAATCAACAAGACTTATACGTCTTACCGTCACAGAGTACACTATACATCGAAGGTTCTATCACAGTGCACCGTCCAAATGGCGATAAAAAAGAGAGAGTGAGTAATATTGAGTTGGTGAATAATGCAGCGCTTTTTCTTTTCCAAGACATTCGATATGAACTAAATGGCGTAGAAATTGATAGGATAAAAAATGCTGGGATCACAACTACTATTAAATCATTGCTCTCGATGAATGAAAATGAATCAAAAATGTCACGGCTATGGGGGTGGGACATTGATGGAATAAAAAATACTACTGGTAATTTTTCCGCCTGTATCCCATTGAATAAAGTTTTAGGTTTCGCTGAAGATTATAATAAAATAATAATGAACTGTAAACATGAGCTGGTTCTTTTGCGTAGTAATACAAACCTTAATTCTATTAAATTAACCACTAATGAAGTGTTAGATGACATAACCATTAACAAAATTGTATGGAGAGTACCGCATATAAAAGTATCTGATCGTGAAAGAGTTAACTTGCTGAGATGTTTGGAGAAAGATAGACCTATCAGTTTAGCATTTAGGAATTGGGATCTCTATGAATACCCTCTTTTACCACAGACTACAAAACATACTTGGTCTATAAAAACCACATCTCAATTAGAGAAACCACGTTATGTGATTATTGGTTTACAAACTAATCGGAAAAGTTTAGGTATGAAAGACATGTCTCACTTTGATCATTGTTATGTACGTGATGTCAAGGTTTTTTTAAATTCAACTTACTTTCCATATGAAAGTCTCAATATTAAGTTTACTGAAGAAAGGTATATGATATTATATGAGCAGTACGCTAGATTCCAACAGTCTTACTATGGACGTCGGTGTGAGCCGTTGTTAAATCTGAAGGATTTCAAAGATAAAGCACCATTATTTGTAATAGATTGCTGCAGGCAAAATGAGACCCTGAAGACAGGTCCCATTGATGTTAGAGTAGAAATAGAGAGTGATTTAGAAATACCAGATCAAACTTCTGCTTACTGCCTCATACTAAACGATTGTGTAATCGAATATAAACCACTTTCTAACATCGTTAAAAAAATAACATGAATTCTGAACATATTTTTGTAGATTTACAAGGATTTAGAGATTATAAAAATAATTTTATTATTAAAGAGTTTGCTCTCGCTACTAAAGAATTTACTATGGTCTACTTGGTAAAACCTCCTTATCCATTTTCTACTTTATCAGATAGCGAAAAAAAGCAAGTTGTTTGGTTGGAAAAGAATAGAGGAATTTATTGGCGTGAAGGTTTTATTGACTACCGCGAATTTCATAGGTTAATTTATAGTTTATTGAGGAATAAGAAAATTTTTGTAAAAGGTTTAGAAAAAATCATGTGGGTAAATAAACTTTGTGGTGATTGTTGTGTTATTAATATCGAGGAAAATCAATGTCCTAATATAAAATACCTGCATGATAAATATAGTGTATGCAATTTTACGTGTTTTTCTCACCACAAACAATGTGCGTTGAAAAATGTACTATGTGTCAAGAAATGGTTTTATGAAAATAATGTTATAGAATTTATTTAGAATAAGCAAGTATTTATGTAACTTTTTTATTGAAAGTAAGAAATAAATGTAAATGTATTTAAAAAAGAAAACATGTTTTATTTAATTAATTTTTAATTTAAAACGAAATTAATAACTATTGCACATATTTTTAGAAATGTTCTTAACTACGTTTTCCACCATGTCCATTATTTCGTCTACAGGATCTATCACAACATATTGGGCACTTAACACCGCACTTTCACTGTTTGTGTCCTTACACTCATTTAAGTCGAATACTTCTATTTTTATCAACCGATTTCCTCTTCTTGCCGCCTTGCTAACCACATATGATGTAGACGTGGAGTCCTTTGCAACCCGTTTCCTTGAAGTCTTACTTTTCCGCTTCCCCACGTCTGATGGAGCCGGGTTTCGTATTTCTTCGACATCACTATCGAACCCACTCAAAATATTTTGCGCGTAGTAGTAAGGGTCAGTCGGATCAGTCTCGCCTAAAATCTAAAAAAACTCGCCTCACTATTATCATACAGTGAATAAACTTGTTTAATAAATTTCTGTAATACGTCCCAGTGCGGTGTGTCCGTATCAGTCTGCAATTTTATTACCATCAACGCTTTTTTCCACCTCTCTTGAACGTTGGTACTTGCAGCATCGGTAGTGTTGTAGACCTTCAATTCTATATAGAATTCTCCTTCCGTCGTTGCTGTCCGACGAACGTGACCATTGGCGACCCGCGTCACTAGACTCGACCCCAGTTGGTGCTGCTCGGGAGTCGCTTTAGCGACCTTCTCTGCGTCTCGCAAAATCCCGAAAAGATCTCCCACCGTCTTTTTCTTTAAGGTGCTTGCAGACCTGTAAAAGTGAACAATATATTTTAAAACATAAGTACCTTCATAAACTTATACCTATATTCCGATTGGGTAGGCTATCTATAGGAGATACACATACATTGAACGAGTATGAAGTGGATGATAGTTTAATATGAAGGGTACATATCTACTTTTGATCTATCCCATATATGTCATTCTTAATAAGCAAATATCCCAAGTGATTCTTAATAAGCATATCTTACATGGAAAACAAAAATACTACGCGAAGCGGGTATCGAACCCACGACTAGTAAGATGCAAAGTAAACAGTCGACAGCATGTTAACCTTTACGAGTACATGCCTGCAATGTAATCAACGATTCAATGACTCAGCGGTGTGCTAGAGTCAAATGACGCGACAACGTAACAACGAATAATATAACGAGACTAATTCTATTCCAGTAAACTTTTCCCTGGATGTAAACATTTACCGTAACGATCAATGTTAAGCCGGGTCCGCTGCGCCATGTTACGCGTGTTACAAAAAATGTAACACGTTATTAAAACAAAAATGGGGAGTGGTATTAACACTTTACGTGTTACGTAACGTAACGTTATATAACAAGTACCTAACGTGTTATACCATGTCCCACTTTTATTATATTTAAGTGTTACGTTTTTTGTAACACGCGTAACATGGTGCAGCGGCCCCGGCTTTAGGCTATAGAAAATAAGGTTTAAGGGTCAAACCTATGGTTTGAATTATTAAGACGAATAAACAACTTTTAGTTATGAAACAAACAAATAAACAGTTGTTATCTCTTTCAATGTTCCAAGATTTTCATCAACAGCTTGATTACATCGAGGGAATCGTCATTTGAAACGATGTGTAAAGTGTACAATCATTTATAATAAACTATAGATGTATTGTATTCTTACCTAACTGTCTCCTCAACGTAGCTCGATGCTTTGCGTTTGGAGCTGGTTGGAGTCTTTTGCTTCTTACTCGACTGCACAGCAATAGGTACACCAGAGAATTCAAACTCGGAGTCAGACCTGAAATAATAATAACATAGTTTTATACCAGTCTTATACATTTATCCTAAACGATTTATACACCGTATTGTAATTACTATACTAGATAAATGTAGTGACTGGAACATATTTTTTAGACATAGTTCGGGACATAGTTTTCATATAGGGACTAATACGGTTTAGTCAGTGGAACACGTAAAAAAAAAAAATTAGGATGTAAATAAATATACTTACTAACATTTTGATACCGATGGAGTGACTGGTAGCGAGGAAGTCGTAGATAATTACACCACACGGAGACTGTACTGAACAGCGTTATCACGTTATCGGAAGTGATGAGAATTTTAGATAAATCAGGGTGTTATAGGTTTATATCCTAAATGTGTATGTTGTTTTTTTATTACAAGTACTGTAATGAAGTAAATGCGAAAATCGCCTTTATTTATAGGTGTATGAATATAGGTGATTGTTGATAAAAGTAATACATATTACTTTTTAGTATCGAACACCCAAAATTTTTGCTTTGCCTTCAAAAGTAGGTACTTAACCAAATCATCTTGACCGGTAGCAAGGTCAAGCCTATATGTTATTCTCATAATGTCAGCACTATTTAATAGCTCAAGTTAATGTGGCTGGTTGCCATTGCAACATAATGTGACCAATATATCGATTATTGTAGGTAAGATGTTTCGCAATCAGAAGCTTGCAACGGATCCAATAACGTTAACGTAGCAAATTCGTAGGTTTCATACCTAGGTAGGAGTAAATAGTCCTAGATACACATGTTGCAATTTACTTTAGATTTTCTTGATCTTAATCAGATAATGTTCGAATTGGGTGAATATTTCACTATAGCAGAAGAAAATAAACTGTTATTTCCAGTTACCAGAAATCGGATGATGAGCTAAATAGGAAATTATAATTAATTCCTCTAGCTTATCCATAGAAAACATCGTATGATATCGATGAAATTACTATATAAATGTATTTCAGGATAAATAATACTTATCTAGGTATTCTTTATAAAGCATTTGGTAGACTCCACAATATTATGTGAAAGTCAAACATTAGGTATTAATGATACCTACAGCTAAATATTTTGATGCAACGAGTTTTTTCCGTGTGGATCTTAGACTAGAGTATAGCTAGTATAGTCAACCTTTGGTTATCTCTTATGTAGGTGATACATTAAAATATTATGACCCCTCTAAATTCTTTATTTATGGGTTATGTAAAATTTACTGTATTTATTTTACTGTATGTTACAGATAAATTTAGATAGAAAATGAACGAGAACTGATGTTAGAAAACTGTTGAAAAAATATAAAACTATCTGCATAGGTTCAGTTACGTATAATGGGATGAGAATAATATCTTCAAGTTTCAATTAAAAAAAGACAAAATGCTGTCGGTCGTATTTACAAAATCATGATTTCTTAAAAATACTTTAACATCAAAGTCTTAAAAAAATAATAACATGGAAAAAATGCTTTATTACCGGAATACCTTTAAGGAATGTTCAAAGGAACCAACTTTTATAAATAAAACTGTACTTTTTGACAACATATTTTTTCTTACACCGTGTATACTTCGTATCAAATTTATAACTCCTGCGTCAACAGCTAAAGGTTGACAATCCCTGCCAGCCACCTATCATATTCGCATTCGCGTTAACTAAAGTGACACGTTAGTAGGAAATAGATTTCCATTAATGAAAGTATACTTTTATGTGTCAGTGATATTATCATTAATTCACGATTTTACTTAAGTATACCCAAGGATTCAAGTAACTGTAGAAGTACATTTTTCCTACTGTGCAATGTTTTGTGTTTTCCGTAGTGAACGATAAACAGGAGACTTCAATCTGATCACTAACATTTTTGTGGGAAAAGTAAGGTATTCTTTGTGCCGACCATAAAATATGCCTAAAATACAAGTATTTCCTGGTTCTGCCAATCACCCAGTATTTGTGTCACATGAAAAGGATCACAAAATTTTGTTGTGTTGGAATCACCTTTTTTACAATGGGAGACGTCAATCTGACCATAAAATACAGTTAAGACGAAAATGTTTTGTGTCACTGTTGCGCAAGAAGGTTCATCACATGAAGTCAATCTGATCACAAAGTAATTTGTGGTGCTGAATCTTTCTAACAGTGGGAGCCGTCAATCTGACCACAAAATATGATTAAGTTGAAATTGTACTTTTATGTTATTGTATGAAGGGCCATCACGGGAAGTCAATCTGATAACAAAATTTGTGGTGTTGTACCTTGTTCATGTGGGAGACGTCAATCTGACTACAAAACAAACTGGGTTGAAAAAGCAAAGTTTTGTGTCACTGTTATGAAAAGTAGACACCAGTGGTGTTAAACTCATTCAGTGGGAGAAGCCAATCTGGTCACAAAACTATGACTGGGTAAATACAAGTATCACTTGGAATATTTCATGTCATTGTCTTAATGAGGAAACCTAACCGATACCGCAAATAATGTGTGCTGTTTTATCTAGTATATTACGAAACTGCACAAAACATAGCTAGTGGGTAAATACAATTCAGTTGAGCTTGGGGATCCTTTATTTAATTCAACTCAGTGACTATGCGGACCTATCTCCACCAAGATGATGGTGAGTTGCATTCACTCAAGCTTCCTAGTGTCATTCGTTTTCATTGATGGAATTTATCATAAACTGTGTAGGTTGCTCGTAAAATTATTGAAACTATAAATTAGAATCACTCGATGTTATTGGGTATTCTGGAATAGCTGTAATGAGTTTGAGAGAGCGACAAGCCGCGCCAACCGGCGCGGTGCGTCGTGAGCTCAAACGAATGGAAGCTGGTCCAGAATGCCCAATAACATCCTACTGACACGCACTTTGCTACTTACGAGCTAACTTTGGTCGAAATGTTTTATGCGAAATGTTTTCCACATACTTTCAGCGCCAAACCGCGGTAGCCAAGGAGAGTATGGTATTACTCTCTTTAAGGGAAGGTATGTGCCTCACAGTGAGGCTTATAGACTGCATCATAGGGCAGAAGCGCTCGTGGCCTAGTCGAACCGAGTGATTGGAATCAATCACTTGGTTAAGCATCAACAGGCGCGGTCAGGTACGGGATGGGTGAGCGTCCCGTGACTACCGCTAGTGGCATTTTTCCGAGCGCTTCCTTGCTTCGCAAGACACGTTAAGCCGTTGGTGCCGGCTGTCATATAATGGCAGTCGTTAAGCCATGTCAGAGGCCTTATGGGCGGCTTGATAACTTCTGACGGTAAGGCCCGCCACTGTCTTACAACCCTCCACCAACCCGGACTTGGCCCCCGTGGTGGAGTATGGCCTAATCCTCCTGCGATGCAGGAAGAGACCCGTGCCCCTGCAGTGGGGACATACAAGGGTTGATGACGATAACGATAGGGCAGATTATATATTTCTTAAAAAAATTCTTCGTCAGGATTTCCAAATTCACCCAAAATAATAAGAGATATTGGTTCGTCTAGGAGAGCTGCCCATTTTTGGATGCTTTTGTTCCCAGTTTGTCACACCACCTTCTGTTACACTCTTACGAACTAGGATTTTTTTTCAGAGTTTGTCACACAGCTTCGATGCCTTTTAAATTCCATTATGTAACATAATGGGGACATAACGGGTTTTTAAAAGAATAAGATCCCAATTTGTTACACCCTTCAAGTCACAGTGTGGTCAATCATCGAATCATATGATATAGGCTCAGATGTATTAATTTAAGATAAAAAAAAAAAAATGGTGAAGTGGAGTTTTTTTTTGCAAATACGGCCCAATGACATTCAATTAACAGAATGTAAGTAAATTATTTTCTTTAGAATTAATTATCGATTCAGATTTCCAAGTCGCTTGTGTACCATGGAGAAATAAATAAAGTTTGTATTGTAGATAGAGATTCGTAACAGTTTGTAAAAGATTAAAAGAAAGATCAACTTATCAGTTGATATATTTACATATATTTGGTACCAGATAAGTCTGTCTTGTTTTAAGTAGCCAAGAGTTTGCCAACTACTGGGCAAAGACCTCCTTTTTAGATTTCCACTCCTTTTTGTCCTTGGCAAAGTATTTCCACCCAGGTTATTTTTCAAATGCGCAATTCGTGAGTGTTAATTAACATTTGAACACAGAATTTAGCCTCTATACATTTACAGAATTTGCAGCATTCGGTAGTATCTCATCTTCATCATTATGTCCCCCCGAGGGGCACGGGTCTCTTCTCTGAGGAAGGTTTGACCGTAGTCCACCACGGGTGCTAAGTCCGGATTGGTGGAGGCTTTATATAAAGCCTCCACCAAATGCTGCAATATTGCAGCAATTATTTAAACAAAATTATTTAAACCATCATCTATCATGCCACTACAAAGTAGAAAAACCGTGAGAATGCGTGAAACGAAATAGAAAATTAAACAACAAAAAAATGTAAAAAGCGGTAGATCAACTCTTGCGCCGAAATGGCGAACCGACTTCTGTCAGGAATTTCCCATTTTGGAAATAACCCTAAAGACATTAAGGTGTAAGTAAATATTTTGTAGCACACGGTATAAGTAAACGTTTGGTGACGAAATCCTGTCGTGCAATTTTATAATAAAGTTCTTACTGCGTAGGTTATAAGGTAGTTTCAATAAATCTTTTATCTGAAACGGAATGCCGCCTGTACTGCCTACTAAGCCATAGGTTTCTAATTAAAATTCTATGCTTAAGCACTAAGTTACAGGTATTTTACAATGTAATTTATAGATAATTTCGAGTCGTACTTGTAATGAATGCTTGAACTTTTGCGCGTTGGCTGTCTTTTTGTGAGTATGGGAGCTTTGCACAGTTACTGTTGTCATCGTCACCAATGGCATTTAGACCTATTGCAGATGATTTATTCAGCGTTATTCATTTTAAACGTCCATTGTATTAATGTGCAAACGTAATTATGATTAAAAATAATAATTATTAGTACAATAAATATTAGTTAGTGCAGAGTATAATCATGTGGGTAAAGCGATATCATTCCGATGTAAAAACCTAACTGCAAAGTAGCTACTCGGGGCTGCAAGTGATGCAAATTACTTCAATCAGATGTCGCTGCCTGTACGTAATACAGAGAGTAAAGAGGTTCGAAATTTCACTGATGCCGGTGAGTCGCCCATTAGCTCAGTTGGAAAGAGCGCTAGCACGGATAGCCAGAGGTCGCGGGTTCGAATCCCGGCATGGGTGGAATTTTTAGCCCCTAATAGGTTTTTACAATAAATATATACAATATTATATTTTTAAAGTTCATTATGTATTTAAAAACCTATTTAGAGGCTAAAAATTTCACCCATGCCGGGATTCGCTGGCTATCCTATGGCTATCTATTTTAGCCTCTAAATAGGTTTTTAAATTTGTCCTTAGCACGGGTTAGTGCTTTAAAAATAAAAATAGTATAAATCATTATGTATTATTAAGCAATAAATGAGAAAATTATAATAGTAACAAATTGTTATTATTAATACTTTTATTGTACTTAATGCCATAAGCATTTTTTAGCTCCTTAGCTCATCTTAGCTCCTTGCCTTGATAGGTATTTATGTAAGTAGGTTCTTATTATGTATTGTTTACGTATTATTATATTTTCATACAAATTAGCTTCCATCGCCAGTGTGAGGCCTAGTGTGGCCCAGAGTGCTTAGTGCGAGTTTTTTAACTACTCGATCGCGTTAACGTAAACTCATATTTCTATGGCATCGAGGAAGCGCCACCTAGCGACAAGTATGGAAAATAAAATTGCTGAGTGCGAGTTGTAATGGTTTACGTTGAGAAGTGAACACGTTTACCAGCCAAAACACGAATAAACGCGAGTGCTAGTTGTACTGTGACAGCGTTTTGCCAGTTCGAACGGTTAACTTACTCATACTCACTACTCAATGCTCGATTAACGCGGTAGTAAAGTTATTCGATTGGATCTGTCAAACTCGCACTAAGCACTCTGGTGTGGTAAGGAGAAGACCGAAACGCACTACTCGCGTCATCGTGCTAGCAAGTGGTGAGCTCATCGCCCATCGCCCATCGCCCATCACCAGTGGGCACGCGTAGTGGTCACGCCCATACTCTCTCTCTTTCCCTTTGAAAGAAGAAAGTGATAAATGTGTCAACACCGTACCTCGAAGCTACAAAGTTCTCGTTATCGTCATCAACCCTTGTATGTCCCCACTGCTGGGGCACGGGTCTCATCCTGCATCGCAGGAAGGTTAGGCCATACTCCACCACGGGGGCCAAGTCCGGGTTGGTGGAGGATTGTAAGACAGTGGCGGGCCTTACTGTCAGAAGTTATCAAGCCGCCCATAAGGCCTCTGACATGGCTTAACGACTGCCATTATGTGACAGCCGGCACCAACGGCTTAACGTGCCTTGCGAAGCACGGAAGCGCTCGGAAAAATACCATTAGCAGTAGTCACGGGACGCTCACCCATCCCGTACCTGATCGCGCCTGTTGTTGCTTAACCAAGTGAGTGATTCCAATCACTCGGTTCGCCTAGGCCACGAGCGCTTCAAAGCGAGCAAGCAAAGTTCTCATCACGACAAAACAACTACCAATCACCCAGAGGCACAGTCTAAAGGCCCATTAGAATCTAGAGATTGCTGCTCTATAAATTATATGAATTGTGCCTAACATTTTGTGTAATGTAATGTGATCACTGCAAGGCGTAGTTTATCATGCAAGTGTTAGATTGTAACCTATACAGGGTTGTAAATTAAACCTATGCCTACTTCGCGAGATACAGGGTGTCAGGGTTATTGATAAGTATGAGGGGGAGAGGAACGTACTGCCTGCCCCTAATTCCAGAGGAGGTAGTGGGTCCCACTTCCCTTACCAATGCTATAATATTTATAGCGTTTAAACATATACATACAATATAATTAAATATAATTTTATTCTTAAAAAACCTATTTAGAGGTTAAAAATTCCACCCATGCCGGGATTCGAACCCGCGACCTCTGGCTACCCGTGCCAGCTCTCTTTCCAACTGAGCCACGACTCACCGGCATCAGTGAAATTTCGAACCTCTTTACAATATTCTCTGTAATTAAATTGTCCTTAGCATTGCATTAAAAGAAAATAACATAATAATTTATTTGCCATGCCGGTATTTTTACTTATACTCATGCAAGTAAAAGTACGTGTAAGCGGAGTGGAATGATTGTCAAATTTTATCTTTAATTTGAGCAACTTCTGGAAGCACTATAATCTTATGTAGAAGATGCTTAGCTTCCAGAGCTAGAATATTTTGTGGATTCTTTTTAAGAAATAAACAGTTTTTTTTATCTATAAACACCGTGAGACTAAGGGGGTCAGATATTTGGTTATAATATATTAACTGAGTTATTTATTAGGTAAAACGTATTTTTAAACGTAAAGCTTATAAAAGCTTTATAAGCTTATAAAGCTTATAAAACGTACATAAGTACGTAGAATCCAAATACAATACAAAAAATGAATCACGCGCCTCATCGCCGGACCGGTCCGCGGACTTAGTCGGCCCGCTGAGAAAAACTAAAAGTGACTACAATAATTGACTGTACTCGCCTCTTCAGTCTACCCGAGATCACGGCAACTGCAACGCTGCCGAAACGTCGGGAATTACGGTAATTACGTTTAACCTAATAAATGATCGCGATTTAAGTTTAAGTAACTATGTCAGATATATGACTGTCTTTTTGGTCCAGCGGTGAACGAATCGATTACGTCGTTTGGGGTAATCGAGGGTGTGAACGCTGGTTTTCAATCAGTACCTATACCAAACCTTTAACAAGAGTCTTACACAAGATGGTTCGCTATGTTCCCTATAAACTACGCACTCTTATCTATAATGCATTAGTAAAATCACACTTTGAGTATCTTATAGAAGTCTGGGGCACAGCTAGTAAAACGCATTAAAGGAATTGCAGAGGTCACAAAATAAAGTCATCCAAATCCTATTCAACTACAAATATGACACCCCAACAAAAACTTTGTACGAAAAGACAAAACTACTTAATATCCGTCAACTATATCTATATAAAACATGCATACTTTTAAAAAAAATACTTAAAAAAGACATACAAACTAATATAGAAATAAGTCGAGTCAAATCACCGCAATATAGCTTTAGAAGCAAATGCAAAAAAAAACTTAAACTAAGAACACCACGAACTGAATATGGTAAAAGTATAATAACTTACCACCTGATACAGAAAATGTAAATGCTTTTAAAAATAAACTAAAGCTACATGTCTTAAATTTATAATTAAGATTGATGCTACTTTAATGCATGCAGTACTCGTAATTTAAGCTAATTTTAAGTGTTTGTTTTTCTCATTAATTAAGTGAACTGTAAGTTCTTTATGAGAAATAAATGTCTTGAACCTAAGGTTAGCGGAAAACAGGAGGTCATCCTTCTTTGTTGACATCTAGGGTACTTTCGACCGAAACAGAGTAGGTGTACATCTACACATCTAGTTAGCTCGTAAGTTCCACAACCAATGCAACGGTAATTACGGACCGGAGATTGCAGCGGCCATGTTGTGACGTCACGGCCTTGTTGACAATCAACTGTAATGAGCAAAGGTATATGCATATGTACCAACTTAACCGTAGGCAGTCTTATTTATAAAACAATCCTCAGAGGCAGTTCAAACTGGCGGTGCTAAAAGGAAAGATGTTACCACAGATTATTTAAAATGCCTCTGAGAAGTGTTTTAGAGCATAAATAAGTGCACGCGCACGTATCAACCGATATCAACCCTTGTATGTCCCCACTGCTAGGGCACGGGTCTCTTCCTGCATTACAGGAAGGTTAGGCCATACTCCACGGGCCAAGTCCGGGATAGTGGAGAATTGTAACACCGTGGCGGGCCTTACTGTCAGAAGATTAGTATGTATTTGGTTTTCAATGAAAAAAATTACATTTACCAGCTTAGTATTCTTAATTATTCGCGATAATGTGTCGGCTAGCTGCGAAAAATTAATAGTGACTACCCACAATAATAAGCTGTACTCGCCACTTCAATCTACTCGAGACCACGGCAACTATAACGCTGCCGAAACGTCGGGAAATAAGGTAATTACGTTTTACCTAATAAATATTCGCGATTTGATCCGTTTAATATATAACTATTTACCAGCTCTTTGAATGGCAACGTACAATATTAGCCGCTTCCTTCGAGCTGAATTTGTAGTGAAGTAAAAGCAGCGAGAAAAGAACTCCACACCTATCAATTAACGTTAAAGTAGGTAAAATTGTTTATTTGACCAAATAAAATACACTGTTAACGCGTTGTTATAGGCATAGGGTGCATGAAAGGAGCCTTCCTGTACGACATACTCACTAAGTACCGCATTTCTGGCGCACCCCTTACTTGGCAAATCCTTTCACCACGAGGGCTTGCCATTGACACACTAAGAAGAAGGCATCTTCGATATCAACCCTTGTATGTCTCCACTGCAGGGCCACGCGTCTGTTCCTGCATCGCAGGAATATTAGGCCGTACTCCAACATGGGGGCCAAGTCCGGGCTGGTAGAGGATTGTAAGACAGTGGCGGGACTTACTGTCAGAAGTTGTCATGCGTATGAGATGGCTTACGACTGCCATTACATGACGCTGTTTGAAGACGTTATTTGAACCCCTCGGAAAAATGCCACTAGCGGTAGTCACGGGATGGTTACCCATCCAGCGCCTGACCGCGCCTGTTGTTGCTTAACCGCATTTAACCGAATAAAATCATACACACTTAAGGCGTAGTAAAAATAAAATTGTCCAGCAAGCGATATACAAATTTTAAGGTGATTTCCAACTCCCAAACTAATTTTCGAGTACCTCTGCCTGTATATTAGGAATTGGAGTCAATTCCAATATCTTTTCTCAAATCAGCTTATGGTAACGTAGGTATGCTACTGACTGTAGGTACCTACTTAATGAGAAGGGCGCGGGTATGACTATCATCTGTCGTCATCAGAAGCTATTGTTGACCCTCAATTGAATTGAGATGGATATTGGTTGTCGATTGATATCTCCCAGGTAAGGTAATTTAAGCATAGTAAACAATATCTAGTCTACATCTAACTTAAATAATCCAATACTAAGTGGACAGGAATACAATTGACTGCCTCGTTGGTCTAGAGGTATCGCCTCTGATTACCATGCCACAGGCCGTGGGTTCGAACCTACGCGGGCCGCCGTACATTTTTACACAAGGCCTCAGTAAGGCCCGCCACTGTCTTACAATCTTCCACTCGGACTTGGCCCCCGTGGCGGAGTATGGCCTAACCTTCCTGCGATGGAAGAGACCCGTGCCTCAGCAGAGGAGACATACAACGGGTTGATAACTATCGGTCGATCCTCAGTCATGGATGGATGGGTGACTATTTCCATACTCCCACATGGGTGTATAACTCAGAGATCTAAGGCCGACGCCATGGATTTTATTTGGTCTCCAAAACAAGCTTCTGGACCTTCTTCGAGGGGGAAATCTTTCAAAAATACCCGACTTCCTGGGGTCGGGTTAAATGGGATTTTACCCTCTAAAACCCCCCCGGTGGCCTTCTACGTGCGTTTGGTGGGGGGCTCCGGGATCACACTAACCACTCCGGAACCCCCGCGCACTGAGCACTGAAGCACCCGCCCTCGTCCAGGCGCAAGCCTCAGAACCTCAATGGACGGCGGTGTGCGGCTACCACACGCCGCCGCCTCCACGGGGTCGCTTGAAACGGTGGTTTGAGCCCCCACTCTCACCACCCACGACCCCGATGCCTCCTTTTAGTCTCCTCTTACGACAGGCAGGAGATACCGTCTTCTTCTTCTTCAAGCTATATAAGTCCACTGCTGGACATAGCCCTCCCCTAATGTGCGCAAGGTTGTGCCATCATTGGGGGGTAATGCCCATAATCCCCACGCTGGGCATGCGGGTTGGGGATCGCAGTTTGGTGTACTGCAGGGGGCGCTGCTGCCCACCCTCCGGTTTTTAAGTATATCTTAGTCGCCTTTTACGACACCCGCGGGAAGAATTTGGGTTAGTGCTATTCTCTAGACCGACACCACACAGCAGAACAGGAGATACCGTAGCCCTAATCTAAGCCCGGGCACTACAGGGCTTAAGCTTCTGGACCTAGCAAAGACTTAAGTACCCAGCCGTGCCTACCGGTGGCATTATGTTGTCAGTGTGTTCGTGTAATAAGCAGTTAATTTAGAGACCGACTCCGCGGAATCCGCTGCCTTCCATGGCGACACCGTTAGGTAAACGACACCGCGTAAGGAATTGCGCGACGATAGGGAAATTTTAGCTAAGGTGGTTCCTAGACTAAGGTTGGACCAGCGCCTTTATTACGTAACTTTCCGCCATCTGTACTCTTAGGTTAAGAAATATCTGTGTAATAGATAGATAGATAACGCTTTATTACAATAATGGAAATTACACAGATATTTCTTAACCTAAGAGTACAGACGGCGACCTTATCACTAAAAGTAATTTTATTTTACATTGTTACTTATTTACTTTTTTTATGTACAATAAGGTGTTCTTTGTCGCTATCTATCTGCGTTATGTGAAGTTATTTTTTATTTACATCCCACGTAACTTTAAAGTTGTTTGTTCAAGTTATTTATCGTTTATTATACTCCGTGAAGTTGCCATATCTTAAAGTTGAAGTAGACAGCATATTGCTAGTAGCGATTTCGTCCAGGGCCTGTTTCAAAGAACTGTTCATGGTTTATTACGACATTTCCATGAACAATGCAAAGTCGATTAAACCACATATTTTACAGCTAATTGTAAACTAAGATAGTTGGCAGTTGCTAAGCCAAGTCAGAGGCCTTAGGGCAGCTTAAAACCTTCTGACAGTAAGACCAGCCACTAGTCCTGCAAGCTTTCACTAATCCGGACTTGGCCCCTGTGGTGGAGTATGGCCTATACCTTCCTTAGGGAAGAGACCCGTGCCCCTCGGTGGGGACATAATGGTTGATGATGTAAACTACGAATTGTTGTGTTATGTGAACTGTTCACGTGAAGGTACATCTGAGTGCAAAAACTAAATATCTACCTGCCTTTGTCGTACAATTACCTATATGACGCAATATCACTGTAATATCTCAGATATCCACTGAAATGCGGTTCCCGCTATGCTTCATATTACGCCCCATATCTAAACGACACAGCTAAATAAACATTCCGCTTTCACATACAGATGTATACGTGGAAAGTTACATCAAACCGCTGGTAACATTATTAGTACTCACTTTGAAGAAACCTACGAACGCGTGTGGTCCTACGATCAGTTATGTAATCGGCTGGCACCTTCTAATGGTAAAATTACTACCTAAATAGTTAGAGCCAGATTGTTGAAACCGACACGTTTACGAGTAAAAGTGTAGTGTTAGACCTAGCCGTAACCCAGCACAGCATTAACACCAACTCTAGATAGCTATCTGAGTCCCACACCTGTAATGTTAGGAGGCACCACGAAACTTGCGAACTTCGGAAGCCTTGGAAAAGTGAAAGGTTGAGGTTAAAAACCTATTTAGAGGCTAAAAATTTCACCCATGCCGGGATTCGAACCCGCAACCTCTGGCTATCCGTGTTGAGGTTAATTTACAAATTGCCGCCGTGTACTGCACTTTGTTATTTTTTAAGTTTCTTATTATGTAATTCTTAGTTTACATACAATAAAGAATATTATGTATCTACTTTAGTTAGCAACGTGTAGTTTCTGATTTTTGATCGGGGTCACAGGTTTCTACTGTTTCAAGTTTATATATAATTTGTGATTTCTGGCTTACAGGTTTTCGTTTATCTTGTATAAATGAGTGCTAAACTTTCATTTTATTTTCAACATGCTGTTTGTTAAATGTCTGTATACAATGTAAAATATAAACTGCCTTCGAAAGTATGTTCAGAAACGATGATAATGTGGTATCGATTCTATTTGATAACGCACAAACTGTATCGATGTTGATAATGATTATTATTCTGTATCGGTAATTCCATTATTTCAATTAATTACACTCTTTATAATGTCTTACTTATACCCCAACATTAAATACAAATTGACCGCACTAACTTTCCAGATACCCAGCCAATAATTTTAACCACAATAAAACTTTGATTGATGCTTTTTAAGACGATTATGTATCCACTGGATTAAATCGATTTTGTTGGATTGGCGTTACTCCAACATCATTATTAGTTTGTAAATTTCAAGTACATTGAGGAATGCTTCTAATTATACTGAACAATTTTTGTTTCACAAGCTTGCTTATACCGATACGGCATAAGTTTTAAAACCTCAACAAAATATTTTTATATTCATATTAATCCACTAACCCGTGCTAAGGATTTTTTTTAAAACCTATTTAGAGGCTAAAAATTCTACCCATGCCGGGACTCGAACCCGCAATCTCTGGCTAACGTGCCAAAATATTTTTTGTAAAAAAGAAAAATTGGTAAACTTTGATTCAGTGTTTTGAACCGAATTACCCTTCGATCGTTAAAAACTTCACAAATTAACGCTTTCTATTCTTAATAAACTTATTTTTTTTAACTCTACAGTCACAGTAGTCTAACCCCGCACAAGCCGTACCTGCAAGGTTTTGCGTAACAGTTCAAAGCAGCGAGTCTAAATCTTTAGCATTTAGAGATATTCACAAAAGGCAAAGATACCAGTATTATACGTACCGTACGTAATCTTGAGCCATCGAGGGGTCGTATGTCAATCAGACAAGTTAGGTGTGTCGCCGGGCTTATTACTTAAGGGCTATCCACATGATTATACTATTTTTATTTTTAATGCACTAACCCGTGCTAAGGACAATTTTAAAAACCTATTTAGAGGCTAAAAATTCCACCCATGCCGGGATTGGAACCTGCGACCTCTGGCTGTCCGTGCCAGCGCTCTTTCCAACTGAGAAACAGCGCTCAGTTGGAAAGAGCGCTGGCATGGATAGCTAGAGGTCGCAGGTTCGAATCCCGAATTTTTAGCCTCTAAATAGGTTTTTAAAAAAGGCTATCCACATTACAAGGAGCCGGGCCTAGAGTTTAATGTCCGAGTCTAAGCCCTAGGTCTGTAAAACCGAAGGTCTCGGGATCGATTCCCGACCGGGTCAAACTAAGAAACGAACTTTTATAGTTTATCTCGGGTCTTGGGTGTTATAGATAGATAGATAGATAGATAGATAGATAGATAGATAGATAGATAGATAGATAGATAGATAGATAGATAGATAGATAGATAGATAGATAGATAGATAGATAGATAGATAGATAGATAGATAGATAGATAGATAGATAGATAGATAGATAGATAGATAGATAGATAGATAGATAGATAGATAGATAGATAGATAGATAGATAGATAGATAGATAGATAGATAGATAGATAGATAGATAGATAGATAGATAGATAGATAGATAGATAGATAGATAGATAGATAGATAGATAGATAGATAGATAGATAGATAGATAGATAGATAGATAGATAGATAGATAGATAGATAGATAGATAGATAGATAGATAGATAGATAGATAGATAGATAGATAGATAGATAGATAGATAGATAGATAGATAGATAGATAGATAGATAGATAGATAGATAGATAGATAGATAGATAGATAGATAGATAGATAGATAGATAGATAGATAGATAGATAGATAGATAGATAGATAGATAGATAGATAGATAGATAGATAGATAGATAGATAGATAGATAGATAGATAGATAGATAGATAGATAGATAGATAGATAGATAGATAGATAGATAGATAGATAGATAGATAGATAGATAGATAGATAGATAGATAGATAGATAGATAGATAGATAGATAGATAGATAGATAGATAGATAGATAGATAGATAGATAGATAGATAGATAGATAGATAGATAGATAGATAGATAGATAGATAGATAGATAGATAGATAGATAGATAGATAGATAGATAGATAGATAGATAGATAGATAGATAGATAGATAGATAGATAGATAGATAGATAGATAGATAGATAGATAGATAGATAGATAGATAGATAGATAGATAGATAGATAGATAGATAGATAGATAGATAGATAGATAGATAGATAGATAGATAGATAGATAGATAGATAGATAGATAGATAGATAGATAGATAGATAGATAGATAGATAGATAGATAGATAGATAGATAGATAGATAGATAGATAGATAGATAGATAGATAGATAGATAGATAGATAGATAGATAGATAGATAGATAGATAGATAGATAGATAGATAGATAGATAGATAGATAGATAGATAGATAGATAGATAGATAGATAGATAGATAGATAGATAGATAGATAGATAGATAGATAGATAGATAGATAGATAGATAGATAGATAGATAGATAGATAGATAGATAGATAGATAGATAGATAGATAGATAGATAGATAGATAGATAGATAGATAGATAGATAGATAGATAGATAGATAGATAGATAGATAGATAGATAGATAGATAGATAGATAGATAGATAGATAGATAGATAGATAGATAGATAGATAGATAGATAGATAGATAGATAGATAGATAGATAGATAGATAGATAGATAGATAGATAGATAGATAGATAGATAGATAGATAGATAGATAGATAGATAGATAGATAGATAGATAGATAGATAGATAGATAGATAGATAGATAGATAGATAGATAGATAGATAGATAGATAGATAGATAGATAGATAGATAGATAGATAGATAGATAGATAGATAGATAGATAGATAGATAGATAGATAGATAGATAGATAGATAGATAGATAGATAGATAGATAGATAGATAGATAGATAGATAGATAGATAGATAGATAGATAGATAGATAGATAGATAGATAGATAGATAGATAGATAGATAGATAGATAGATAGATAGATAGATAGATAGATAGATAGATAGATAGATAGATAGATAGATAGATAGATAGATAGATAGATAGATAGATAGATAGATAGATAGATAGATAGATAGATAGATAGATAGATAGATAGATAGATAGATAGATAGATAGATAGATAGATAGATAGATAGATAGATAGATAGATAGATAGATAGATAGATAGATAGATAGATAGTTAGAGAACACTTTATTGTACTTAAAAATTGAAATTACACAGATATTTCTTAACCTAAGAGTACAGACGGCGGCCTTATCACTAAAAGTGATCTCTTCCAGACAACCTTCGGATGAACTGGACTAATACATTAGAGAAGGAAGTAGATGTTATATACGTATTTATTGTATTAAATCTGTCGACATTTAGTTGTACTTAGTATAGGGCTAACAAGATCTCTGTAATATGTTGATGAATATTTATTATTATTATTTATTTTCAAAGGAATGATATAAGCACGACAATGGTTGTTATTGGCCAGGTGTATGTTCTAAGACTTGTTGTTACAGATATTAAGATTTGTGATATTTACTTTTTGAAAAACAACAGCAACCCCAAAGCGCCTTAAAACAATTCTTATGCAGCATTGTGCGGAATTGCTGATTAGATGGATGGACAGACGGTTTGAATAAGCAGCTCCTATATTGTTATCAACCTTTGTATGTCCCCAATGCTGGGGCATGGGTCTCTTCCTGCATCGCAGGAAGGTTAGGCCATACTCCACCACGGGGGCCAAGTCCGGGTTGGTGGAGGATTGTAAGACAGTGGCAGGCCTTACTGTCAGAAGTTATCAAGCCGCCCATAAGACCTCAGACATGGCTTAACGACTGCCGTTACATAACAGCCGGCACGGCTTAACGTGCTCTTATATTACGCGCATGAAATCCTGACCCAATCGTATGTCAAATTACATAAAAATTGCTCTCGCGAACGTCAGGATTCCGACTAGGGCTGAAAATGACATGTGCCTAACATGACATGTACCTAACATATATCAGTCAATCTCTGTATTTTTCAATCTTCTTCTTCAGGCTATATTATGTAGTTCAGTGCTGGACATAGCTCTCCCCTAATGAGCGCCATAGCGCGCTGTCATATTTTTCAATAAAATACAGAAAATTTCCGTTGAATCTTTCGCAAGTTTTTTATTTTTACGTTGTATTATTCGCATTATTGGTGGTGAGGCCTGGATTTTTCTAACCCCGATGCCTTGATTTTTTTAACCTCACCCTAACAAACAAACAAAAAAAACAAACAAACAAACAAACAAACAAACGAACGAACGAACGAACGAACGAACGAACGAACGAACGAACGAACGAACGAACGAACGAACGAACGAACGAACGAACGAACGAACGAACGAACGAACGATCGAACCAACAAACAAACAAACAAACAAACAAACAAACAAACAAACAAACAAACAAACAAACAAACAAACAAACAAACAAACAAACAAACAAACAAACAAACAAACAAACAAACAAACAAACAAACAAACAAACAAACAAACAAACAAACAAACAAACAAACAAACAAACAAACAAACAAACAAACAAACAAACAAACAAACAAACAAACAAACAAACAAACAAACAAACAAACAAACAAACAAACAAACAAACAAACAAACAAACAAACAAACAAACAAACAAACAAACAAACAAACAAACAAACAAACAAACAAACAAACAAACAAACAAACAAACAAACAAACAAACAAACAAACAAACAAACAAACAAACAAACAAACAAACAAACAAACAAACAAACAAACAAACAAACAAACAAACAAACAAACAAACAAACAAACAAACAAACAAACAAACAAACAAACAAACAAACAAACAAACAAACAAACATCAAACAAACAAACAAACAAACAAACAAACAAACAAACAAACAAACAAACAAACAAACAAACAAACAAACAAATAAACAATCACACACACACACACTCGCACACACAAACAAATACTACGTCTACAGTCTATTCTTACTTGTCCAATTTAGATTCAACAAGATTCTACCCGTAAACTTTTTAGTCCAAAACTGCCATATTTCCACAAATAAAGTAACTTGGAACACTCTTTTTGATAACACGCTGCCAATTTTATAAACATGGTTCATGATGATACTTCATGAATTTGCGAGAAAATGTCTAGTTTAGGCATCTAATCTCAATTGTAAGGTTTTAATTTAAGAAATTTATTCTTACTTGTCCAATTTAGTAAACAAGATTCTATGTTTACTAAATTGGACAAGTAAGAATAAATAGACTGTACGAACATACATGCTCTTTGTTTTTCTTATATTACTTAGTTCTAATATTGAATTTTATTTTGCGTTTTAATGGTCACTTGAATTTTAGAGCCATAAAAAAATTCAATCACTTTTTGTATGGAATATTAATATTGTATAAGAATAGACATTTTCAATTGATCATTGTAGGAGTTTTTGATCCGTTTACACCCACTCTGTTTATTTTATAACCGAGATATAGATTCGATTACATCAAGTACCTACATTACAAATTGCGATTGATAATAATTCAATTTCTATTATTGAGCAAGATTTTTTTCTCTTTAATTGTTAAGTATGAAAAATACACAGTATTAAACGACTACTATACAAGTGTGATCGTATTTTTCAGACGAACCTCCAATTTGGTTTTTTTTCGAAAAATACCTACATTTTACAGGAAAGAAACAGAACGTGGACAAAATCCAGTCAAACAAAGAAACAAACAAAATGTATTTAATGTATTGTAAATGTATTCAAGTATGATTACGGGTACCTAAAACGTAGTGGTTATATACCTACTCTTTGATTACGGGTAGTCGGTAAAAATAAACTCACATAGTTTATTTTTACCGACTACCCGCATCCATTTCTCCATCGGCAAATACTCCGATTTCTGGTTGCCAGGAACAAATTGCCGCCAGTTTGATCTTATCTTCTGTATCTGTAACAATCTTCCGGTATACAATAAATAATATTGTTATCTTATCTTTTGCAATTTTCAACCCTGATTCTGACAGTATTTGGTGCTCATAATCAGGCCTCTGTTCCCCCATTAGTTATGCAGAGGTCAAGCGGAACACTCAGTTCTAAAGCTTTCTCGTAGACGAAACGCAGCAATGGTTACTTAGATTATGAACCTCGGGAACCTAAATACACGACGTTCTCATTGGCAACGAAGGTATCCTAGGCCGTGTTATTGCAATCGCGCAGAACCTAGAAATTATTTTTGTTTCATTGTTTACAAAAACTACTCTCAACAAGCAAAATGTTTCATTCGCAAGAGATATTATTTTATTTTACTGAAAACAGCTGAAGTCAAGTCAGTTTTTATGTATTAAATTTATAAATTTAGAACTTTTAGATTTTTCCTATACATGTAGTATAAAAGGATATTACATGCCTAACTTCATAGTTATTCTATTATTATGTTGATTCTCTTCAGTGTCCAAATATAAGTTTATATTCTTTTTAATGCACTATCCCGTACTAAGGACAATTTTAAAAACCTATTTAGACGCTAAAAATTCCACCCATGCCGGGATTCGAACCAGCGACCTCTAGCTATCTGTGCCAGCGTTTTTCCAACTGAGCTAACCGACTCACAGGCATCAGTGAAATTTCGAACCTCTTACAATATTCTATGGCTGAACTTTTAATAAGAATGAATTCATAAATTAATCAAAAATATTAAAAACCTATTAGGATGCTAAAAATTCCACCTAAGCCAGGACTCGAACCTGTGACCTCTGGCTAACCGTGCCAGTACTCTGATAGGCGACTACCGACAAAAGTGAAATTTCGAACCTCTTTACAATACTCTCTGTATTACGTACAAACAGCGACATCTGGCTGAAGTAATTTGCATCACTTGCAGCCCCGAGTACCTACTTTGCAGTTAGGTTTTATATCGGAATGCAAGTGATGCAAATTACTTCAGCCAGATGTCACTGCCTGTACGTAATACAGAGAGTACTAGAGTAAGAGTAAGAAAAAAAACCAAATTATTATATACATATATTATATATATAATCACACATTATTATATATTCTTTATTAATTCAGTGTTTCGTAAACCGTGCTGATACAATTTAATTTTTTCCTTTGTCCATAATGGGCATCTCTATGTTAAATTTTTTTGATTAAGTTATGGATTTTAAAAACCTATTTAGAGGCTAAAAATTTCACCCATGCCGGGATTCGAACCCGCAACCTCTGGCTATCCGTGCCAGCGCTCTACCAATTGAGCACTGGCACGGATAGCCAGAGGTTGCGGGTTCGAATCCCGGCATGTGTGAAATTTTTAGCCTCTAAATAGGTTTTTAAAATTGTCCTTAGCACGGGTTAGTGCATTAAAAATAAAAATAGTATAAGTTATGGATCTCAAGGTTTAGAAGTAATAATGTATTTGTATACTTTAAGTAAAAAACTGTTAGTATCCTAAATAAAGAGAAAAAAAGAGTAAAGGTTCGAAATTTCACTGATGCTGATGAGCCCATTAGCTCTGTCGGAAGAGCGCTGACACGGTTAGCCAGAGGCCGCGGGTTTGAAACCCGGCATGGGTGGAATTTTAGCCTCTAAATAGGTTTTTCGAAATATAAGTTTTTTCGTCATAATCGACCGTATCTTTTACTTTAACTTAGAAGTTTGATTTTTTTTCCGCACCTACGAGGGACTGAAGACCTGAGTATATGGTTTAATTTCGACTTAATACCTTCCGCGTTCCTGAAAGAGTATTCACTGACAGACGGACATACGGACGGACAATAAAGTGATCCCATAGGGGTTCCGTAATTTTTTTTAAGTGCCGAACACAAAATAAAATGTTATACCTATTTCTATGTTAGAAACGTATATTTCATTAAAATATGAACATATATAGAGCGTCTTATTAAATTCTCGGCGCAAAAATCTGCTGTAGGCACGCGTAGCAATTAACCATACACTCTCTCTCTCAGAGAGGCCGGCGCCCTGATGTGGGACGTTAATAGGCTAAATAAAATAAATATATTTGTATTTTCACTTTCTCAACAGGGGAAAAAATACCCCCCAGTTAGGACGTCAACGTAACCCATTCGGCTGAGAGCGCGATGTTTGCGCGTGCTTTACGTCCCTGGGGGGCGCATTACGCGCTCTAACGCGCTCTAGTGCGCCCTAAATTAGCGCGGACACGGAACTGTAATCTGGATGACGGCGTCGGGTCACCTTGGCGGGTGCACAGGTACTTTGGCTGTTTTTTGTACGGGAAACTTCTGGGAAAGGCTATGATTAATTAAATTATGTTTGCCGTGCTTCGCAAAGCACGTTAAGCTGTTGGTGCCGGCTGTCATGTAATGGGAGTCGATAAGCAATGCCAGAGGCCTCATGGGCGGCTTGTCAACTTCTGACTACAATCCTCCAGGAACCTGGACTTGGCCCCCGTGGTGGAGTATGGCCTAACCTTCCTACGATGCGAAAAGAGACCTGTGCCCCAGCAGTGTGGACATACAAAGGGTTGATACCATCAATTACATACAATCAAACTCACTTATCGATTTTACCTATGTTCGAAAAACTTAGGTAAAATCGTTTTTGGCAAGAATTAAGGTCCCACAGAGAAAAATAAGGAAAACAATAATTCGTGTTTACTTTAAATATCAAAATAAAAAAATACGTCCACAAAATTTCTTCTATATTGGGTTGTATAGAAGAACTACAGTCTGTTAGCTTTTAGAATATACCTCGGGCTCTAGAGTAGGCTTCGGTTTTCGCCGAAAGCACACAAGTGTAATACTACTTCCACGAATATATCCGATTCTATCCGAGGTATATTCTAAAAGCCTTTGTTTGTGTTTCCACTGCAAAGCATTTTGTAATTATTTGTCGGTAACTCTCCGGGCGCGAGTCCTACTTGTACTTGACTATTTTTTTTATCTAATATTTCCCATTTCATCAATATCAATCATTGGGAAGTGTATAACCAATTTCTTGCCAAGCATTCATTAGACTTAGACTTAGAAGTTTTCATTCATCTGAGTTCCCAATCTCAGAAACTAAAGCAATTTGTTGGCAGCCATGTTAGTTCTAAATTCAAATATCTAGCATATCCCACCTGTGTTGCCAGATGCACCGCATTTCCGCTTATTTCCGCTTTTCTGAAAGTGGATCCGCTTTCCGCTTTTTACAAAGGCGGATCAGTTTTTTTCGAAATTGGTTCAATGTCATATTGATTCAACTTTCAACAAGTCGTTTTCCGTTTGGTGCAATAATCTGTGATGCATATAGACAGTGCACTGTGCGATCATACGGGCGTGCGTGCAGTCTATGCAGTAGGCCACATATTAGTGGTAACTACTCTAGTCCATTCACAACAGCAAAACAAGAGGCGCGCGCTAAATTTTGATTTGGTTATCTGTGCATATTCAGTCTTATATTTATAAATTATTATCCTAGCATGAATAAACATGTAAAACCTATAAACGGACAAAGAACAATCGGTATTGTTTAATATTATATAATGATAAAAAGTAAAACAATGATAAAAAATGAGCTTTTTTGCTGAAAATCCGCTTTTTTAAAGTACAGGTACCGCATTTTCATGTTTCGTATCTGGCAACACTGTATCCCACCCGATGCAAGCGTGATTTTATGCAAGTGCGAATGCATGCCACTACAAAAGAGGTTGCCGTTTCCGAAACAAAAGTAATTTTCTTTTCCTAAACGGTTATTCAGAAACACACATTGCAGTTTCAAAACGCTATCTAACTCTTGCCTTCCGGAACATTAGAACAGCACCTCCCGTGAAACTTGGGTCTGACGCTGCAGGAAGTTAACCGGAAGAAAATCCAACGGTTAAAGAGACTAAACAAACCGTATTACATTGAAGCGCTCGTGGCCTAGGCGAACCGAGTGATTGGAATCAATCACTTGAGTTAAGCAACAACAGGCGCGGTCAGGTGCAGGATGGGTGACCGTCCCGTGACTACCGCTAGTGGCATTTTTCCGAGCGCTTCCGTGCTTCGCAAGTCACAATCAGCCGTTCGTGCTGGCTGTAATGTAATGGCAGTCGTTAAGCCATGTCAGAGGCCTTATGGGCGGCTTGATAAATTTTGACAGTAAGGCCCGCCACTGTCTTTCAATCCTCCACCAATCCGGACTTGGCCCCCGTGGTGGAGAACGGCCTTACCTTCCTGCGATGCAGGAAGAGACCTGTGCCCCAGCAGTCGGGACATGCAAGGGTTGATACCATGGCTAGGGATGGTAGCTCCAGTCAAGTTTTTCCCTTCTCTTTCGTCTCAGAGATCGGATCTCTTCCATGTCTGAGACGGTCTTCGAGTCATGGTAAGCCTCCGTTTTGCATATTTTACTTTACCACCTAGAAAAAGACTTCACGCAGTAAAATCGTGCTCTACAATTTAAAACGCATCGGCATTAATGAAGACGACAAATATGCCTCTAATGCACACCCGCAGCGTCTTGGCACGGCTCAATCACACGCTTCACGAGCGAAATTGTCTAATACTAAGGTAATCTACATTTAAAATGCTCTATCATTAAGCCGGCGGAAATGGGCACAGAAGCTCCAACCCTCCGCTTTAATTGTTTTTGTTACATCAGAATCTATAATTAAAATGTAATAAATCTAATCGCCATTATTCATTTGGTAAACTGTAAACATTTTATTATTAAATAACAATTTTTTGGCCGCCACTGTCTTACAATCCTCCACCAACCCGAACTTGGCCCGCGTGGTGGAGTATGGCCTAACCTTCCTGCGATGCAGGAAGAGACCTGTGGCCCAGCAGTGAGGACATACATAGGGTTGATGTCACAATAGTTTCATATTGTCATAGAGTCACATGTAAACCTGACAGGTGACTGAATGTTAAAAAATACTTTCACAACATTTTTGTTGTGAAGTCCCCTTTAAACTCAATTTAATCTACTCAAATCGAATTTAATAACCACCTTATGAGGGAACATAGAACATAGAGATAATCTCAAGGGATTTTATAATCACAAATATTGTATGTATGTATGTACTTTTCGCACTTTGTGTTTGTCACTTCTTCGCGTCTAAACGGCTGGGGCGATTTTAATGAAATTTGGTATGTAGTTAGCTGACATCCTGGATTAACACATAGGCTACGTTTTACTGCGGGAAAATATCTTAGTACTGAATAAACCACCATTTCCGCTTGAAGTTTGCACGCAAAGGCTCTGAAGCATCAGTAGCCGTTCTGTACAATGCTGTTGATTGTCGGCCGGTATAATTTTATAATCATAAAACGCTAGTGCTGGAGTGCGGTGTACGCAATTATTACCATAAAATATGCGAACAGTTAAGTCCTTAGATCGCTTGCATGGATTCCGTTTAATCTGAAACTTTGTTGAGGGAGTAAAATTTTTTCTCAGATTTCTGTTTTATGGAACATTTTGACAACTTAATAGGCTTGTCCGATTAGTCCTATTCCTATTTCGTAACTGTCTTACCCAATTTTATATTTCCGGATTGTCGAAAGATGTATTTGTTTGACAGTCCGCAGCAGGCTACATTCCTGGTTATTTAGCAGGGTAGAATATACATTTCTACTGCTGTACTTACAGGATTCCACATCATAGCAAGCGTAGCATTACTTGACCCAGCTGTAAACATTACGCTTTGCATAAAGTAAAGTAAGTACTATACGAATGTCTCTGGTGCAACTGGCCACGCTTTGAACAGTTAAAGTGCGGTTTCTGCCTAATCCGCAATTTATATGGCTTAATAAAATCGATTCATTAACAATGTAGGACTATTATTCAGTTCAGGCCCTCAGTCGCTTAATCCCTGCAATGTATGGCCAAACATTGGATACCTGTATTATTTTTTTTACTTCTATTATCCATTAGGTACTGCCCGCTCCCGCCCAATTTATTGCTTAATGTTTGAATAGTACATTGACACCCTAGGGGTGAAAGCAACTTATTTGGTCCCGTGACGAATAGTTTGAGGGACTAAATAAGTCTTTAACCCGATGTAAACAAAGCTTTTCGTTACTTTTTACAAGGAAAGGTATTAACAAATCTCTAGTATCTCTACTACTCGAAAAAACAAAATAGGATTGGATTTGGAATTTTGGATTGCCGCTTTCCCGCCAATTTTTTTTTTCTTTGGCCGGCCAGCTACTTCGCATTTTACTTTTTCATCATAGAAAAAACGGTAAATATTTTCCCCAAAACTTCCTATGTTATTTAAAAACCTATTTAGAGGCTAAAAATTTCACCCATGCCGGGATTCGAACCCGCAACCTCTGGCTATCCGTGCCAGCGCTTTACCAATTGAGCCAATGGGCGACTCACCGGCATCAGTGAAATTTCGAACCTCTTTACACTATTCTCTGTATTACGTACAGGCAGCGACATCTGGCTTAAGTAAATTGCATTCCTATGTTATTTTAAAGAAATTGTTAAAGATAAATTAAAATATATTCATTTAAAAACTATATTCTTTCTACTATTAAAGAACTGAACTTTACGTTTAATATTTTAATTTTAGGTACATCTCGCTGTATAAAATTTGCAGTAATAGGCGTGACGACAGTATCAAATAATCAAAGATTTTACGATATGATGATTTAGTTACCAATATTTTTAATAAAATAAAAGATTATAGCACTGCTTTCAGCCATTTTGACTGAAACACAAATCACACCGCGAGACGTCACGCTTGTGTAAACATCATCCTTGCTTTTAAGACATTTGATGTTTTGTTTACCTAAGCGCGACGTCAGATTCGACGCTATGACACTGCAAGCGGTTTTCCCACACATTTTAGAAATATGGCTTCAACCTTCGTTAAACTTCAGTTTATTACTGAAATCTAGATTGTTTAAATAATAAATGTGCCCTCACATTGTGAAAGAGAACTTAAAAATCATTCCTCATGCCTCTGTGTGTAGAAAGTTGAAACAACAAAAATGTTGACAGGATTCTGAAAAGTATCTTTCAACCGGATCCTCAGGCAACCTCGGACCTACTATCCGAGTATGAGTGACGAAAATATACTTGAAGAAGTTAAAAAAGAGTAATGGGGTCCGAGACGTGCATTGCCTAAGTCCCTCAAATAACCAGATGCTTCCACCGTGTAAAGTAGGTATCTACACAAAGTAATCTCCTAGTCAGATCTATTTGGCGAAGTTAGCCCCTGGGCTGGGAGCCTACCGAGGATGCGCCTATCCGGATCTACCTCATATGAGGCAAGAGTTTTATCCACCAATACACAAGCACAGCTCCTAGGTGATGATGGCACAGCTCCCAGGTGATGATGACGATAACCCTTGTACGTCCCCACTGCTGGGGCACAGGTCTCTTCCTGCATTGCAGAAAGGTTAAGTCTACCATGGGGGCCAAGTCCGGGTTCGTGGAGGCTTGTAAGACAGTGGCGGGCCTTATCGTCAGAAGTTATCTAGCCGCCCGGGTAATACAAGTAACATACTCGTATTAATCGAGTAATACGATTTCCTACTTCCTCGTCGCGATTTTCCGAAGAACGAAACCTTAACGGGCTAAAAACACTGGTTTCGAAAGCATTCGGAGTTGTTATTAGCGCCCATAACATAGGGCACCCATTAGAGATGTTAAATTACACCTTGCCATGTGATTAATGCTAGATCAGAATATGGCTTTACCAACACTGCCCTGAACGCAAAGGACTTTAGGTTCTATTGCTGTGATGCAAAAGGTTTCAGAGTCAATGGTACTTCGGCAAATCAGCAAGTTGACGTAGGTGATTGAGCACAGAAACGATAAATACCTTTGTATTGTATTGTATCGTATGTTGCGGGTCTCGATGCGACTTTTCGTGAGACACTGGACCACGCGCTTACTGAAAATCAGTGCTGTGGGCCACTCAACAAACCTACAGCAATTACTGAGCCTGAGGCCGTTTTACCGCCGCATGGACATGGTTCGTATCGAACTGTGTTCGGTCGTGTTTGTTTTTTTTAAAATTTATTTTCTATTTTACGTTTTGTATAAAATATGTCGGTGTGGCGATAAATATAATTCCGTTTCTTCTTCGACTTCATCAACTCTGACGAATTTTAAGCTGAATCTCGAAAGGTCTGCTTTATACAGTTAAGGTCAGCCCCATTGAAGAGAATTCTTGTGAAAATTTTCTAATCAATTCATACCTACTCAAATTGCGTAGGTATTACGTATCCAAGTCGCAGTACAATTAGTAAAATTCTAGGAGTCCGACAATTATTGTCAGACTCCTGGTCATAGAATTTTACTAAATATTCTACTCATCAATCCTAAACTTATATAATAAGTAAGTATATAGGCTGCTACTGTGTCGGTTAAGAAGAGCATGTATTGAAAATAATCAAAAATCTGCTGGTAATTTTGCAATAATTCCTGGAAAACTTCCGCGTTATTGAGAGTGGAATAAATCCGGCTCAGCCCTCCTATTACCTACGTAGCACTCCACTCTATCCAGTGAAGCATTCAGACGACTCCTAAGTGTCAAAAAATGTATGCGCAGTTGACAGCCGGAGTAGCTTAAAAAAAGTAAAAATCAACGTCACTTAACTCAGTGGATACTTACGTACAGTGCTACACAAGAAATAAGTCTCGCGGATGTACCTGCGCAGATGACCAAATTTTGGATGTGCGGCAAGTTGATCGACCAATCAGATAGTTTCATTTTATGGCAGGCCGCGCGCCTTTGTTGCTATTGGTTGATTCAACGTCATCGATGCCGGTGACTATTAGTTTGGCAATATTAGCGTGAGCGAAATAGGTAGCACTACTGCGGCAACCAATTCTGCACCTTAACCGTATCGGTTATAGATCATGTTGAATGTACTTATAGCTTCGGGTACGTTCGTTACACTTCCTAGTCTGCGCGAACGTAGATTCCCGAACGGACTTTTATGATGTGTAGTACTTTAATAATGCCCCTGACCTTCCAAGACGGAGAGCGATTGCCGTTTTTTTTCTAGAAGTCTTTTTTAAATACCTAGGGTTTGTGAAGCGGTGGTAGCTCAGTGGGTAGAACCATGGACTGGCAAGCGAGAGCCCCAGGTTCGATGCCGAGTGCGGGCATGTACCAATGACTTTGTTTAATTTCAAAGTTTGTAGTCGGAATACCACACGCTAACGGTGAAGGAAAACATCGTGAGGAAACCCGCGGCTTGGTTGGCTCCGCACGTATTGACTAGTCTTTCCTGTGGGCTAGGCTGACTGAGCTGTCAGGATGGTATAGGTGCTGGGCAAGCCTACACCATCTATAAAACCATGTCCCAGGTACAACAGCGTCGGAGTGTTCCCTTTACCCATCTAGTGTGAGTGAAGATACCACTGGACGCTGTAAGTATAAATCATCTCATTAAGTAGATGCAAAAAGGCCAATATATAGGGTTTGTGACCCTTTGGCCCATTTGAAGATGTTTCGTTAGGTCAATTGTAGGACCGCACAGCCCTGTAGTCCCAGGCTTAGAATAAGGGCTACGGTATCTCCTGCCTGTCGTAAAAAGCGACTAAAAGGAGGCCGTCCACAAAGTT
Organism: Yponomeuta sedellus; assembly: GCA_934045075.1. NCBI lineage: Eukaryota > Metazoa > Arthropoda > Insecta > Lepidoptera > Yponomeutidae > Yponomeuta > Yponomeuta sedellus. The sequence goes on along the minus strand of OW203746.1, from coordinate 8,401,667 downwards.
AGTATAGGTCACAGTATAAGTCCTTCATTCGATCGAAGCCTCAGGACATTATTTTTCTGAGATCGAATCATTCATTCGCGACTCAGATTCGCGTACTATTGGAACTATCTAGCGAACCTCAGAACAAAACTACACACGCTCGTTAGTTAAATACACGTCTACCTACTCTATGTTTTCCTCAGAATTTCTCTCAGATTATTCTGAGCACAGAATAATCACAGTTAACCTATACCTATACTCATACTCTGTGGGTAAAATTCTGATTTGTAAATAAATAATCAATACTTAACTATACACTCCTTTTTACAAGAATTGAATTAAATAATGGATTCTCCTACGCCTTCAACGAGTAAGGATAAGTCTTGTAAAAAGCAACGTGCAAAAATCTATTGTTTCGTGCCGAAATGTCCATCCAATTCCTTTAAGTTTCCTCACAAATTATTTTTAACTGTTCCTCAAGAGCCTGAACTCAGAAAGAAGTGGGTGAAAATAAGTAGAAAACCTCACTTACCTTCTCCTACTTCTGTTTTACGATGCTGTGAAGATCATTTCGACGTAAGTGGAATTTTTGTAATCATTACAACATTACAAAAAATCTTTGAATTAGCTAGTTAAAAAGTTTAGTTTGTGTTCCCACCCATTTTAGCCTTAAACATAACCAATGATGTATTGGTAACGATAATGGGGACGGCCTGGGTGGCGTAGCGGTTTGGCACGCTCACTGTACCACTGAAGGTTTGGGGTTCGAAGGTTTGGCGTTTATTTCCTAGTTTGAGGCTGGGTCAAACTAGGAAATAAACATTTCTAATTTGTCTCAGGTCTTGGATGTTATCTACGTATTTATTGTATTAAATCTATCCTCGAGTTAGCACCTATAACACAAGTCATTTAGTTGTACTTAGTATAGGGCTAACGAGATCTGTGTAATGTGTCCATGAATATTTATTATTATCTTCTTCATCTTCTCTTTCCTCCTTCCTTTAACTCCTAGGAGAGCATAGAGGCTCAACCACAGATTTCCACTTCTGATGGTGGTTCACGGCAGCTTCCAATTCAGGGCTAATAATGGGTACCTACCATAACAAATATATTTTTTCCACAGATGGAGAATGATGTAGAAAACTGGTTGAAGTTTAAACTTGTAGGAGGCAAGTTAATTTTAAAGAAAGATGTTGTCCCTCATATTTTCGACTGCCAACAAAGAATGCAGACATCAAAACCTAGATCTGTGGTTTTAAAACGAAAAAGACAGGAAATTCTTCAAAGCATTGAGAATGAGCATGGTGAGAAGTTTATTTACGTTGTAATTCATAGTAAGGACTAGTCCTATTTGTATACCTTGGCACGTGTGCTTTGGGCCAAGTATCATAAAACTACAATTCATACTACTCTTCCCACCATAATTTGGGCCTAATGAGTCTAATGACTCTAAAACATAGTCCAAGACCTATGAAAAATTTATAAGATATCTGCTTGGCCTGTAGGGTATGGCATATTAATTCGAGGATTTAATTCAGCAGCCCCCTTTAAATTTGATGATTTGATTTCAACAGAAAGTTATAAATATTGTGCGTAAGTTCATAAGCAACCTAACATATTCTAACTACAAGTTCTGGGGTTTTTTTTACGATGCAAGACTGCAAGTGGGGCTTATGAATATAGAAAATTCATATCGTCTTTACTGCCTTGTTGGCCTAGTGGTCTTATGTCTGATGCTTGATTGACGTCCTTTCTGGAGGTTGTGGGTTTGATTCGCACTGGGGGCCGCCGTACATTTGTATAAATAACCTCAGTCAGGGTGAATCCTAGTTTGGGACCAGGCCCCAGAGTCTAATACTTACATAGTTATCAATAGAATGGTATAAGCACGACAATGGTTGTCATTAACCTCAATAAGCTAGTCTCTAAAGAGTAAAATGTTTCCTGAATCGCCTATGACTCTTTTCCTACCTGTATCATAATATCTTGGACTTATAATAAGTATATGTAATATGTAATTAAAATTCACACACATTGAAATTATGTTTAAATTTCAGCAAGTGAGCTGGAATCCCCTACGAGTGTAAATAATGAACAAGGTATGCCTGAAAATGTGGAGAAGTCAAAAGATCAATGTATACAAGTTGCCATTTATCCATATAAAAGAAGTAAAGCAGTACAAGTGCCTATAAGGACTCCTAAAAACAACGCTGCAGTTTCTTCAAAGAATGTACGTACCAAATATAAGCACAAATCATTTTATCGATTTTGACTACAGGGCTGGGTTTTCGATATCAACCCTTGTATGTTCCCACTGCTGGGGCACGGGTCTCTTCCAGCATCACAGGATGGTTAGGCCATACTCCGACACAGGGCCCAAGTCCAGGTTAGTGGAGGATTGTAAGACAGTGCCTTAATGTCAGAACTTATCAAGCCGCCCATAAGGCCTCTGACATGGCTTAACAACTGCCATTAAATGACAGCTGGCACCAACGGATTAACGTGCCTTGCGAAATAAATGCCACTGGATGGTCACCCAAGTGATTGATCCAATCACTCGGTTCGACTAGGCCACGAGCGCTGCGTTGCTAGGCTAAGTGCGGAAATCTTGGGTCTACCTAACTATGGGAGAACCGTGAAATTGACTTGGTATTAACTTTTTCAGGACAAAGCTACTTGCAGTTCGTGCCGCGATGTGATACCGGCGTCGGCGCCGCTCTACCGCTGCGTGCAGTGCGCGGGCCGGGCGCTACTGTGCGCGCACTGTGAGCCGGCTGCGCAAGCGCACCTTCGGCACTGCCTGATTAGAATGCCCTCTACCAAAGTAAATGTGAGTTTCAACTGCCTGCTACTAAAGAACTATGCTTGAAGAAGAAAGAACAATGCTTTGACCTTTAAAGTTATTGATCGCAATCATGTAATGTTTTCATATTTATATATAGGTGGCAACTAGAGTTGTGTTTCTACCCGGGTATTTACCCGAAATGGGTAGATTCGCGGGAATATTCCCATTGAATCTACCCGACGGGTATTTATGAGGGTAAATACGTTTATTGGTGTTTTCGTTCGCTAAAATAGATTGCATTACCGTTAAATCCATTTTTACTCACGAGCCTTAGGACTATATTCAATACCTTTCATTCTTTTTTGACGAAAGAACGAAATAAGTATATCTCAAGAAAATAACTTTTTTGTGATGGACTTATTTCATGTATTATTGAGAGATTGTTAAAGATTCTTACTTAGTAATTATCCGCCCGAGAGTAAATAACCATAAATACCAGTTTCTACTGAGTATTTAACGAAAACTGACAATAAATATTTTCAATTGGTTTTTTACAGTAAAATCTTTTAGTTAGGGTTTTATTTGATCGGTATTGATGAGATCTTTGTTTAAACTTGGGGAGCATGGTCTGTTGAGAGCGCTGGAAGGTGTGTTTGGGATCTCCTCAACGGATAGCAGTAGACCGTTTGAGTTTGTACTTATTCGATTAGTATTTATGAGATCTTTGGTGAAACTTGGTGACAAGTTCTTAGATGGCACAGCAAAGTACCCAAATTCTAGTGACCCTTCAGAAACTAGATCTTCACAACAGATATTAGGAAACTATTCGAGTTTCGCCTTATTTAATCTGTATTATTGAGATCTTTAGCAGAACTTTCTGATAAGATCTGATTACGGAAAAGTAAGGTGATTAGTTAGTTAGATCTGGGAAAAAGAAAATGGTTACAGGATCTCCTCAACGGAGAACCTAGAATGATTCATATTCATTTATTTTATGATATTCATTTATTTGATTTCAATAAAATCAAATTTACAAAAAACATAACATACCGTAACATATTCACACCCCCGTATCGCGTACGCAGAGATCAGCGTTTACCACTTGCCATGATCCTGACAGATCTTTTTCGCTTTATCAACATTTGTTACTCAAAATCATATTATTGAAATATTTTTACAGTATATCAAAAGTTAGTCTCAAATAATGGAGTCCTAGTAAATATTGAATTATATTTCTATTGGGTCAGAAAAAAATGTTACATTATTGTATTATCATTTGATTTCACTATAGACATGGCAACATTGACAAAGGATAAATAACAAAATTTCTGTTTGATCAAATAAGTCATTAACTTCTGAACCTATTTAGAGGCTAAAAATTCCACCCATGCCGGGATTCGAACCCGCGACTTCTGGCTATCCGTGCCAGCGCTCTTTCCAACTGAGCTAATAGGCGACTCACCGGCATCAGTGAAATTTCGAACCTCTTTACACTATTCTCTGTATTACGTACAGGCAGCGACATCTGGCTGAAGTAATTTGCATCACTTGCAGCCCCGAGTACCTACCTACTTTGCAGTTAGGTGAGGCGCCCATTAGCTCAGTTGGAAAGAGCGCTAGCACGGATATCCAGAGGTCGCGGGTTCGAATCTCCGCATGGGTGGAATTTTTAGCCTCTAAATAGGTTTTCAAATTTGTCCTTAGCACAGGTTAGTGTATTAAAAATAAAAATAGTATAATCATTACCTTATGGTTCAATATACAAGAAATTATTTGAAATTATTAATTTATGATTGAAGTATTATATTTACTGCTTTAAAATAATTTGTACCTAATGCCACTCTTAAATGAATTTTTTTATGCAAGCTCCCCGTTGTATTTTACAACATTGAAGCTCATTATATGGAAACATTAAACGACAATGATATTGAACAAATACTCAGTAGAAATTGGTATATATGGTTATTTACTCTCGGGCGAATAATTACTAAGTAAGAATCTTTAATTATCTCTCAATAATTCATGAAATAAGTCCATCACAAAAAAGTTATTTTCTTGACAGTTTTAAAAACCTATTTAGAGGCTAAAAATTCGACCCATGCCGGGATTCGAACCCGTGACTTCTGGCTATCCGTGCCAGCGCTCTTTCCAACTGAGCTAATGGGCGACTTGTCACCAAGTTTCAACAAAGATCTCATAAATACTAATCGAATAAGTACATACTCAAACGGTCTACTGCTATCCGTTGAGGAGATCCCATACACACCTTCCAGCGCTATCATCAGACCATGCTTCCCAAGTTTAAACATAGATCTCATCAATACCGATCAAATAAGACCCTATTTAAAAGATTTTACTGTAAAAAATCAATTAAAAATATTTACTGTTAGTTTTCGTTAAATACTCAGTAGAAACTGGTATTTATGGTTATTTACTCTCGGGCGGATAATTACTAAGTAAGAATCTTTAACAATCTCTCAATAATTCATGAAATAAGTCCATCACAAAAAAGTTATTTTCTTGACAGTTTTAAAAACCTATTTAGAGGCTAAAAATTCCACCCATGCCGGGATTCGAACCCGCGACTTCTGGCTATCCGTGCCAGCGCTCTTTCCAACTGAGCTAATAGGCGACTCACCGGCATCAGTGAAATTTCGAACCTCTTTACACTATTCTCTGTATTACGTACAGGCAGCGACATCTGGCTGAAGTAATTTGCATCACTTGCAGCCCCGAGTACCTACCTACTTTGCAGTTAGGTGAGGCGCCCATTAGCTCAGTTGGAAAGAGCGCTAGCACGGATATCCAGAGGTCGCGGGTTCGAATCTCCGCATGGGTGGAATTTTTAGCCTCTAAATAGGTTTTCAAATTTGTCCTTAGCACAGGTTAGTGTATTAAAAATAAAAATAGTATAATCATTACCTTATGGTTCAATATACAAGAAATTATTTGAAATTATTAATTTATGATTGAAGTATTATATTTACTGCTTTAAAATAATTTGTACCTAATGCCACTCTTAAATGAATTTTTTTATGCAAGCTCCCCGTTGTATTTTACAACATTGAAGCTCATTATATGGAAACATTAAACGACAATGATATTGAACAAATACTCAGTAGAAATTGGTATATATGGTTATTTACTCTCGGGCGAATAATTACTAAGTAAGAATCTTTAATTATCTCTCAATAATTCATGAAATAAGTCCATCACAAAAAAGTTATTTTCTTGACAGTTTTAAAAACCTATTTAGAGGCTAAAAATTCGACCCATGCCGGGATTCGAACCCGTGACTTCTGGCTATCCGTGCCAGCGCTCTTTCCAACTGAGCTAATGGGCGACTTGTCACCAAGTTTCAACAAAGATCTCATAAATACTAATCGAATAAGTACATACTCAAACGGTCTACTGCTATCCGTTGAGGAGATCCCATACACACCTTCCAGCGCTATCATCAGACCATGCTTCCCAAGTTTAAACAAAGATCTCATCAATACCGATCAAATAAGACCCTATTTAAAAGATTTTACTGTAAAAAATCAATTAAAAATATTTACTGTTAGTTTTCGTTAAATACTCAGTAGAAACTGGTATTTATGGTTATTTACTCTCGGGCGGATAATTACTAAGTAAGAATCTTTAACAATCTCTCAATAATTCATGAAAAAAGTCCATCACAAAAAAGTTATTTTCTTGAGATATACTTATTTCGTTCTTTCGTCAAAAAAGAATGAAAGATATTGAATAGTCCTGAGGCTCGTGAGTAAAAATGGATTTAACGGTAATGCAATCTATTTTAGCGAACGAAAACACCAATAAACGTATTTACCCACATAAATACCCATTTCGGGTATTTACCCGGGTATTTACCCGTTTTGGGTATTTACCTGGGAATATACCTTTCGGGTATATTCCCGCGACCCAACTCTAGTGGCAACTGATGTATTGTATTTAATATTACTTGAGAAGAGATGGTCAGAGTGGAGTTTTTTTCCCGCTGCCGTTTTCTCCACTACACTACGGCCCGAAGGCAGCTGTTCAGTTCATTACTTTTTATGTCGCCAGGACATCCTCGATGGGCTGTTTCAGCAGCTGCGTCTGGACGCCAACGACTTGCTAAGTAAGGCCAAAGAGGACTGGGGCCAGTGGGACGAGCCAGAGACTTTGCTGAACGAGTCTGATACTGCGCTGAACCTGACAGAGATTACACTGGATGAGCAGCTATCCGAGTAAGATATACTAGAAACAAATGATTAATTAAGAAGTCTGAACCCAGCAGTGCTCTTCATTGAGAAATCAAAAATTTATTTCAACGTAAAGAATTTACAAACCTATTTAGAACTAAAACTTTCGTAAGCAAGACGCGAGCTCCGTCTCTGCTCACCATGATTAAGCTCTGCGAATCGGAGCGAAACCTGGTCGGACTTTTCCGATATAACAACACTCGTAAGTAAATCCGGACTAAAAGTCTACAACCTATTTAGAGGCTAAAAATTCCGACCTCTGGCTAACCGTACCAGTGCTTTACCAACTGAGGTAATGAGTAAGTGCCGGCATCAGCGAAATAATACAGAGAACATTGTAAAGAGGCGGAATTTTTAGCCTCTAAATAGGTTTTTAAAATTGTCCTCAGCACGGGTTAGTGGAACAAAAAGAATATACGTGTGGGTACAGCGATATCATTCCTATGTAAAAACCTAACTGCAAAGTAGGTAGTCGTGGCTGTAAGTGATGCAATCTACTTTAGCCAGATGTCGCTGCCTGTACGTAATACAGAGAATAGTGTGAAGAGGTTCGAAATTTCACTGATGCCGGTGAGTCGCCCATTAGCTCAGTTGGATAGAGCGCTGGCACGGATAGCCAGAGGTCGCGGGTTCGAATCCCGGCATGGGTCGAATTTTTAGCTTCTAAATAGGTTTTTAAAATTGTCCTCAGCACGGGTTAGTGCATTAAAAATAAAAATAGCATAAAAAGAATATAATCATGTAAAACCTTTCTTCAATGCTTCTTCAATGTCATTGTAACCATTGGCCTTAGTTGATTTGTAGCGGAGAAAAAGACGGAGAAAAACATTGTTAGTCTGGCCATTCATGGGATAAATAAGTACTTAATTCAACTTTATTTAACACTCAGCTAAAAGCACTCTTGTCAAGATCACTAACCTCCATTTATTGCATGTCATAATATTTTTTGTTAAATAAACGTCTATAATACTCAGGACAATTATTTACTGGAGGCTGTGACACCAGAGCGCAATTTATCGTGTTAGAAATTAAGTAAACTACAACTTTAACTGCTTCGATGGTCTAGCGGTTAACACGCTCGACTACCGAAACACTGTTGCCCGCCGTAGTACATCGGTACAAATGACCTCAGTCTTGATGTATTTTTGTATGTTGCTAATGCCATAGCCTGATTACCATATCACAGGGTATCCTAGTTTGGGACCAAGACAATTGATTGTGTTGTGTGGGAGTTTTTTATGTATTTATCTAAACGTTTCAGGAATTGCGCATTTTTAGAAGCAACTATTTAGAACTTCGTGTGTGCGTGAGGAGATACTTGACTTTAGTAGTTTCAAATATTAATAGATTATTTTATTACAGTACTCGACCAGACGACACACTGGATACTGTTGTTAAAGAAGAATTTCCAACGTCATTAATTGAAGAAACCGACACCTTTCTACGCACAGAAGATGACACTCGGGATTCCGAACTGCATTACGAACAGGAATTGGTAGTAGACATATTGAATGTCAAACATGAATGTGAAGATTATGAGCTGGAAGAAAATAGCAGTGTGATGGAGTCATTGACCAATTGTGAGAGACCTACCAAGACAGCGGCTGTGGCTTCAAAGTCGTGTGGTAGCGCGTCGATGAAGCCCAACGACGGATCGATGCGGCTTGGTAAAATGTCGATGCAGCTTGGTGACACGTCTTTGCGGCTTGGTGACACGTCTATGCGGCTTGGTGACACGTCTATGCGGCTTGGTGACACGACTATGCGGCTTGGTGATACGTCTATGCGGCTTGGTGACACGTCTATGCGGCTTGGTGACGAACGGATGCGGCTTGGTGACACGTCAATGCAGCTTGGTGACGGACGGAAGCTGCTTGGTGACACGTCTATGCGGCTTGATGAAGTATCGATTCGGCTTGATGCCCAGTCGTTGCGGATCGGTGACGCTTTAGTATCGTCGCAGTGCAGCACGCCACAGATCAAGATAGAGCCAATGAGTCCGGATGAACTGGGATCCGACGAACTAAGGTGGAACGAGGAAACGCACGAAAATTCAATAAAAGGATGTTGAAATTCCGAAAATTGGTGATTGTGCGTGTCTATTACGCGAATAAAATTGTGTTGACTTGTATAGATAAACTATGGTTTACTTTCAATTCAATTCACAGGATAGTGCTCGCTTAATGTAACTCAATCTCATTAATTATTGGACGTATGTACGATTTTGGCTGTTCAAAATATCTCCGGCAAAGATACCCAAAATTCGGGATAACTTTGAATGTACACATATGACTGTTGTTGTAAATTTGATAATAACGTTAATTTTACGTGAAAATAGATATATGACAACACTCATTAATGACTAAACGTTACTTTGATTCGTACATTTTTATTGAAGTATCTGCAAAAATCTAAGAAAAGTGTTCAAAGTTACCCAACTTGACTGTAGTGAAGGTTTTAGAGGTAAGCCTACAAATAAAATGAGCAATGAAATTTGTATCTCTTAAAATTCCCTTACAAAATTCACACTCAAATCTTTGAAAATAATAATTAGCTACTTTAGACGCTAACGCACTAAAAATGCAGAAATTATTTAAGACGAAGAATATTTTGAATATTTACGAATATCATACGTATGTACCGGTCTGGAACTTGGCACCGACACTCCTACATGTCACCTACTTCTACAATATCTACTTGTATACTTATTTCGAATTTAGCGATCATGTTCGTTTAAATGCGTTTTTAGTGAGTTATTATAGTGCCTGAAATCGGTTTTTATTTTTTTTTCAAATCACGATTTTTTGTGAATTGATGATGTGGCCACCACGCGCCCCTTCGTGGATTTTTTTTTATTAAGAGCTAATCAGAACGACGAAAAAAAATTGTTAATTGTTTTGAAGTAAATTCTGGGTATTCGTAGGGGCAGTCGTCAGCTAACTCTTAATTTTCCTAGTGTAGCAGGTGACAATGAAAACTACAAGTGATAATGAATCTGTAAATTTCAACTTCAATTCCCGGTTTCTAGGTGGAACTAGGCGGAACTAGTGTGCTCTAGATCTTCAAGCTGTAGAAAGTGGTATTCAATACTCATTAGTATTCAACCTGATAGTAATAATATTTCCGGAATCCGGAATCCTGTCAATAAATTCAAAAACGCCTTGCACCATGACTATCGTAAAGCTACCAAAAATTATAGTATAATTGACTAGCCTGTCTGTCAATCAGCTAATATCCCTGGATAGGTACGTATTTAATTACTTATACAGTGCCGATGCCGGCGCAAGCCACTTAATAATTTCATAGGTATAGCTTGTTAGCTTTTAGAATATACCTCGGACTCTAAGTAGGCTTCGGTTTTCGCCGAAAGCACACGAGTGTAATACTACTTCCTGCTCTGTATAAAACAAACTAAGTGTCATAGTCATATTAGTTCAGATATTTCTATTACACGAATATATCCGATGCTATCCGATATTAGCCGAGGTATATTCTAAAAGCTAACAGACTGCATGACTGGATTATGCTGGATTACAAATACGCATAGGAATATTGGAAACTAGTTTTATTTCTTATTATTAAACTTAAAACATACTTAAAATAGATTCACAATGTGGAAGAAATCAATAATAATTACCGTAGGTACTTAAGTTTTACAAACAGCTTCTGTATTGGGTGTATTTGAAAAAAAAATGAAAGAACGAAAGCACAGATGTGTTTTCTTTTGTAAAGAAAGAATGTTGGTTAAGTATCTCTTATTTATTACCTAGACTGATCGCGCATGTATGAACAGTGGACAGCTTGTAGACCTTTATAAACGACTACTTTACCCGTTTAACTTACTTAGCGACAAAAAATGCAATGTCTATCTCGACTGAAGTAAAAACTTACCAAAATTGCAAACACGCTTTACCTGAATGTAGATAGAGTAGTTTTTTTAAATCAAAGTTATGAAATATAATTTATTGATTGGTTTTTTTGGAACTAATATAATTCCTTCCGGACCAATGTGCTTGTTTCCAATATCAGGAATTTGCTTTAATGCATATGTAGTTGTTTAATACAGTGATATTAGCACGACAATAGTTGTTTCATTGACACTATTGGTTCCAATGGTAAATGCCGTGCAATTTAACCCGTAATTCGATTTTTTTATGCGGGGGTTATACCATGGTAACAATTGAGAATTTTAGCGATTGTAATGAGTATGAAGCTGTAAATGTTAACTTGCGAAATAGATAAATAATAATGAAGAAGCGCAGTATCGCATTCGCGCATATTGTAATGACTTAGCCAAAACGAGTAATTGGGATCAATCATTTGAGCAGCAACAGGCACGGTTAGGTGCAGGATGGGTGACCGTCCCGTGACTATCGCTAGTGGCATTTTTTCCGAGCGCTTCCGTGCTTCGGAAGGTACGTTAAGCCGTTGGTGCCGGCTGTCATGTAATTGCAGTCGTTAAGCCACGTCATATGCCTTATAGGCGGCTTGATAACGGCTAACACTGTTTTACAATACTCCACCAACCCGGACTTGACCCCCGTGGTGGAGTATGGCCTAACCTTCCTGTAATGCAGGAAGAGACCCGTCCTCCAGCTCCATAAATTTAGTCTGGTTTAAAGCCATGTATTCACTAGGCGACAAATTGTCGCAGGACATGTCTAAGAACACTGTTTCTACGTGTCGCCGCGTCGTCGCGCTGTGTTCCGCGACGTCTACACACCACACATCATACACTACACACCTCACTCAATGCGTAAATCACACTCCACGCATCACACTCCATACATCACACTCCACACTCATACACTACACGTTACACTCTACTAGATAGATAGATAGATAGATAGATAGATAGATAGATAGATAGATAGATAGATAGAACATTTATTTAACGGCACAATACTTTAAAACATAACATAGGCATACATGAACATCAAATATAACATAAAGGAAAAATATTACATGCATACAAGAAAAGAAAAAGGACAAATAGTACACGTTTCAAACATTGATTACATTTACATACGCTTAAAATAAATAAAGCAGAACATCACAAACGTATACAAACATTTTTATATGGTCACGCTCAGGTTTAAAGTATTGAGCCACTAAAATGGTCGCAACTCAGCATGTGTTGTAGGAGCACCGGGGTGCTCCCACAACGCTGATATTCTGTCGCGGCCATACTGCGGTTAGTCGTGTTTGTTGAAAAAAAGAAGCAAAGAATTTTTAATTTGGAAAATGGGTGCCCAAATAACTCGAGTGCAAAATGTGTCTGTGTGTGTAGAGGTGTAGTGTAATGTCTGTAAAGTCAGTGAGTTGTGCAAAATATAACTGTGTAACCGGTGTGTTAACAAACTTATTAAATATATATATCGAAGTGAAGTGAAGTGCCTCACAGTCGGTGTTTTGCCCGTGAAATATGCGGCACAGCTGAGAGCTATCTACCCACTAAGATGCAATAAGGTCTGAGGAACCAGCACGGCTTAAAGGTACGCATACAACAGTACTATTTTTTAGATATTTGCACCTGCAACAGATGTGCTTTAAAATGTGTTTTAAAAGTATGTTTATTACTATAACACACCCTTATCTTTTTTACGTTTGCGTTAATGTTTAATTATTCAATTTAAAATTTTATATTTTTAACCTTTGTATTTTTGTGTTAAATCTCGTGCGCCATGTAAAACCACAAGCTAATTCTTACGGCCGCCACTATACAGGCTATGCGCTTAGTGTGGAGACTACTGTTCGAAAATGCATAACTCTGTACCTATTTTATTAATAAAAACTATTCTTATTCTTATATATCAAATATCCATAATGAAATTATGTTTATATATCAACAGAGTTTAATCGTAATTAATAGGTAAAAAGTAATTACCTCAATTCCCGACGTGACAACTACAACGTTGCCGAAACGTCGAGAATTAAGGTAATTACGTTTTAGCTAATAAATAATCGGATTAGACCCGTTTAAAATGTAACAATATACGAGGATCGCGAATCATTAAGAAATACTATGTAATTATGTATCAAAGCCTCAACACTTGTCATATTAACTCACGTCACTCATATTAACAATATGAAAAAAAACTTTAATTGGGCGAGCAATTCAGCATGCTCCACTAAGACAAACTTTAAGGACTTTAAGACCTCTAGCAGCCAAGTACAACTTCGACCAAAGGTCAGTCCAACTGAATATGATCGTGTCAACGCACCTTTAGCACAATGTTCTGAAATTGCGAGGAAAGCCCCAGTTTTGATGCTCCACTAAGAACAACCGTAAGGACTTTAAGAGCTCTAGCAGCCACATACAACTTCGACCAAAGGTAATTTTCCAACTGAATTTGATAGTGTCAACGCAGCTTTAGCACAATGTTGTGTCTGAAATTGCGAGGAACTCCCCAGTTTTGATGCTCCACTAAGAACAACCGTAAGGACTTTAAGAGCTCTAGCAGCCAAGAACAAAATTCGGCCAAAGCCTCATTGTCCAAGCTGAATTTGATCGTGTCAACGCACCTTTAGCACAATGTGTCTGAAATTGCGAGGAACTCCCCAGTTTTTATGCTCCACTAAGAACAACCGTAAGGACTTTAAGACCTCTAGCAGCCACTTCGGCCCAAGCAACATTGTCCAAGCTGAATTTGATCGTGTCAATGCAGCTTCAGCAAAAATGTTGTGTCTAAAATTGAACTCCCCAGTTTTAATGCTCCACTAAGAACAACCGTAAGGACTTAAGACCTCTGTGGCAGGTCTTAAGACCTCTGTGGAAGCAGCTTAAGACCTCTGTGGAAGCAGCCAAGTACAAACTTCGTCCAAAGCCACATTGTCCAAGCTGAATTTGATCGTGTCAACGCAACTTTAGCACAATGTTGTGTCTGAAATTGCGAGGAACTCCCCAGTTTTTACTGTTTCTAAGATTAAAATAGCTATGCCTCCTCTCGTGATGTTTCTTCAGAGCCTAGTTCATTTCCGACTTGTGATGATTGGGGATCTTTCCAGTGGAGTCTCTCTTGTGAGCTTCGATTTCGGAGATATACTATCTCGAGCTGATCCTGATCTGTAACGGGAAACACAACAGATTTTAACATAAGCTTTAATAGTACATTACACAACTAGAGTGGTAATACAAAGAAAGGCCGAGATCGCAGAAGTTTGCGGCCCGAGCTGCAAGCGAGGGACGTAAATATGCGATCGAGAGCTTTCTTTATTACGTCCCGTGTTGTGTACATCTTTTTATGTCTACACTTGGCCAGAAAGCGGCTTTTTCCGTACGCGCAGCGTGCGGAAAACGCCACTTTATTGCCAGGTTTGACATAAAAAGTTTTACGTGGGTTGACTGGGAGAAAATACTATCTAGGTTGAGTTTGTAGTGCAATAGTTTTCATTCATAAAATTTATATAAGTTCACATGCAAGGGCATCCGTGGCGGAATAATAATAATAAATATTCATGGACATCTTACACAGATCTCGTTAGCCTCATACTAAGTACAATTAAATAACTCTGTTACAGATGCTAACTCGACGATAGTTTTAATACAGTAAATACATAGATAACATCCTAAACCCGAAACAAACTAGAAGAGTTCGTTTCCTAGTTTGACCCGCTCGGATAGCTGCACGCCTATTACTTTACTTAATGTTGAACCAGAAGCTATGCGAATAACCGAAGGATTTCTTAATGGAGAATATTTAATTGCACCTCTAACTAATAAACTATGAGCATAACTTTGAAATTATTGCACTTCAAAAAACCACTTGTCATTCAAAACAAGCGTAAGTAAAAATATATTAAGTCTTATCAAAAGTAGAAGATCTTTTAACTGAGTGTGCAACAAAAATTCTATTGATAACACTGAAATGCTGCCTATGAAACTAAAATTGTCATGATGACACACCTAAAATACTGACTTGCACACAAAATAATCCAATTGCATGTAAATAATTCTCATATTTCTATCATAAGTTGCAACTCAATAACATAATGTGTATTTTTTTTTTTTAAGATAGATAAAATAATAGTTTATTTTTCTGTCCACAAATTACATTCGTATACAAAAATAACATTGGATAAATGATACAATACAGTAGAATGTATTATTTGTGGAAAGACTGGAGCCTAAACTAGATCAAAAGATCTGTATCTTAGGTTTCCAGGCCTCCCGGTCTACAAAAGAACGGTATCATATTCGACGCGTCATCAGCATAAGGTATGCAATATAAAACGTTTGTATAAAAAATGACAGATGTTTGTAAAACTTATATAAAAAAAATCAAATCACCGTCATCACTTTACTAGTGTTATTATAACTAAAAATCGTTTTTGCAACCCTTATTTACAAGAACTCCTCCGATCGAGCTTAAGGATTAGACCAAAGGCTACCAATGGGCGAAGTATAACCAAACGATAGTTGTTATTAAAAGTGACTGCTTCACAGACCTTTACGATTGCGAATTGGAGTGAGGCAACTGTTGAGCTTGAGAAAATCTGGTAACAGTCAGAATTAGTTTTGACTGCTAAAAATCAGTCAAAAGTACTTTTGTCCAAAGCTTCTGGTTAGTAACATTTGAAATACCAAATGGTAAACACACCTAAAATGATGCATCGCTCAATCTGCGACATCAAAAATATTGGTGCGGCGAAGCGCGTAGCTTAGCGGAGCGTGTTAGGTTGAACATGTAAGACCGAAAACCAACTCGACATTGTTGGATACATATAAGAATTTTACTTTTATTTTTCGGAATTTGATTTTAGCAACCGAAACTCCATTCAATACAATCTATTACCATGTGCAGTATTCGAGTACTTTAGTTTTTAAGCGGCGCTTAAGGCGTTAAGCGGGAAAGGTATCGTGATGGCTACTCACCATAACTGTCCTCACTTTCTGTCTTAATCAAAACTTCTAGCGTTTCGCCGCCGTCGTCGGAGCCCGCTTCATCCGGCGCTGGCGGTTCGTATTTGACATCTAGTGCCTCCTTCGACAACGCCACATCATCGGAACTCAGTGGCGGAGCGCTGGCTTCCACGGCCGTCTTCTGGGGCTCAGCAGCGGTGGTCTCAGGCACTGCACTCTCTGCCTTCCGCTTCCTGGATGCTCGCGCTTTTCTCTTAGGCTGGTCCTGGATAACTGGCGATGGTGGCGTGCCCATGTGATCGTCAGCCTCCTCGGCGGATAGTGTATCTTCCTCCTTGAAGATGGTGTCCAGTGGGTCGTGCGGGGTGCTGCCGGAATAAAGAACACACGATAGTTATCATCGTTTTAGTTCTGTCATGATTTGGTGTTTACTGTTGAGTTGGTTCGAGGTGGTAACTAGTGGAATAAAAATCGTAAGTAATGTCGTAACGTATTACAATATTGTAATACGTTTTTATTTAAAAGTGAACATGACGAATCTTTACCGTGACAACTATTTTTAGAAGCCACAGTCTAGAACCTAGGATCAACAATCTGGGACTTTAATACTACATCCTAGGACTTTAATACTATTCCAAAAATTGTTATCACAGATATTAAGATTGTTGACTTTTTTTAAAAAAGGTATCATAAAATAAGTTATGATTTTAATTCCATTGGTGGCGCTAGTTAGCGCCTTAAGGTGTTTCTTTGTTCCCTCTGTTTCTTTTTGTATTTAAAAATTTTTAGGATGGCTGGAAAGAATTTCTGTTGAAATAAATCCGCCTTTGTGCGTAACTGCTACCCATTGTATGTTATTTAAGTAACAAGCAAACAAGCAAACAAGCAAACAAACAAACAAACAAACAAACAAACAAACAAACAAACAAACAAACAAACAAACAAACAAACAAACAAACAAACAAACAAACAAACAAACAAACATATAGATAGAGAACACTATTGCAAAACCAGAACAATATGAAATATACTTATTTAGTATATTTATTTAGGGGTACATGTAATCAATAAATAATTGACGTATTATCTTACCTACATAGGTGTAGGTAAAAAGGTCAAAATATCCATACAAAGGATACCCTATGTCGTGGAAACCAGAAACAGCGACATCACAAACGTGTAAACAACGAAGAACTGGGTTTTTGTCCCCAGCCGGGGTTTGAAATGAAATTAAAGTTTATATTCAAAGTAGCGCAGAAAGTGCGGCTTACTGAAAGCTTTAAATCAAACTAGGTGTCCATTTCTAAATCTAGGTAATTTTGGAGATAAAATGGACAAAAAACTCCAAAACTTGAACCTGGGACATCTCGCATGGTAGGTAAATGCACTACCGCTGCACCACAGAGGCCGTCTCTGCATTAACGGCCTCTATAGCGCAGCGGTTTGGCACTGTAAAACCGAAGGTCTCGGGTTCGATCCCCGGCCGGGTCAAACTAGGAATCGAATTTTTCTAGTTTGTCTCGGGTCTTGGATGTTACCTATGTATATTGTATTAAATCTATCGTCGTGTTAGCACCTGTATCATAAGTCATTTAGTTGTACTTAGTATGGGGCTAACGAGATCTGTGTAATATCATCATCATGAACCTATAATGCCCCACCGAGGGGCACGGGTCTCTTCCCTGAGGAAGGTATGGGCCATACTCCACCACGGGGGCCAAGTCCGGATTGGTGAAGTTTCGCAAGACTAGTGGCTGATAATATGTCTATGAATATTTATTTATTTAAAAACCTATTTAGAGGCTAAAAATTTCACCCATGCCGGGATTCGAACCCGCAACCTCTGGCTATCCGTACCAGCGCTCTACCAATTGAGCCAATGGGCGACTCACGGCATCAGTGAAATTTCGAACCTCTTTACAATATTCTCTGTATTACGTACAGGCAGCGACATCTGACTTAAGCAAATCGCATTACTTACAGCCCCGACTACCTACTTTGCAGTTAGGTTGAACATCGGAACGATATCACTGTACCCACATGATTGTAATCACGATATCACTGTACCCACATGATTGTAATCATGTGGGTACAGTGATATCGTTCCGATGTTCAACCTAACTGCAAAGTAGGTAGTCGGGGCTGTAAGTAATGCGATTTGCTTAAGTCAGATGTCGCTGCCTGTACGTAATACAGAGAATATTGTAAAGAGGTTCGAAATTTCACTGATGCCGTGAGTCGCCCATTGGCTCAATTGGTAGAGCGCTGGTACGGATAGCCAGAGGTTGCGGGTTCGAATCCCGGCATGGGTGAAATTTTTAGCCTCTAAATAGGTTTTTAAATTTGTTCCTTAGCACGGGTTAGTGCATTAAAAATAAAAATAGTGTATTTATTTATTTACTAAACTAACTTGACATTTACCTGGGCTGTGTAATCTGCAGACCGGTAAGCATCAAGTAGGGACCTGGTCGGGGCTCATACACAGAAGGCTCGCCAAAAGGATCCTCATCTCGACTGAAAAGAGCAAACGACTTCATGAAAATGTCAGTTGAAGGCCTCTGCATCTACGTAATGAGATGATTTATATAGTGTCCAGCGGCATCTATCGATATCAACCCTTGTATGTCCCCACTGTTGGGGCACGAGTCTCTTCCTGCATCGCAGGAAGGTTAGGCCATACTCCACTACGGGGGCCAAGTCCGGGTTGGTGGAGGATTGTAAGACAGTGGCGAGCCTTACTGTCAGAAGTTATCGAGCCGCCCATATGGCCTCTGACACGTCTTAACGACTGCCATTACATGACAGCCGGCACCAACGGCTAAACGTGCCTTGGGAAGCACGGAGGCGTTCGGAAAAATACCACTAGCGGTAGTCACGGGACGGTCACCCATCCTGCACCTCACCGCGCCTGTTGTTGCTTAACTCAAGTGATTGATTCTAATCACTAGGTTCGGCTAGGCCACGAGCGGCATCTTTAATCACACTAAATAGGTGAAAGTCTCCGGTCTGTTAGGACGACAGCGTAGTCGGCCTAGCCCACAGGAAGGAAGTGCGGAGTCAACAAAGCCGCGGTTTCCTCACGATGTTTTCCTTCACGGTTAGCGTGTGGTATTGCGACTACAAATTCGCAAATGTAAAGTCTGCACTGGGTGCACTGGGAATCGAACCTGGGTCTCTCGCTCGCGAGTCCAAGTTCTTTCCACTGTGCTACCACCGTCATGTTGTACTCGTATGAACGTGTCCATTAATAAAATAACTAGGTATCTATAATGTAAAAATGAATCGCTGAATGTGTTGGTAAGCGCAAATCTCGAGATCAGCTGAACCGATTTCGCTAATTCTTTTTTTAGAATATTCCTTGAAGTACGAGGATGGTTCTTACGGAGAGAAATATAAAAGAAAATTAAGAAAACAGTCGATGTTAGGCGGTACGAAGTTCGCTGGGTATTTTCTACATATTTATTTTTATTTAGGTCATTGCTTTCTTCCCTAGGTGGGTAGTTTATTTAAGACTAATGTTGTACCTATATTTTGTACAACGTGTATAGACCCTCTTTTTTACTGCCTTTCCGACTCTCTAAGGTGCGCTGGAAGAAATCTCTTTCAGAGATAAGCCCGCCTTTGTACATGTTATTTTTCTTATGTAATGTCCTGTTGAATGTTTCGTGTACAACTATAATAATATGTTATATAATATGTTATATGCTCTGGCATACAATCACACTAATATTCACATTCACACTTATTACACCTAATATTATAAAGGCGAAAGTTTGTGAATGTGTATGTTTGTTACTTCTTCACGTCAAAACGGCTGAAGCGATTTGATTAAAATTTGGTATGGAGTTAGCCGACACCCTGGATTAACACATAGGCAACGTTTTACAGCGGGAAAATATCTTATTCCCAATGGAAAATTGATGAGCCGCAGGTAACACCGCGGGGCACAGCTAGCGCAGAATATTCTTATCTTATTTCATTCTTAAATTAGTTACATTTGCAAGGCCTTACTTGTTTGGTTCCTCTGATTCGTCCAGTTCGATTTTCGGCTCATCCAACGCCACCGGCTCATCAATCTCAGACTCCTTGCATAGCAGCTCGCTCACTTCCAATTGCAGTTTCTGGAATAGGCCGTCCAGGATGCTCTGTCGATACACACACTATAGTTAGGCTGCGTTTTTTTGTGGATGGTGTGGTGACGTTAGGGGCCATCCATAAATTGAGATAATTATCTTGATAAAAGTAGCTCGATAATTATCAATTGATAATAACAAAAATTTCGTTTATGCGAAGCAAACAAAACCAAGCAGCAAGTTTCCCCTCGCATGTCGTATCTACTGCCGCGGCTGAACTGGCTGCGAGGCATAAGACGCAGAAGTATAGCCAGCTTATGAATTCCTACATATTTGTGCCGCTGGCTATAGAAACTTCTGGTGTATGGGGAGCGCAGGGCAGCGCTTTTATTAGGAGCTGGGACGCCGATTGAGGGACCGTGGCATGGACGTTCGCTCTGGGGCATATCTGAGCCAAAGGATTTCCCTTGCTGTGCAGCGCGGTAACGCGGCCAGTATTACGGGGACTTTTGGTTCGGATGTGGCTCGGAGCGATTTATTTGCATCTAGTTTTTTATTTTTTTGTTTCAATTATTATTTTATTATTATTGTTATTGCCTTGACATTTTTTAATTTCATTCTTTTTGCAATGTACATTAAAAAGTTTAGCAGCAAGATCTTAGTTGGCTATTAGGATTAGGTCAACAAATAAGTTCTACTGCAGCTACAGCAGCAACACAGCCAATGGAAATAGAATCATCATCAGATGAAGATATTCCGTTGGCATCTTTGGTCAATCCAATTTAATATAGTTATATTTATAATGTCGAATCTGATGGACACTATTTACTTTAATTAATGTTAATTTGTGTTGGATTTTTAATAAAAATCATAAAATTTATTTGTTTTGTTAGAATTGGCCAAATTATAATGTATTTGTTTTTAAACAATATAGCAAATTAATTTCTTACACGGGTGATAATTATCCGATAATTATCAAGCAGCGTAATTATCTTGATAATTTCGAACCCTGCTTTATTAAGCAGGGTTCGAAATTATACGGTCGGACCGAGTGCGCCATCCGAGTAAACTAATGCTCCTGATTGGACGGTTTTTCGTGACAACACCAAAATAGCCAATCAGAAGCATTAGTTTACTCGGATGGCGCACTCGGACCGAGCGCAGTAGGACCGTGAAAACCTGGCTTTAAAAGCAGAAACTAATAAAGCTTTGGTAAAGACGGAAAATATAGGTACGTATAAAAATAGTACAAATCAACTATCTAATAAACTTGATACTAGTCCATTGCTGAACAAAGCGCTCCCCTAATGAGCGCCATAGCGCCCTGTCTCCAGCTTGCCGTATCCCCCTACACTGCATCTACCTGCAGTAGACCGTTTGTCTACTTCCAAAAGAGACTCATAGGTAAAGTTCCTTAGACTCTGAGCGTAGTCAGTCTGACGGTGTTAAATATAAAAAAACGATTTCTTAGAGGACTCTTAAGACTCCAGTTTTAATAGTCTGCGGTAAAGGAAAAGACGTAAACACAGATTACCTAAACTATCCCTGATGAGTGATTTAAGAGCAACTGTGTTTTATTATTATAGATAACACCGTGCGAGCCTAACGCCCTGTCAAGTTTGAAGCAGGATCATTCTTATTTAATTTTTTTAGTAATACATACATATGATTAAGGCAATTTTTTTTTAATGTAGCCTATAAACGTCCCACTGCATGGCACAGGCCTTCTCTCGAGTATGGGCTTAATTGCCACGGGTGCCCACCGCGGATTGGCAATGTCAAGCACTGAGGCATTTGAGCAGGCACTCGGGTTTCCTCACGATATTTTCCTTCACGGTTAGCGAGTTGCTACAACATCACAAATTTAAATAACTTAGAAAACAGTATTGTAGCACTGAGTGTGTGCCCGCAAGTGGAATCGAACCTGGGTCTCCCGCTTAAGAGTCCTTTGTTCACTAGGCTCTCAATGCAATGGTATGTCTTTTATATTGTTTATTGCTATGTCAAATTTTCAGGTCATTACTACGTTTTAAGCGACTCGACATTATCTGTAACAGATCCAAATAATATTAACGTTAGTAGCGGGCCGCGTGTAACAGGTACTCACATGTACTCTATTGGAGGGCATCCGCAGCAGGCAGTGCTGGCGGTGCGCCTGCGCAGCCGAGACACAGTGCGAGCATAGCAGCGTCCGGTCCGCGCACTGCACGCAGCGGTAGAGCGGCGCCCAAGCCGGGATCTCCAGTCTGCACGCGCTGCACGTCGGCTCATCTGTAAACCAAGACCATGATCAGTTTTTCGCTATTAACGTAGTGCAGGACGCCCTCCGACTAGGTGGGCCAGCATCTGCGAATAACTGCCGGCAGGCGCTGGACCCAAATTCTTCCCGCGGGTGTCGTAAAAGGCGACTAAGGGACACAAACCGTGGGGTGGGCAGCAGCGCCCCATGCTTCCAATTACCGTACAATTCCACCAAACTGCGATGCCCAACCCGCATGCCCAGCGTCGGGATTATGGGCATTACCCCCCCAATGATAGCACAACCTTGCGCTATGGCGCTCATTAGGGGAGGGCTAGCTGTGGACTAATATAGCCTGAAGAAGAAGGCGCTGGATGCGGTGAGCTGAGGACAGGGCGCTATGGCGCTGGTTGGGGAGGGCTATGTCCAGCAGTGGACTAGTATAGCCTGACGACGGCGACGAGGTTAGGAAACGTAGGTTAATTATTTTAAATGGTATTTGGGTATCATGTCAAAGGATGATGGGCAATTGGGCACAAATGTATGGAACCTGGTCCTGGCACCAATCGGAATGAGTAATACGTCGTTGGAAAGGTATTTTTTTGTAGAATAAGAATAATCGAAGCGCTAGTCCCGATTTTCTGTCCAATTTGAGTAATCATACGTTAAAAGTTTTTTTTTATTTAATTTTTTTTCTGTTGTTTTAATTCTTTTTGATATTTTTTCGACATTGTATATCGATTTTAATTACAAATGATCAGCAAAATCACGTCCTGTTCCCTCAATCGTGGAAAGTCTTGAATGTCATTTGCTTCCAATCTCTGGAAATTGGCTCTTCTGTTGTTTAATCTTTTTGCTTCTACATAATCATATAACACGTTTGGGGTTTGCCTTCTTTCAACAATTTTTTGTAAAAAAGCTTCTGCGTGTTGGCTATCGACAATAGGCCTGTGGAAGTGATTTGTAATTGCTGCTGCAATCATAAAATCCCCGAACATATTAGGCATTGTGTTATTAAAATATTTTTGGCGCAACAGCTTGAAATCTCTTTTGAAACGCCCGTTAACCACTTCCACTACCCATCGGCACATTGTCACCAGCCGGGAATCATTTGCTTGAGAAGTCGTGAGCTGCGACTCTTCCCGGTTCTTCGTCGGGGGGACGTGAAATTCGTAGCCACATGCTTCTATATGCTGCAGACTATCCCTGAACCCGCGGTCCAAAATAAATACGTCATTCGGCTGAAGCAATATATGAAGGGGATTTTCCTCGTCAGTCATTAAGTCGCTCATTATCTGCGCATCAGTTTTTGTTGCAGCGTATGGTCCTTTAACATCTATAATGTATCCGTCAGTGGTTACGATTAAAAATGGTTTCAACAAGTTTTGGAACTTGTGTAAACTGTAGGATTGCCTCTGAAACAAAAAGTTTGAACTCTTGTATATATAAATATACGTACCATCGCAAATAATAATGGCTTTATTGTTGTCTTCATTTCCATACAGTGCTTTTGGAATCCTCAAGTTTCTCTCCAATATATCTTCTCTATTCATGTGATCCACTCCCAAGTGTCGCACAACGTAGTCAGTGCTAAGACACTCTCGTGCGATGGCCAACTGGCGTTCGAGTTTTCTCCGAGACATGTTAAACAACGTCGCAAGTCTCGCGTTGGGTTCTCCTGTGCGTAGTTTCGTTAGTAAAATGCCCAAAGTGGTTCTGGGATCTGCACTTCTATTTCTTAATAATGGATTTTGCTCTAAGATGGCATTAAATTCATCATTAGTACGTCCAGTCCAAAAGTGCATTTCTTCTTCATTCATGCCTCGGTCGCTAAAACGTAATCTGGGTGAGTTTAAGGCATTTCGCATTAGTTCACAAACATCCCTGAAGTGGGCAGCCGTAAAGTCATGGGAAATGTTGCAATGTTGGGGCAAATCATCCCAATCATTCCCATTAAGGTGATCGTGACATACTCTGGCACTGTCGGGGATATACAATTTATGTTGAGAAAATACGTGGATTTTAACAACATTTGGAATTCGATGGCGGGTTTCATTAGCGCAGCCATGAAAGATACAATGCGTCGCGGTATTAGGTGCTCTCATATATTCAGGAATATGAAGCATTTCTTCTAATTGCGGTTGTAGTTGTTCTTGCGGTTGTAGTTGTTCTTGCGGTTCTGCTTGTTCTTGCGGCTCCGGCTCGGGTTGAGGGTTTGCATGACCTCTAGTCGCATTTTCGGCTCTTTGCCAGCATCGGTAACATACTCTTCGGGTGTTGTCAAACACGACCTGAAAATGATATATGAAAATGTAAGGAAAAGAAAAACAACTTTGGTTTCCGAAAAATACCTAACAAAATAACGCATTGGGGGTCATTTGTGGGAGGGATTTGTTTTTCTGTCAGAAGGTGTGCGAATCGTCAAATATATGCCACAGATTCACAGATTTCTCAGAGATCTGGTTGCGGTTTTCTGTAATTGTGTGTACGAAAACAAGGCATACACACAACCACACAAAACCGCAACCACAGTAATTGGTTGTGGTTTTGTGTAGGCCTTGTTTTGGTGGTAAATACATCGTGGAAGACGTAAAAGTGAAAAAGGAATCACTTGAATGTTCTTTAAGCGACCAGAATCACTTATCAATCGGTTTTCACTTTTACGTCTTCGTTACCTCATTTACTACTAGAATAGATCTGGGATGCAGTTGCACATGATTTCAATTGGTTTCCTTTTATATCGAAGGTTCAGTGAGGATCGAGTGGAAAAAAAAAGTGCAATAGGTACAAACCTCCAGAGCAGCGTTTTCTCGTATAAATGTTACTAGCTCCACGTGTGTTCTTGTCAAGGCTTCCGACAGAACGCGTACTTGATATCTGCCTCGGTATAGCCCTCTTCGGCACATTACACAGTTACGGTAACGTTCCATTGCAACGAAACAATCCAATCGTTAAGCACCCAAGTCCAATATAAAGCCACGGTCAACAAATAAAACGGGTAACAGAGTCCAAAATGATGCCAAGGTCAAAGTCGATGTGAACAATGAGGAGCGTAATAACGTAGCACTTAACACAATATCAGCAAACGACTGACTACCTGCGCAAGCGTTCCTCACCCTAACATACCTGCCCCCGCGCCGTGTCCCGGAGCGCAAGAGGGGTCAAAACCGAATTCCAGCGTTACCCGTGACCGTGAGTGGGAGAGAGAGCGCAATGTCGCTGCCTCGCTCTAATGATTTATGACAGAGTATGCATAGATGTGATTTTCGTAAAAATCATGAGCATCGGTTGAGTTAAACCAGAGATATGAATTTTTCTAATTTCTATTTAGAGCAAAAAATGGTACTTTCCGACGAGCATATTTCAAAATGGACAATTCATACGGATTCGTCTTCATAGAATTTATTTTTTCACTTGAAAAGAGCTATCCAACGACATATGACTCATCTTGATTGGACATAAGGACCAAAACGCCCATCATCCTTTAGGATTATATATTTTAAATGCTGTTATTGGAGGTAAAGGTAATTTTAGGTTACCTACTGTTAAATTTTAAACTTTTACTTGAACGAATTTCGTAAGATTACTTTTAATTTTCACTAAGTATACATGACTTTCCTAAATGTAATTTAATTAACTAATAAGTATGGAAGGAACATAATTTGGACAAATTTTATTGTGGTTATATAATTTTCCGTAGTTATTGTATTACAAGACGTACTCAAATGGAGTGCTGTGCATGCCTATAGGTGACAAATCCTGTATTTTAATCAGAAATATCGTATTATACTAGCGTCGTCGTACTGATATACCGTGCAGGATCTTATAATCCAACGCCCCACCGTCGCACATACTTAGAGATATCTACGATTTAGGCGGAGCCGTGATGACAGTATCAAATAATGAAAGATTTAACAATCTAATATCGGGTACATAAAAAGGATTTAAAACACAGATTGATAATAAAAATTACACTACCAATATTTTCAATAAAATAAAAGATTATTTAATAATACTGCTTTCAGGCATTTTGACTGAAACATCAATCACAACGCGTGACGTCTCGCTTAGGTAAACATTGGTAAACTTCACCCGTGCTTTGTTGTGACTACTACCCATTGATTACGCATTTAGGAAATTACACAGATATTTCTTAACCTAAGAGCACAGACGGCGGCCTTATCGCCAAAAGGTATCTCTTCCAGACACCCTTTTGAAGGACTGGAGCAATATATTTAGTAGATTATGTGTACCTAACAGATAAACGAATATTACTAGTTGATGTAATTTACCTGCTCTGCTCGGCCCTACAACAATAATAACAATGGATTCAGGCTTTGTTAAGACAAGCAGCTCAAATTTTCCCAGGATTGATTTATTTATTAATTTTGCTGAGAAATGTGAAAAACTCTCTGTAAGTAAATTTTGTATTTATCTTTGCCACTAGTTTTGAACTAATAGGAGTTTATTGTATTTAACTTGCATACGAGTAGGTTACTTTTATAATAAATATGGTGTTCATTTATTTTTGAGGTTAGTTCCCTCATATCTTATAAGTTTGCTAAGAGGTACCAAATAAATTGTGTGTACCTATGTATTTGTTTTACTTACATTTCATTATTTTGGGTCTTCAAGTTCCATCATATGGAGATAATGCAGTCACTTATATGCATCCAAAACGGGAGAGACACTTTTGTACAGTAAAATGCAAGATTTGCAAAGAGCATAAAGTCCGTGCAAAATTATATGCTGTTAAATTGATGAAGATGATGAAAAAGTAAGGAAAATAGAATGCCATAATTGTGTTGCTGCCCAGGGCGGATGTAAGCATGTTATAGCACTTCTTATGTGGGTCGCCACAGATGAAACGAAGAACCTTCAGGCACAGTAGTTCAATTTTACTGGTTGAAATCAAAACGATCAAAAGGTGGAGGTACATTGAAATTTCCATCAGCAAAAGTTTATCATAGTCTAAAGGTACAATGTTATCATATCAATTTATTTCAATGTAAAGAATTTACATTTTGTTTGCTGAATGTCAATGTATAATGTGAAATGTAAGCCACTGCCTCCGGGCCACTCTGCCACAAAAAAACTTCACTCTGATCTGACCATCTTTTCTGAAGTCATCTTAGACCAGATACATCAGTTACCACCTATACATATAATCACATTTCATTATTGCCATCAATAACTTTAAATTTCTTTAAATGTCTTGCAATAGTAGGTAAAACATAAGTGCTGCAGCCAGATACACAAACAGCACTTGTTCACGAGCATAAGCGGTCAGCCATCATCAGTCTCAACCATTTTGGAGGGAGATAGATGACCCGAACACCATGCCATTCAAATCAACTTTAGCAAACCTGCAGTTAAGTTCTTACGAGTTATAGAATGTATCATATAGTTATTAATATGCAATCACATTGTCTGTACACACTTTGAAAAATAAAATATTTGACAGTTATACCTATTAACAATAAAATTGCAGCGCAATTGGTTTCCTACCACAGGCTTGGATCATTTATTCAATATAGTCGTCTATTCTATAATATACTTCTTTGCATAGCAAGTTTTTAATGAAAGTTACAAAATTATTTTTAGACGAGGTGGAAACAAACATGTTCTGGAATTTTGTTGTAAAATCAACCTACAAATGATGTGACTACCTTGGCTAATCGGGATTTAGAATAAGAAAGATTGATTCTATTGCTTGTTTTTACATTATGAATGTTCCTATGTAATTTTTTAACTATTGTTATATTTTTTGGACATACATTATATTATCAATATATATTGGCAAACCAGAGTAAGAATGCTTATTTTTTAAAACACACACTTAGCAATTCTCTACTGCTTATGTTGTAAATAGCTCTTACTGCTCTTTTATGCAAGTTATAACTATAAACACAAATAAAATACTAAGTCACAGAAAAATATGTTGTTTTGCATGTACCAACAATGTAGCTATAATAAGGAGAATAAATTATATTCTAACCCCCTTATTCATAATAGTCTGCTCACTTAAAGCATTGCTAATTCTCGCTCTGTCTTCTTCTATTGACCTCAGTTAGAATGAAAAAGAACACTATTTAGCAGCTGTTTTAAGTTAGCGGACCATTATGAATAAGGGGATTATTAATTACCTAATGAAATATATACCTGAACTACCAGGCGCAATTTCTTTAGTACTTGGTTGTGTAACTACACTTTTTTCTTCGAATTGTTTTTCACAGTCTTTAATCGTCATCATCTTTTGTTTCTTAACTACACGAGGTTGCTCCGTTGTTGAGTCAGATGTGCGTGTTTGGCAAATAAAATTTTTGGGCATACATCCTGGTTTCATACGTACTTGTGATACCGACCCCATCACATGATACTGCATATAATTTTCCATATCATTTGGTAACTGAAAAAATAAACATTGGTAACAAGATAACCAAAACATAAACATAACCTCAATGAATTACTTAGTTATTTTACCCACCAACCGAACATTTTAAGTTAACAACCTATCAATACTTCATAACATACTCACATCAAAGTGGTCTTCACAGAAGTAAAGAGGCGAATTCGTGACTACATCGTTCGGGTTTCGGCATGCGAGCATTAACCATTTATCTCTAATTGTTTTCTTGTTCGGAACATGAACAAACACCTTATTGGGTGTTTTTATAGATGTGTTTTTACACTGAGGCACTGCACACCATTTATAAACTTTGGAATTCATTTTCGTCACATCCAACTAAAATTTTGTTCACTTGCTTTGGCTCAGTGTTATTACAATCACAGATTACAATACAAAAGATCTGTGTTATTTTATCGTCAAAATCTGGGTTGCCGTATCTAAACCTTCAAATTGCCGTATTTATGAAACAAAATCGCAGATCTGCCGTATTATCTTTTAATTAAATAATTAGTGATTGAAACACAAAAATAATAAGTACATTTTCAACTTTCTATATTTTCTTCATAAGTTTCTAATACACTACTTGTGCAATGAATATTTTTCTTTTCTTTCATTTTTCTTTCATTTTGATAAGCATATCTCCTGACACCAGAAATTTTGTGCAACCGCGGTTAACCGCCTTGATTTCGAATAGCTTGTTTAGCTAAGAGTGGGACATATAAAAGAGATTGCATGAGACATCTAGCTCAATTTATGTCAGCAGGAAAATTTTCTTTGGGAAATCCCGAAAATCGGACACAATATTTGGTTTGTAGTATTTTTTTATTTGAAGCTCACGAGCATGTTGGACTTGAATTGCCGTATTATATGATACGGTAGTCGAAATCCTGCCGTATACCGTATATTAGAAAAAAACATCCATGAATTACCGTATATTACGGCAATTGCCGTATCAATAATAACACTGCAAAAGATACTCTATGGCTATTACCATCAGAATCTGGGTTGCCGTATCTAAACCTTCAAATTGCCGTATTTATGAAACAAAATTGTAGATCTGCCGTATTATCTTTTAATTAAATAATTAGTGATTAAAACACAAACATAATAAGTACATTTTCAACTTTCAATGTTTTCTTCATCCTATATGTGTGTAATACACTGCTTGTGCAATGAATATTTTTTTCTTTGCTTTTCATTTTGATAAGCATTTCTCCTGACACCTAAAATTTGGTGCAACCGCCTTTATTTCGAATAGCTTGTTTATCTAAGAGTGGGACATATAAAAGATATGGCATGAGACATCTAGTTCAATTTATGTCAGCAGGAAAATTTTCTTTGGGAAGTCCCGAAAATCGGACACATTTATTACGTTTCGTTTGTAGTATTTTTTTTTAAGCTTACGAGCACGTTGGACTTGAATTGCCGTATTATTCGATACGGTAGTCGATATCCTGCCGTATGCCGTATATTAGAAAAAACATCCATGAATTACCGTATATTACGGCAATTGCCGTATCAATAATAACACTGCTTTGGCTGCGCGTTTGACGGTGATTCGACGTTTGATGTTTGTTTACCTAGAGCACAGAATAATTAGAGAAAGCTATTGATTGAGGGTAACTATATTGTACGGCCCGATAATGTACAGGCAACAATGCACGTAGTGCCCAAAGGACCCCAATCCGCTATTTGACTCTCTTTTCAAGTAAGTCTTAAACAGTAAATAACTCTTCCATTAGACCAAACAATATTTTGGTATATTTTTTGGACCTAAAAGCAAGTAGCAACATAAAAATATATTTTAAAACTTTATTTTCCTAAACAGCCAAAAACGCGGTCGTTTGACATTCAATTTTCTGTAAGTGATCTCTGAGCATGGTAAAATAACAACAACGCAACCATGATTTCATCGAATGTACATCCAAAATATACCAATTATCATTATTGCATTGTTCGAGAATGAAAAAACACGTCAATAAAGACCACCGGGATGTTGTGGATTAGTGTACCCAGTGAAATTAGCATTCGAAAAACTTGGCTCAAACTTGCCAAAAGAAACCCAGACTCTTTATCAATTGAAACTAGGGTGTATTTATGTGAAGATCACTTTGATGCAAGTCCTATAATAATCATTGTCCACTGGCTCTGGCTGAAAGATGTTTGTTTACATACTTTAGATTATTTCAAGATGGCGGATAGCGTTTTCACCGTTACGAATTAAACGAGGAAAAAAAATTTTTACTTTGCAAATTTTGCAGCCACCCACATACTTAGCAAAATCAATGTCGGTTACTTACGTTAAATACTATAGGAAATATTCATGTATCGCGTCGAATTTGATACGTGTCAAATAGCGGATTATTTGGGTGTGCACTATTGCCCGTACGTTATGGGGTCGCGCAATATCGGTTCCGACCAACAGTGCACTTTAATTGTTCTGTGCAGTGCACGCACTATTTTGTACGACTCAATAATAATTTGGCGTCCCTATGGGTGTCCCGTTCATGTACGTGCGTTTTACTGGTCATTTATCAGCAGTTCAACGTTTGAAAAAGTTGAACCAATGCTATAGCGTAATCCAGTGTTACCAGCGCTTAATCCAAATAAAGTCCTAATTGAATTAAGAAATTATCCGTAGGCTGTCTGTTAGAACTACAATTAGGTTAACATCATGCTTATCCATGACAATCCCACTAAAACAAATTAACTTCACGCTTTGTTATAAGGTGCTTTGTTTTTAAATTTATTCACTGAAACGTTTAAGTGCGATTTAATGGCTCTTGAAAAAAATATCACTATAAAAAATAATACTTCCCATTGTGTCTTACACTGTTATATAATGAAATAGATCTAAGTAATTGACAACATTTCAAAATAGTAACTCCGATATTTTAACAGCTTAGCCGAAAGTAAAAAACTAAGGGATTTCGAACCCTTTACCAAAATATTCATTTTTATCTTTTATATAATTTTTTAAAATATTTATATTTGTTAAAACCACTTGTGAACTTAAAACTCATCATGAGTACCTAATTGCCATAAAACTTTGCAGCAAAAAAAACAAGAGTACGGCAACACTGCTTAGTGTTGCCGTACTGAGAGAAATTTCCCTTTTGAAAGGAATTTAGGCTCGAGATGCGAAGGGGAAAGTTTCCCTCGCCCATTAAGACTTACGGCTTTTGTTCCATTGGTTTTAAAAACAATTCACTAATAAATTACCTATTCATATATTTATGTTTCAGTTGATATGCCATTGCAGCTTTGAACTAATCTAAAATGGCGTATGTATTTCAAATGGGATTTTTTTTTCTTGTACGGAACCCTAAAAAACTACCTAAATCATCATACAGGGTTACAGGTTAAGTCGACCTATTCCCGTTAAGGGCGTGTAGTTTACATTGTTTCTGACTAATTTGACTATGAAACACCCTATCCTAAATATAACCGTTTTCGAGATATTTCAATTTAATTGTTTTTTATGAAAAAATCCTTATTTTGGCTGTCAGCTTAGATATTTTGAAATGTTTACGTCTTATTATTACTGTTATTGAATTTTTACCTTTCAAATGATGCTTTAGGATCTCAGTAATCAATATTGTACGAAATATAATAAGTCGCCATAGACGATTAAAACTGAAAAAAAATTAACATTTAGAAAGTTTCTTTTTCTTTCAAGGATATCTAAAAAAAAAATCTATGGGCCCTTCTCTTCTTCTCTTCTCTCTTAATAAAAAATTAACTTGCAGAAAAAATCTGCTAGTTGAATTTACTTACATTTTATTTTCAAATAAGTTGTTTATCTATTTTTTACTTCGTATTTACCTAATAATCTTCGAATTTTAATTTGCAATCTTTAAAGATTTTGGTAATCTGGCTCTGGCATTGATTTGGTTAGATTAATTTTGCCTTTTTTCCAACTAGTTTACGATATTTTTTTATTTTTGTCTGTTCCTGAAAAAGTTTTTTTGTACCTACAAGTTTTACAAGAACTCTCAACCTTTTTATATGTAATATATTAGTGTTGGAATCACTTACGAGGTTTCGTCCTCCATACTATGGAATGAGCGCTCGGAAGTTTCTAATGCATCAAGAACTTCTCTCATAATAAAAAATCAAGTTGCAGAAAAAAATCTGCTAGTTGAATTTACTTACATTTTATTTTCAAATAAGTTGTATATCTATTTTTTACTTCGTATTTACCTAATAATCTTCGAATTTTAATTTGCAATCTTTAAAGATTTTGGTAATCTGGCTCTGGCATTGATTTGGTTAGATTAATTTTGCCTTTTTTCCAACTAGTTTACGATATTTTTTTATTTTTGTCTGTTCCTGAAAAAGTTTTTTAGTAGAAGTTGCGAATTCAACGAAAGTTGTAGTATTAGTTTCGTAGCTAATAATAGCTAAGAATTATCAGTTTTTATTTTTTTAAATAATTATAATGTAGGAAGAGACCCGTGCCCCAGCAGTGGGGACATATAAGGGTTGATAACGATAACGAATTAAAAAAATAAAAACTGATAATTCTTGCAATTGCACTTTTTTTCCACGGAAAATCAACGAATAATAAAAAGAGCTCTACTTTGAAGTATCTTATTTAAATTGTGTATTATTAATTAATTAAAAACTCCGTTTTAAACAAATATTCGTCTCCGACAAATAATAATTAAGGATTTAGTCAATTACATAAAGTTCTATAAATGTTTGATTGACAAAAGCCTAAAGTGAGTTTGTGAAACTATTATTTTCCTAGTAGTTAGACCTGCGGCGACGTCTTTTGCGTTTGAAAAATTTCGTGTCACCTTTGCCTGCCTTAATACCGTTTGTCTTAAAATTATTTGCCATAAAACGTTTGATATGTGTTTCAGTCATAATTTTCGTTTTACATACTCTTTACTTTTTATAATATACTAATGTCAAAAAGTTTAAAAGCATTAATATCTATTATCCTTAAAATCTAATATCATAATAGTACATTATGACACTAGTGAGCTAAGTTGGTCATTACAGACGAGGTGGGTTTACTGCTCGAGCCGAAGGCGAGAGCAGTTATGGAACCGAGTCTGTAATGACCAATGCTCACGAGTGTCATACGACGTTTTTCAACACACTTGTGAGGAAAATAAAAAACAAGCACAGGTAAATAAAAATAAAAAGTACGCTAAAAATACTGACTCAGAAAAAGAGTTCGCGTTCTTTTCCGTTTTCCATGTTAGGAAATTTTCATACGCTGCGACATATTTTTCCCTAGATTTCTCGGGTATCAAACTTTCATTGGCATTTTGCGTCTCATTAAGTATGTCTTGCGGAGTTAAAACCATATCCTCTTCAGTATCAGTACTCGAACTCGACATTTTCACAATAAACAATGAAAAGTTTTGTTTCTTGAGAACTGAGATTGAAAATGGCGCGCGCTTACTTTTTTAATTTGCGCGCTGTCAAATGTAACAACTTCCATACAGCCTATAAATCGATATTTCTGAATTACAAGTTGGCTTTTAGATATGTCTATCTTTTTCTTATTTTGATTGCAATTTGATGAAAATAAATGTTTAGTTATCGTATTTTGATACTAACGTGCATAAAATATAAATTAAATTATTATTTTTAGATATGTGTCGTATAGAATTAAAATCCGCCAGATCCAGAAAGGTGAATTTTTCAGTATACATTTTTTTTTGCTGGTAACAGTTACATTTATTGTAATTTTTTTAAATAAGGAGAAAAATATTACTCGACGAATTTAAATGACCTTATAATAAACAATTGAAGATTTCAAAGATACTGAAATAATAACCAACTGAAAAAATTGGATTTGGCGGTTATTGATAATGACACACGGATCTGACGGATTTTGTTTCTGACAGAAATGGATGTGGCGGAGATCGATGCCAACTACGCTAGGTCATTGTCAACTTACAGGGTGTTCTAAAATTACAGATTAAGAGAAAGTAAAGCTACCACAAATAATAAATCTTAACTTTAATTAATATCGCAAATATTGTATCAAACACAATTGTCACTTTCTTCAAGCGGTACGCATACTAGATCTTCACGTTCTTCGGAATTGTCATTATTAACTTCAATGTCCCTATAGTAAGCTAAACTCTCAATAGTTCTCCAGTCTTCACCAAAGTGCTTCGATAACAGGTTCGAGACATCAGCAATTTTTTTTATATTAATTTTATTCCCCTTTCGTCTTATTACAGGTTCCAATTGCGCGCAACTTCTTCCTTTCTTAGTCACATATTTTGGCTGAGTACATTCGCTTCTGTAGTTTTCCTCTCCTTGTACGCTTACATTCTGGCGTCCTTTGTGCAGTATAAATCGTTTGCAAGCATTAAATTTGAAATGCCAGCTGCCAGGAGGTTTGCATACATTAGTCACTTCGTTCTTCCAGTCATACACTTCAACATCCACCCCCAAATGTTTCACAATAGTTGCGTGTTTTGTAAATAAAGTTACATACATTTGTGGGTCGCATATAACTGACATCTTCTTTACTTCCTTTTCAATTTTCGCAAATACCCTGTCGGGCGGTAAGAAGGAATGTCCAACCATAGGGAATATAATTTCAAGTTTTTTTACGTGTGGTGGTGCGTTTGAATACAACCATTTCATGCACATACCCACTAAAATTGTATTCTTATTCTGACCGCCGCAACCGTCAGCAAACAGTCTTACTCTTGTTTTATCGCTTGGGATATCCAAGCTGATCAATGTATCGAATACTGCACTTGCGATTTCAGATGAAGATTTTGCATGCTCATTTTCACACCAGTAATAAGTTCGTACGTTATCTAAAGCAGATTTAGAAGTACCAATAACGACTGTAAAATTGCTCATATTGAACTGCCTACTAAAGTAAGCCGCTTGGTCGGGCAGTTTAGGCAGCGCGCTGTTTTTTTGGCAATCGAATGACAGTGAAATGGTATCACGTTCTTCCTTTTTTAACAAGTCATAAAATGCTTTGGCTTTCATGCTATGTAACCTTTTTTGGGTTATGTGAATCTGTTTCTCTTGGCCGTTAGTAGTTTCTATTTTTCGTTTTAATTCAAAACATCTGGAGCACGTATCTTTCAAGGGAGAGCCAAAACCAACATTGTACTTGCGGTTAAAGATTTGTCTGAAAAATGACTGTTTTACCTTTAGATAGGGGGTACTTGCAACTTGCTCTTCATACATTTTCCACAGTTTTTTAATGTTTAATTCAGGTGGCAAGTACAGTCTTACAGACGATTTGGCCCTGCAATAATGAGGTTCGGCTGCTTCTATGGACTCAATAAATGTCATTACACTTCTTTGCCTCTGCGCATATCGATCTTTTTTGTGGTTTCCACCTCGATTCTCTTTAGCAACACTGCCTCCATCTTTATAAGATCTCTGTAGAATGCCTGTAACTCTATCTTTCCCCACTTGTAATATTTTAACAAAAGCACTTTTGCATACCCTGACCTGTTTGTGAGGATTTTTTATTGTGACATAGTATTCTGCACTTAAATTCTTTGGTCCTCTAGACTGATCTTTGAGCCTTTTTCTGTGGCATTTGGAGAGACGGCAATGTTTTAGTATAAAGTTGTCTTGGCTGACTTTGTTGTTCAATTTGTAGAAATTCTGGTGAAACCGAGCAACATCTTGCGTTTTTAGTGTAAGGCATTTAAAAGTAGAATTCGTTTTGTGCTTACATTTTGGGAAAGATGGCAGTTTTTTCGCAGAATATCTGAAAATAAACAGTACATAATTTAGACACGAATCCGTTTTTAGCATTCCATACACGAAGGGTGCTAAATGGGACTCTATTACTTTGATTCTGCCTGTCTTAAAATACTATCTTTGGAACCATAATAAGTAGCTAGTTGAAATTTTCACTTTTCACTGAATACGTAGTGCTGCTGCCCACCTCTTGGATTTCCCTTAGTCACGACACCCTGGGGTGAGTTTAATTAGCCCTATTCTTACACCGGGAACTTCACGGATAAATTATATGAACAAACTTGGAAGGTATGATTATTTTATAGTTATCTACTTATTTCATGACATAACAACAAATAATAGAGAACGGCCAGGTGCGGGTCGGACTGGCGCGCTGAGGGTCCATACAATCAGATTTCCTTAAATTGTATGGTTGTACGGGTCCCTCAGTGCACGACTCTGCCTCGCACTTGGTCGATTTTTAATTATATGATTCAAACAATGATACCAGATTAACACCTCTCACAACTCAAACACATCCTGTAACACCCTGTATAGCAAATCCTATGGAAGTTTCACTCACCGCTCACGTCGTTTTTTCTCACTTTTCCAGTTACTTTTGTTGACCCCTCGCTTCCTTGCATGTTCCGGAGGAACTGGTTCTATTTTTTTTAGTAAATCGGACATTGTTTTGATGAAAATTCACGATAAAACCCGGCACGAAATCACAAACAAAAGCATGAGCGGCCATTACTGTATTTAGTAACGCCATGACGCTTGTCTGTCAAAATGCTTTTCTCTGATTGGTTGAGGTGGATGTAGCGGCTTTTGATGCTGTATTGTTAAAGATCTGGCGTGTTTTGAAATGAAACGCAAGAAAAGTACGTGAAATAACTAGGATTTAACTGGGTTTGAAAGATTATATATATTATTGGACCATAGAGCTCAAGATACTGAATCCATAGACTACAAAAGCTTTTTTTTCCCCAAAACTGGATCTGGCGGAGTTTGTTTCTATACGACACATATGAAAACTCTTTGCTGTCATTATTTGTCTATAGTTGATAAAATTAAAACTATATTCATTACAGCACTTGTGCTGTAATATTATTACGCACGCGTGTATAATGGACAGCATTATGGTTCTTAAACCGGTTTTATAAGAGTCACTTTACGAGCAAGTGTGTTGAAAAATTATTTTAACTATCTCTCATTTTAAGTAACATTTAAGTTACCTATAACGTTATATTTGAGCCAGCGAAGCGGGCGCAGGTCAAGCGAGTGCCGCCGCCGGGCCAAAATTTTTCTAACGCGAACGAAGTCCCTGCGGGTCAGCTAGAGTTGTATATTTTATAGGCAATTTTCTTAAATATACACAAAGTTTCCCTGACCTAACTAAATTACCTCCGAGACATAAAACAATTATTTTAAATGTCTTTTATTTCAAATATAATTTTTATAGGTATCCATGCAGACTATAAGAAGGCGGCTTCACGAAGGGGGGCTGCAGAACAGGAGGCCAGCCAGCAAGCCCGAACTAGCTAGCCACAAAGTCGATCGTGTGAGTTTTGCGTTGCAATATTATAATTTTGATTGGGAAAATATAACAATATTATTTTCCCAATAAAAATTATCATATTCGTTGATGAAAAGACGTTTAAATCCGACAAGGACGTAAGAAAAATTTTGTGGAGGAGAAATGGAGAGAGATACGTTGAGGCAAACACTTTGCCTAACCACATCAGTGGGCGGCTCAGCTTAGGGTTTTGGGGCTGGATGCGCTCTATGGGACCTGGAGAGCTCATTGAGGTGAGTGGCAGGATGACAGGAGAGCAGTACATACAGGTACTTCGGGATACTTTGGTACCCACCGTGCGGGTGAGTTATCCAGAAGGGACCTTTTACCTTGGTCAAGACAATAGCTCAGTGCATAGCTGTCGTGTTGTCCAAAATTGGCTCCGAACACAAATTGACATTGAAGTGAAGTAGAAGATTTACGGAGGTGCTTAATAATATCGACGTTTCATCAGCTGTCCAACGAGGTATGACAATCTACGGTTTTAAAGAAAATACTTAGTTTCATAGGCTACAGGGGATTCAAAAAAAGCTAAATAAAACAATAGGTGAGTAAAATATACCAAAGTAGTTGGCTAAATAGGACGGTGTTATGCAAGAAGAGATCAACCGACACTGTTAGAAATGAGAAAACGGGCTTCAAAGATTTCAAATTTAAAATAGTCGCTGTGCCTACATATTTTAAGTTAAGAGCATAATTTTTACTCTGAAGGTCTAACTGTGTATATAGTTCAAGTCAGTTAAGAAAATATTGTGGAATGTAATTAACTTTTAAAATAGGCGTTTTTCCGCTTAATTCGTTATTGTATTAACGCTCGATTCAGACTAATATTATTCACAATAACGTACTATGCAACGATTACTGTCGTTTGATTCTTTAGTGCAATTTGTTTCGGGCAAAATAAAATGCGCGATAAGGTTAAATCCACATATTTTAATACAAAGTAGGTAACTAGTCACTAAAACGAATGTGCCACTGATTAGGTTAGTTACCTATTTAAACGAATTTAATAGTTGGTACTTTAAAACAAAATATTTACTTTTTGAAAAATATATTGATAATCATGTAATTTTTAGGTAGGTAGGTATTTTGTTATCATAAATTTTGATACTATTACAGGTCAATAATACAAACAAAAAATGCTTCCAAATCAAAAATAAAAACAAGCTGCTTCTTCAGGCTATATGCTAGTCCACTGCTGGACATAGCACTTCCCTAATGAGCGCCATCGCGCCCTGTCCTCAGCTTGCCGCTTCTAGCATCTGCCGGCAGTTTTTCGCAGATCGTCATCCTACCTGGTGGGAGGGCGTCCTACACCACGTTTGCCGATTCTCCACTCAAGAACACGTTTACCCCAACGTTTGTCCGTTCTTCGCGAGATATGGCTGGCCCACTGCCACTTCAGCTCGCTTCTCTGAGCTATGTCGATAACTTTGGTTCTCTGTCGGATACATTCGTTACGAATCCTATCCTTCAGAGAAACTCTCGAGCATAGCTCTCTCCATAGCTCGCTGAGCGCTTTGAACTGGTGGATCAGCCCTTTCATGAGTGTCCATGTCTCAGCTCCGTAGGTCATCACAGGTAGGACGCACTGGTTGAAAACTTTCGTTTTCAAACTACGCCGAGAAGACTTTGTCAGCAACCCGAGGGTCCGCCGAAAGTTTGGATTTCCAGCTAGTCCGCTGCGTTTTGCAAAGCTTGATGCTCTCGTCCCTCGGAGTTTCGACCTGATTGTGTAGGGTCTCGTCAGCGTCGTCGGTGGGCTCCTAGGCAACAAATCTATCCCCGAGAAGCTGCTGGAACTTCTCGGTGCGCCATGATTTGGATTGCGTTAGGTCGGAGCGTGGACTTCATCAGACGGTTTCTCTTAAGCTTTAAGTTGATATTCAGGGAACCTCGGAGAAGTCGGTGATGGGATCCGGTATTGAACCTGTTGATCACTGAGACATCAATATATGCTTGCTATCCGTCATGATGAAGTCGATCTCATTTTTAGTCACAGTATCGGGGCTTTGCCATGTCTACTTCCCTTCTTTCCTTCCTTCCTTTCCTGTTTCTTGAAGAAAGAGTTCATCAAGAATACTCCCTCTTTTTCAAGTAAGTGATTCCTGACTCCATAACTATGCGGGCCTATTCGGGACTCGTTGCCACTCTGGGTTCCCACCTTGCCATTAAAGTCTTCATAACAACGTTGAAGTGAGCCTTTGTGGTATTATGTAGGGCTTTGGATATGTCTTCGTGCATATCCTCCAATTCATTATCTGTGTGTCGAGGTCGGTGCGTAAACCTGAATGACTTCTTCAATGTTGTGGAAAGGGCCTTAGTGACGAGGAAACCTTCGCCACCCTGGGATGTTTTATCACCCTCGCGAAAGTAGAGAAGATGGCCTGAGTCTACAATTACGGCGTCCTCCCCCTCTCTACGCACTTCACATAGCCGTAGAACATGTCATTTAAACTTCTCTAGCTCCACTTCCAACTGCGCTAGATTATGGTCAAGCCCCAAAGTGCGACCGTTGAAAGTTGCCAGGGTCAGTTATTGGTGCAGCCTGAGGTAGCCCGGTGATTAGCCCAATGACACCCGCGGGAAGAATTTGGGTTGGTGCTTTTCTCTAGGCCGACACCATACAGCATAAAACAAGCTTAGAAAACTCTATTCCTCATCGTTCATACTTAACTAAATAAAAAATCTCTTCCTTTGTAATGTGGATCCAGTAACATTTAAATAGAAACTCTTTCTAAAAATAAAAGTAATAACCAACTTCTAAAGCTCTATTTATTGAATATGATAGCCAAAACATTCTTCCGGAGTAGCTTATGATGCGATAATGATGCTTCGCCACCCGCCCGCGCCGCCACTCGCCCGAAATCATGAAATTGCATTAACAAATCAAAAGCCAGACGATGGCGTTTGATCCTCAATCGAGTGAAATATCGTATAGTTGATGATATGCATTTACGAATTAAATGCCATTTTTGGCTTGTGATTCGATATTGCCTTTTAAAAATGATTGAAAATAACATAATCCTGGCGCACAATTCTTTAATAAGTAACAAATTGGTGCGCAGGTTCTTACAAAGTTTGATCTGGCGCTTGATTCAACCCCTTATTATAAGGCACTAGAAGTGATTTTTGACGAAAAAAATAGCTGAATACCTAGTTTATCATTGCGTAGAATCGAACTGCATTCATAACTTATTTTTTTCGATTTTGTCGCTTGATTCGATCTTACATAACGTAGTCCAATGGGCGACTGCCCTAACCATGTATAAACATTGTGCACAGTAATATTTTCTGCAGGGTAGCTGAAAATCAGTATTTTCTGTGAAAAACGTTTCAGGAACTTTTGAGATTATCACAATCCTGCAAATAAAATCATAGGAACTCCTGCATTTATAAGAATATACAAAACGTCAAACGTCGATATTTTGCTATGAACTTTAGCTAGGCGTTCGGGTACAGACTTGCAACAACCTAGGTAAAATATTACCCTCCTTCCTTTATCTTCTTATATTCTTTTATTAATACTTTTAATGCACAAAAATATCCCTTTAGTTCTCAGTGGAGTCTGCGGCCTATGCTAAGCTCTTCCACATCTTCGCCGTCGGGTAAAAAAGATTTTGCTACAAAAATTTCTCTTCAAATAAATAGGTACCATATACATAAAGTTCTGGTGCAGGCCTAGGTGCTGGTTCAGGTACAGGTCTTGCTTCAGGTGCAGAGATTTACTCGTTTTTGATCGTGGTTTGACTGCCGTTGATGTCTCATACAACAGGGATAACATGCGTAGTTCATGACCTAATGGAAAAAGGTAGTCAATGTAAGATATTTATGAAGTCATAATGTTATACTGACGTATATTGCTAGGCTAGCAAACAAAGGTTGTGACATAGATACCCACAGGGGGTCATAAATAATCGTTACTTATCTAATTGTATTGAATATGTATAGTTTTTGAAGCAACAGAATTAATAATGTAGAAAAAATGGCTTCCATGACGTCTGTGGTCTTGTAGTTAAAGTACAAATAAAGCATGATTTGAAACAATATAAAAAAAACATCCAATCTCCTCGCAGGATCTCCCTCTTCGATAACGTGTACCGGCGTTGTGAACTATACTTTCCATTGCGTGAGTCCTAGTTCACGGGCAACATTATTAGTGGAAGTGGTTGGATCCAATCGAAATCGTTCCACTCTCTCATTGTTCTGTTCATCGTCATCATCAGTTACTCGTGAGTCGTGGTCTTCCCATGTCTGCTCACTTTCTCGAAGTCTTCGGTAAACTCGACGGAGTTTCGGAGTTTCGGCACTCGACAGCCGGGATTCCGTGTTATGTATTCATTGTGAGTATGTGCGGATACACAATTGCAGATCTGTAGCAAATTAACATGTCCGCATATTCCTCATTTGTGTAGGTTGACATCTTGTATAGTTCTGTATCACAAGCACAAATCAGAGTCCAGTTGGCTGGCACAGCACAGCAGTTACGGGATCAGAAGAAACAGTCCAAAAACACAGCCAAGTCGAGCAGGCAACATCACAAATCAGAGTCCAATTTTCACAGCACAGCAGTTACGAAGAAACAGTCTAGAAATATGGGCACTGAGAACAAAATAATATCGCATCTACCACGGACGAATCTCGTAAGCAAACTAACAAACAATAACAATAACAAGCTCAACAAGCTGAACACAAAACGTGTGGTAGGTATTCCCAAACCGGCGTCCGCACATTATTTTTCTCACTCACACCTGCATACATCGCTAGGTGTCTCGCTCGCACGCAAAACATTGTCCTTCAAGGACAATGGCGAGGGACACTAGGGACAGTTAGAAATGCTACCTGGGGGATCTCAACTAAGTTTTTACATGTTTTTTTATTAAAACCCTAGATTGTTATACCTCGTTGGAAAGCTGATGAAACGTAGATATTATTAAGCACATCAGCAAATCAGGCCTCATAGTATTTTTTACATATCCTTGAAAGAAAAAGAAACTTTCTAAATGTTAATTTTTTTTTTCCGTTGTAATTGTCTATGGCGACTTATTTATTTTACTAACGTACAATGGTACTGAGATCCTAAAGCATCTTATTTGAAAGTGCTCTGCTCCGTTTCTAATAATTTTATTGGAATATTCTGTCAATTGGATGTCCCACAAACCAGGTCTATACGCACGGCTTCCGCGCAGCGACTGAACGCGCTCAGTAATAAATAGATCCGAGCGGCGACCGCGCGAATTGATTATCAAGCGGTTGAGTGGCGGTAGCCGCGCGGATTGTCAATCCGCGCGGACAGGTTAATAGGAACGAATTAATAGGTGCTAATGTAAATAAGATCCGCCCGGTCTAACCGCGCGATTTGCATCCGCACGGATTCTGCCATGTGTAAACTAGCGCAATCAGATTTGACGCCATGACGCTGCGAGCTGTTTTACTACCGATAAAAAATAATTCTAGATAAATGGCCAATAACCTTCGTTAAACTTTAGTTTATTATTTAAATAGGTTTTTTGTCAATAATAGCTTTTTCCCCACATTATGGAAGAGGAATTAAAATCTTTCGTCATGCCTATTTTGCAAGCACTAACAGTAAATGGTTTTGAACCCCGACTGGGGAAAATAAACAGCCCCGGTAGCTCGCCAACGCGCGACTTTGTGAGCCAGCCAAACGTTTTGTGGCTTGAATCTGTCTATTTTCGCGGTGTGATTGGTGTTTCAGTCAAGTTGGCTGAAAGCAGTCTTATAATATAATCTTTTATTTTATTAAAGATATTGGTAATCTCTCTTTTTATAAATCTAAATTAGTGATGTGAGGATTTAAATCCTTTTTTTATGTACCTTCCCCTAATATAGTTAAATCTATGTTTGACTATTTTTGATACTGTCGTCACGCCTGCCTATATTGCTTTCGTGAATTTCGCTAAGGCAATAATACTTATATAACGTCCTGTCACGCTCTTTTCTGGGAAATTCGAAGAGACAGCAGTACAGTTGAGTATTTATTTACTTATTTCTTAATTTTGAAACTGGCCATTTGTGTAATTGTGCTGAAAACGGCTCTTGAGTAATCGGTTTACATCACTGTGTGTATGCGTTGTGTGTGTGCGTTCGTACGTACGAGGGTGCGTAGGGCATCCAATCCCGCAGCATTTTTGTGATCTCGGTATTTGCGGGATTGATATTTCTCAATCCCGCGGGATCTCGGTATT
The DNA here is from genome assembly GCA_934045075.1 of Yponomeuta sedellus. Lineage (NCBI taxonomy): Eukaryota > Metazoa > Arthropoda > Insecta > Lepidoptera > Yponomeutidae > Yponomeuta > Yponomeuta sedellus. The sequence continues at coordinate 8,357,595 of OW203746.1, read as the reverse complement.
GGCGGGATCCCGCAAGTGTGTATGTGGTACATTAAATTGTATATTAGTAAATATAGTGTAAAGATTGAAGGATACAAAAGAAATAAAAATCAACATAGCTTTATTAGTTTTAATTATCAAATCAAGCAAGAAGTACGATTATAATGACATATTATTTTTTTTGGAAATGTTTTCGTAAGATACATAATGTATCTAATGTATCATCTGCCAGGCTGCTGCGAATATGTGAAGCTAAATATCCGGCAGCTAAAAAAGCCCTCTCGGCTTCTACACTAGTGGGCGGAATGCATTTAAGTGCATTGTATGACAAAGATAAATATTTGCCTAGTGTACCTCCAGATTCATACAAAGTCATCTCTTTTTTTATGATGGAGTCAATAGAATTGATTTGGCACAATGTGCGCCTCAATAAGTCCGTCCGTTGAGTCCGAAAATTATAGTGTCCAAACTTTACTCGTATACGTTTTATACACTGCACTTGTCATTTTCGATTCGATAGTTCGTAAATAATGTTAGTAATGTTAGTAAACGCAAAAAACAATTAACTATGTTAGAAAACGAATTTTGTTTAACGAACGAATAATTACTTGTCACTTCAAGTAAACAAATAAAACAAACATGGAAGCCAGCCGCCCCCGGCCGCCGCGGGCGCGGGGGGCGCGACACGGCCGCGGCGATTCATTCTTTTCGCTCGCTTGTCAGTAGTCGCGCGGCAGCGCGTGTAGGAGGGTGTTTCTTTGCTGCAGATCAGTCCCGCAAATCCCGCGCATGTAATCCCGCATTGTGCGGGACTGAAAAATGATGCGGGATCTCGGAATAACGAGATCTCGGAATACCGGGATTGGATGCCCTAAGGGTGCGTGTGAGGGTGTGTTTAAGTGTGTTTGTGTGAAGCGCTCGTGACCTAGGCGAACCGAGTGATTGGAATCAATCACTTGAGTTAAGCAACAGGCGGGGTCAGGTGCAGGATGGGTGACCGTCCCGTGCCTACCGCTTCTATGCTTAGCAAGGCACGTTAAGCCGTCGGTGCCGGCTGGCATGCAATGGCAGTCGTTAAGTCATGTCAGAGGCCTTATGGGCGGTTTGATAACTTCTGAAAGTAAGGCCCGCCACTATCTTACAATCCTCCACCAACCCGGACTTGGCCACCGTGGTGGAGTATGGCCTAACCTTCCTGCGATGCAGGAAGAGACCCGTGCCCCAGCAGTGGGGACATACAAGGGTTGATAACGATAACGTGTGTGTGTGCCTCGCTTTCAACTTCTGCCTCGAACTTACCTGTCTTTGGAAGTGCAGGCGTAGCGACGGGGGATGGCTTCGACTGCGATGGCTGTTCCTGAAAATGTAATACAGAATGTCATTACTACTCGTTACAGAACAGATGATGCCTGTGGGTGTAATATGTAAGGCTGTCAAGAGAAAAGTGTTACCGATGATGGTTTAATGAACTCTTAACTTAAAAATAATCTAGGTTGTACAAAGCGTGTGAGGAGTTAATATTAAGGGGTATATACACGGGTCGATTTTAGCCGTGCGGCTAGTCGCTTCACAAATCGCCTCATCCAGTCGCATCGCTTGCCTTTTTACACAGGTGACTAAAATAGCCTGTGGATCGGTCATTTCATTACAAAATTTTGAGCAAAATGGGTTATCGTGCCGAAATCCTAATAGTTAGTCATTAGCGCGATAAACACCTTCATGAGACGGGCGATCGTCTACAGCTGATCGATTACAAGGTCGATTTTAGTCACTCGCAGCATGCGACTTTGTCGCACGGCAAAGTCGGCGAGCACCCTATTTTGGCATTGCGATTTTAGACACTTGCAGCCTAGCCGATTTGCTACTTAGACGGTCGAATTCAGCCGTGCGGCAAAAAGTGTGCGGCATCAGTCACCCGTGTAAACCGCACTTTACGATACGATGCAGTTCGTAGACATCTCTGAACCGCAGAACAATAACTAATGGCCCCAGTACACAATGGCCTGTGATAAGCCACGCTTTGCCATTCACAACTGTAGGGCACGATCACTTGGTGTTAACACAATGGCGCATGGCTCATTGCTGTCTGGTAAACCACTTGCGATGGACGTGGAAGTAATTGCGGCCGCAGCTATTTATTTTATTACAAGTATTACAGAAGTATGTACAACAAAGAAATTAAAAAAAGGGCGCAAAAGGCGCAAAATTACAGGCTGAGATAGATATAAATCAATGAACTTGAAGGTCTATTGATTCAATTTAATTTTTCCGTCATAAGGACATTTTGGGCGATTAAAATTCAAGTCATTTCACAAAAACTCATCGCAACAAAAAACAACTATGTCTATCGCAGTCAGCGGTCGGCGACGAACTGAACTATGGGCCACTGTGTAAACACGGATGGGCCACGCTACGCCACGATTCCTTTGAAGTGTGCTCAAAAAACAGACAAGGTATAATGGATAATACAGACGGGCTACCGGCATCATGTAGGCATAATGATAATTACAATGACTCTAAACATGACCCTCGTGAGTCATAATGCGACATCTCAGGTAGGCCATGTTCCGCGTTCTGCGTACTGCTATAATGCCATATGGCGCTGTACGAAATGCCATGCCAAGTGGCATGTTCTCATAGGGTACTGTTTTGCGCATGTCTACAAACGCGTATGACGACGTTGCGTTGGAATAAGGAGGCTGGATAAAACAAACACGACTTTAAATTATCTGTTACATGCTCGATCAAGAACACCTGTAGCTGATTTTGAAACGAGCTTTAACACATTAAATTTTAATAAAACCAGTTTGTAGTAGGTATTATTTATTTACTTATGCTATTTCAGAGATTCACATTTATCGATATAAAGTACAGTCTTTTTATTCTTACTTGACCAATTTAGTAAAAAAGATTCTAACCTTAAAATTGAGATAAGATGCCTAAACTAGACAACTTCTCGCAAATTCATGAACCATGTTTATAAAATTGGCAGCGTGTTATCTGAAAGAGTGTTCCAGGTTACTTCATTTATGTAAATATGGCAGTTTTGGACTAGAAAGTCAAAGTTTAAGGGTAGAATCTTGTTTACTAAATTGTACAAGTAAGAATAAATAGACTGTAGGTTTCTTCGTATTATCAGGGTGACACAAATATTTACCCTCAGCCTTCGGAAAATAAACAACGAAAACAAACAATTTCGACATATACAGGGTGTAACAAAATACCCGTACACACCAGTACACGTAATAATGTAGAGAGACGGCGAACTTTCTTAATGCTGCTATATATTTTGGTCAATACCCCTTAGAATTAATTTTTTGAATCATTCTTTAAGTCATATCAATTACTTCAGCTCTAAGTTTTATTTCGGCTAACTCCCCAAAAGTGATATTTTTTTCTTCTGTAGTCCGGATACAATTTCTTTTAAGTTATTGCATTTTCTTTGAAGTCTTTTATTTTTCCTCACCAGATTATAATTTTTTAACTTAAGCTTACGTCCAACTTCAGTTACATTACTTTTTTTTTTTCAATATTGCTTTTCTTGGTGTATCAAATATTGAATCTTCGTCGGACAAGCGAACTCCTTTCAAACTTGTTGGAGATACTTAAAAGAATATTTCTTTTTTCCTGCTAGAACAAAAAAAATACAAAAACTGTAAACATATACCTCAATAACAGGAACCGCTGTTTTTTTCAATCTTCTTACGTTTTTCTCGGTTACATATTCATCAGTTGCCAAGAAATGGTCTGAGCAAACTTTTGAATAAGCTGAAGGCATCCAGTCATCTTCCCGTCTCTGGATCCTTATTATTTTCACCCACTTTTCTTTCAAGAGGCCATCACAAGGCAATCTAAAAACACAGAATAGTTATAAATTATAGTGTAATTATTTTATCAAGTCTCAAAATTCTAAGTTCAATTTTTTTACTGTGGATAGACATTAAGGCTACCTATCTTAAAGCTTAAAGGCTAAGTAACCTAACCAGTAAAAAAAACTAGGACTGATAGCATTTTTGTTCAAAACGGCCGTTATTAGCATTTATGCTATCTTGTCTCAGGTCCTTAACCATAGATCGTGGGTTTAATTTTATAGATTTTTTGCTATAAGAATGATTTAGTTACCTACACCTAGTAGATCATAAGATTCATAAGTGAGCAAGTCAGTGAGACTATTGAGTTGTAGAATTATTTAAAAAAAACCCTGTATTGGAACTACATGTATATAGTACGAAGATTATTTATAAGCAAAAAATATTGCTCAACATTGGATACTGGATAAAATTGGACAACACGTGTATACCGTGACATATTTTAGGTTGATCCTATTTTCCCCATCTTCCCTGCAATACGAGCGTGCGGCCACCATTATGTCTCCTTCTCTTTCACCCTCACACAAAACACAATGCACATCTCGCTCTTGCTGTCATCATGACATAAACACAAAAGATAGCAAAATAAAAATGTTTTGGTTACGTACGAATGAAATGAGATGTTTTTGCCTGTTCTTACGTTGGCGGAATAGTTTGAGCATCGTCTGAAGACGCATGAAGGCATTTTTGAACACTTTTTACCACAAAATACAGTCCAAATGTGCAGTTCAAATGTGTTTGTTGGGACGTTATTCCGCGACACTAGCCGGTGCGTGACTAAGTGAATGAAAGTGAGACAATTGGCTCACAACCAACACATTGTTGTTGCCACCAGCCTAGCGCAAGTAGGAACTTTGAATTATTTGTTCGCATTTAGCCCCGTTTTAATGGCGGACATATATTTGTCTCACTCTTTAATACTACTTACTCTTTCTTTGCTGTCAAACTGACTGAAAACTCAACAAATGTCATGGCGGAACGCGGCACATATTAGAAAGTTTTCTAGTTAAAAAAAATTGTGTTTTAAGTTTTTTCAATATCTAGCTGTGTGTATCTTGTTGTACAGTGTTTAGTGATTTTCTTTTAATAATGACACTGATCGGATGGTGTCGAACTTGTGCCATTTGTAAAATAAGATGCAGCCGGTCAAAGGGACTACCAAAAGAAAGTTTATGGGTAAATTTCCTAGGGATGAAGACCGGTAAGTATTTCTGGCTACAGTTTTTGTCATCTTGCACAAGAGCAAGATCATAAATTATGTTAAATAACGTAATAAATATTACCTACTATGAGAAAAATATTATGATGTTTCAATGTCATAGTGATGTGCCATACACATATTCAATATCGATAAAAAAATATCTGACGACGGGTGAATTGCTGTAAGCCATAACAATTTTTCAACGATGCACTATTAGTGGCTGCATTGAATGTGGTTTTTTTTTTAGATGCACACAACGGGTGAAAATTGTGGAAGATCTTGCGAATATCCCCATCGAAAAACTCCACCAACATAAATATGTTTGTAGAGATCATTTCCGGCCGAAAGATTTTAACAACGATTTCAAAAGGAAGCCGATTAAAGAAATGGTGAGTTGTGTTATATATAATGTAACACTCACTACATTTCATGAATAATAATGTAATAAAACACAAATTACGTCTTGCTTTACGTCGAACATTTGAATGTATTTTGCTCCGTCGTTTAAAACGCAATATTATGTCTTAATACATAAATTACATTACTTAGATTAACATTTTTTTACAGGGCTGTACCTTCTCTATTTATAAATGCGCCTCCTCTTCCTGATTACTTACTATGAGTAATCAGGAAGTTTTCTTACCACGTAGCCGCGTCGCATCACTTGAAACTGGTTAGTGATTGGAATTACTAAAATATTTTTTTACTAATTTTAACTTAAAATATTTTTTTATAAAAATGTATTTGATAGTTACATAGTCAATTATGCAGTTATGTGGTAAACAGGAACAAACTATTTATTTTTCTTCGGACTATTCTTGCAATTGTTTATTTTCAGATTCATCTATACAAAAACCTGTATGTTGTCGAGCTTCACAAAACAACTCTGGTACGTAGACTTCATGTATCGCTAAAGTTTTTTGTAACTAGTGTTTGTTTACTTTGATAAATTACAAAGTGTTATCATTTTCAGCACCTTCAGTACAGCAGCCAAAATATCAGCTGTTGCTATTGGTCCAGTTAGGTTTGACCACAATTATTGTGGCCTGGAATCTCAGCATAATTATCATAACTATCCCGGTAAGTAGCATAGTTTACCAACAAATTAATAATTGATAACGACTCAACTTAACTTTTTTTGACGATTTCAGCACCTGAATCCAAACCACCGATCGATAAAGTTCGCTCAGATTGGACACTTCTAAAGAAAAACCAAATAGCTGCTGAAATAAATTCAATAGGCCTTGACCACAATTATTGTGATTTGATAATAAATAATAAAATACTAATTTCATTTGTCGTTTTATTGAAAACATTGATTTTTATTAATTTTATTAGGCTAACTGCGGAGCCCCTGGATGATAATTTATCGATATCGATAAATGTAATGTAGGTGGACGTCCCTAATGCACAGACAAGTTGTTATGTTGGTAGCACTTTTGTCATTGCATTTTTGCTCTATTGGTTGCTATTGATACCGGGGCTAAACTCAATACAAAAGCATATAGGGAGGTCCCGTCTCTTAAAACGTAGTGTTTATATACTCTTGGTTGCCACTACGAAGCGCCTATGAGTCATTTAATAATATAGTCTAATAATACGTCATTGCCCGTTTGCTAGAAAACCGATGTCGCCAATTACTCACACAGCTACATTTAGCTCATAATCTCTATTTCACTCAGAATAATAATTTTATTTTTCTGAGCTATTTCATTACAACATAAACCACCGGCTTACGATTCGCCGTTAAGAGCCAAATCGCGCACCGCAGGTTTAGGTAAATTCTTCCGATGAACGGTTGTCCGGCACGCTCGCGTGGCCCCCCGCGCGTACCTGCGCGGCGGGTCTTAAGCCGATATTAGACTATCATATATTCATCATAGAAATATGATGTCATATCTTTCAAATTCTAGGTTAATTTTTTTCTATGATGCTGCTCTTTAATTGCATATTATATATAAGTAAGGTCATATCCACGTCATAGGTAATGAAAATGCATACCAATTTAGCCACGTTTTCCATTGCTATGAGCACAATTATAGTAGTAATTGCCTTTAGGTTGAGAAAAAAAGTAAAGAATAAAAAAGGAACAATCGACGTATTTGGGTTAGACCGTGGATTGCGAGGCAATCAGATATAGGATTCATTAATATAGTACTAGAAGAACTTAGACTAGAATACTTAAAGTCCTACAAAATGTACCTCCGTGTGGACGGAGACGTATTTAACTATTATATTGTCAATGATTTCAAAACAAAAACTCATTTAAAATGTCCAATCAGTGCAAAAGATCATCTACTAGTTACTCTGAAGTTAGAAATATGATCATAATTGTACGCATGCTGTCAAATAGGATCATACTTCTATGATCATATACAATATGCATCATATGTTGACATTACACCGTCATAGATTTTTCATACAAATATGAGTCCTACATCTATGATCATATTTCTATGATAGTGTAATATTGGCCTTAGATGCGCGAGTATTATACAGCGACTATGAAGAAAAGTATCTTAATACTTGTATTGCTCCTAATTAGTTGTCTGATTTCTTTCGTATGGCACATACTCATAACAGATTTTTAGGTTTTATATCGTTCCGATGTAAAACCTAACTGCAAAGTAAGTAGTACCAAAACAACTTTATATATATTATTTTATTATATATTACTTTATATTAGATATTTTTCCATATTGTTGACCTCTCCAACGTCAATGGGGTTGTTGTGGCGACGCAAAAATGAGGTCTACAGGTCTTCAAGCTTGCCGTTTCGGAGCATAATTGCAAGATTGGCAAAAGCTGCAAGAAACGAGGCAGGCCTAGTACGTCTGGTACTCCAAGTCGTGGCACACCTACGAGTAGAACGAACACACCAACAGGACGCAAGGATTCCCCGGCACCACCACCCTTAAAAAAAGTCAGGAAAGCTCCAGCAAAAGCTCAAGATTTGCTATTGAATTCGGTACGAACGGACCAGACTGCTCATTTTACAACTCACGAGAATTTCGTCAACTGTGCCAAAACGATTGCATGTATCGTTCTTACATAAAATGTGAGAAATGTAACATTTTCTAGTCTTAATGAAAAAATCAACTGTTTCAAAGAGTTTCATATCATCATAATTATGGTATAAATATGACACGCTCAGTGCATAGGAAGCCAAAAATGGCATTCGTTTGCACAGCCGTTAATGCACACGAGGCCATTTCTGGCTTTTAAAATTATTTTCTAATTAAAACTGTTTTTATACGGATTTATGCTCGTTCACGAAAAACAGTTCGTATAAAAACAGTTTTAATTATGTCTACAGCTCGTGTTAACCTTAGAAAATACTATTATTTTCTAAACTAATATTTTTTTAATAAATATTTTTTTTTCACAACTTTTTCTCTAATTTGCCCAAATAAAGCACTTTGCAACATCAAAATATTTTTTTCTCTTTTCCTTAATAGCTCATGCAATAGAGGGTTAATGCACTAACCCGTGCTAAGGACAAATTTAAAAACCTATTTAGAGGCTAAACATTTCACCCATGCCGGAATTCGAACCCGCAACCTCTGGCTATCCGTGCCAGCGCTTTAGCCATAGCCAGATAGCCAGAGGTTGCGGAAATAAACAATTATTATTTTGCTATACCAAAATAATAATTGTTTATTTCGTAAATTTATGTTAGGTTTTTCGATAAATGTTGGCTGACTTGCATAATTTCGTAAGTGTCGTTAAGCAGCGATTTAAATTGATTAAAAAACTTTACTGCACACCATAGAATAGGAAATTTCTTAAATATATAAGTAGGTATATATTGACTTTTGTATGAATATTTTTTCTTAAGTACTAGTAAGTAATGAATAGTAAGTAGTAAAATAGACGAGTTTACTTACATACCTCGCTTGTCTTGCTTTATCTAAGGCTTCGTTATTATTACGTTTTCTATTTTTTACACAACGGTAATATTGTTTATCTTATCGTCCCATTGCTGAAAATTTAAAAAAATGTAAATAAGACAATTCAGTGGGTACAATAATCTAGTAAAATACCCATTTGTTACACGTACTTACCGTATTTACCAAAAGTATCAAAATATCGCAGTCGTCCTATTTGTATGTGGCAGACACGGCAGTCAGTTGTTGATTAGTTTCTTGTGGTGTAAGTTTTGACCTTTAGTAATTGTAAAAAATCAAGGTAAAATAGTAGAAACTCCGACCGCCACCCATTTTTTTTAATAGTGTTCTAGATTAAATATGACAAATTTGTTTTATTAACTGTCAATAAATTTACATTTGTCAGCCACATGTATTTTTTCCGTTGTCACTTGTTAGTTTTACAGTACAAATACGTCTCTGAACATACCTGTGCGCGTGTTTTTGACAAAACTTGCTGGGGTATTTTGGCTATTAATAGAAAAATATGATAAAAGTCCAAAATGTTCTTTATTAAATGACAATACGAAAGATTGACCTACTTGAAACATTACTTAAATATCGCGTATTTCTTTTTTAAGTTGGAAAATTAGCCGCTCAAAAACTACTAATTCTAGCGAATCGTGCGAAATGGCTCTTAATTGGCCTATGAGAAGTGAGAAGGTTATACTTTGTCCAAAAAGTGTAGATGTTAAAGAGTAAGGTTTTGCTCAGACTTTTTGTCTGTGTTAGTTAATTTCTTGCACTTGCAAGCATTATAAAAATAAAAACTACAGTCATTGCATTAAAATTATGTATTGTACTTAATCAAAGGTAGTAAATGGTCGTGATTTTAGTTAATACTAATAATAAAGTTTCATTTCCGGTTTCTTGAATTTTTTGACAAACTATACACAGACACAATACAGAAGGTCAGAAGGTTACACTGGCATGTGACAAAATATAGACAAAAGAAAAAGATCAAATATTCTTAAAAAAACGATTTATTATGATTATCTTGAAAAACATCGATTATTTGACGACCTCTGTGGCGTAGCGGTAGCGCGTCTGACTGCCATGCAAGAGGTCCCGGGTTCGAATCCCGGCTGGAAACAAAAAAAAAAGTCCAGGTCTTGGATGTTTACATGTTTGTGATGTCGTTGTTTCGGGTTTCCACGACACAGGGTATCCTAGTGTGGGGCCAGAAGCAATGTATGTGCCAGTATGTAAAATGTTATGTAAAAAAAAAATGTTACCTATGTTATTTGTGATTGTGACCGTCAGGTCCGCTGGACCAAATGAGATATAGAAATCAAACCATGCGTATTATTTACTAACCATTTGCTACTATTTACTACCAATCATAAAGTATTTGCTACCTTTACGGTATCGAATTTATAAAAAGAATAAAGTGGCCAGCCATTCTGACGTCTGGTTGGCTGGCTACTTGAATTTTCTCGTCATGTTAGTTAAGTGTTAACGATGCCATTGATATCAGTATTTACTACCCTTTTGCTACTTAGAGAAAACATTATTTTTACGATGATAAAAAGCTCGCATAAACCTTATTTAGGAAAAAAAAAAACGCCTGTGCAAATGCTCATACCACTCGTGTTATTCATGGCTAAAATATTTCTGCAGGCGCTTAGTAGAAGTAGATTTTAAATGAACTGTCTTGTGTTTTAGTAGAATTTGTGATACTATAATAAGTAGAGTTTTATGAAAATCGTTAGAAGACTCAAAAATGACAATAAAATTAATTGAAATGATAATTAATATAGTCGGTCTAATTATGTCATGTTATTGGCGTGTTTCAGCTTTCTGAATCTGTCTGTCACCGTTGCAAATATTATGCAGGTCATTTGTAAATAATATTTTTTAAACTACCGACAATGTTCACGAATACATTTAATGGTATACTTTGTCAAAAAAGTGTAGAATTTAAAGAGTAAGGATTCTCTCAAACTTTTTATCTGTGTTACATAATTTCTTGCACTTAAAAGCATTATAAAAATAAAAAATAGAGTCATTACATTAAAAGGATGTATTGTGCTCCTTCAAAGGTTGTAAATGGTCTTAATTTTCGATAATACCAATAATAAAGATTCTCTTCCGGTTTCTTGAATTTTTTGACCAACTGTATTCCAATTTCAGATCTTATTATAAATAATTTGTTGATATATTTATGAACTTTTATTACATATCTTAAGAATTTAGAAATATAAATAAGCATGAAGTATAATTAGTAACAATACTTGGTCTAGAATCTACTAAGCGCCTGCGAAAATATTTTGTGTCATGCTCTGTCGCAGAGCCACCATCATAGAAAGTGATTAATTATGCCATAAAATGATGTACGTAAGGAGTACTTAATGTACATATACCGATATCGATGTACGTGCATCAGATTATGTTTAAACAACCATTGATAGTGGCTCTGCTGCAGAGCATACTCTCTAGCAGAGCCACAAAGTACATGTACTCAGGAAAAATAAACACCACTGTTTTTGGATGAAAACCGATGTACGAGTAGTGTTTATTGCGTACGTGTTAAAAATACCACTATAAGACTGTGGTTTTATTTATATTAACTTTACTAAAATGCTTGCAGGAAGCGCCTGATAATTTTATGTCGGCAAAGGTTTAGTGCATATAGGTACCTCCCGTGTCAGGCTTATGTAAGTGTGGCGTGATGTGGGGCAGGCCTTTGTTCAGCAGTGAACAAATAGTCCTAGCAGCTACGGCACTTTTTTGCCGAAAAGCTGCATTTTGTGATGAAAGCAAGCCGTTTTGCGCAGTGATAGTAGGGACAAAAATAAGCGATTTGACCCGCAGCAGCACAAGTTTCACCGCTGAGGAACAGAGAGGGCGCCACTTCTTTGAAATAACACTGAAAAATTCTGACACGCTAACGGATGAACCGATTGCAATGATTAATATCTTATTCGAAAGGGAATTACTTATTGTATCATCAAAAAAAATAAAATAAAATAAAAAACAATTATAAATATAAGATTTTTGACAAACAACTGTCAAAAATCTTACATTTTGTAACACTTTTTTTTGTAAATTCTCAGTTTTTACTCAATCATGGAAAAAAATTGTATGAAGACGAGTTGTAAAAAACATATTTTTTACAACTCGTATTGTTAGAAATTTAATACTGCATTAAATAGCCAATATCTTTAATAGTTTAGGAAATATTTATTTTTACGTGTGCTGAAAAAGCGGGGGTCATTGCCCTTGCTTCGTAGTAATTATGAAGAAAAGGAATTTATTTTGTGATGGAATCGGGTAGTGATAGTGGGGATTAAAATAAACGATTTTAACCGCTGCAGCAACACTTACATCCCTTAGGAATATAGGTGGCGCCACTTATTTTAAATAAACCGCTCCACCGATTTTTCATGATTAAAGTTCATAATATAAAAAGATTGGTCATTTTCTTGTATTATATATAATACGCCGAGTTTTTGGTTGTTTAATCAGATTAAATATTTCAAAAATTGCGCCTACAGATTTGGGTTGAACCAAATGTTTTTTTAAATGGACATTGAGGATAATGTTTTAAATAAATGAATTTTGGGGCAAAAATACAAAATTTCTAAGTACTTGCATATAGAATTTAAATTAAAAAACAGAATAGTCTCACTTGAATTATTCATCTTCTGCCGTCATGAAGCTTATTGAAATGAAAAGGAAAAGAAACATGATCGTTAATCATGTGACATAAAATAATCAGGCGCTTCCTGCAAGCATTTTAGTAAAGTTAATATAAATAAAACCACTGTCTTATAGTGGTATTTTCCAACACGTACGCAATAAACATTACTCGTACATCGGTTTTCATCCAAAAACAGTGGCGTTTATCATTCCTGAGTACATGTACTTTTGGCTCTGCTAGAGAGTATGCTCTGCAGCAGAGCCACTATCAATGTTTATTTGAACATAATCTGATGCACGTACATCGATATTGGTATATTTACATTAAGTACGCGTTACGTACCTCATTTTATGGAGTAATTAATCACTTTCTATGATGGTGGCTCTGCGACAGAGCATGACACAATATTTTAGCCATTACCTTCATGGAGCACATAGGTGGTGTGCGAATTAGTACAGGCGTTATAATGTTGTTATCTAAATAAGATTTATGAGAGCTTTTTAGCATTGTAAAAATAATGTTTTGTAAAAATAATCTTTAGGTAGCAAAAAAGTAGTAAATACTGATATCAATGACATCGTTAACACTTAACTAACATGACATGAAAATTCAAGTAGCTAGCCAACCAGACGTAAGAATGGCTGGCCACTTTATTCTTTTGATAAATTCGATACCGTAAAGGTAGCAAATACTTTATGATAGGTAGTAGCAAATGGGTAGTAAATAATACGCATGGTTTGATTTCTATATCTCATTTTGTCCAGCGGACCTGACGGTCACGATTATTTGACGGCCTCGGTGCCGGAGCAGTTTAGCATGCTGACTGTAAAACGGAAGGTCTCGGGTTCGATCCCGGCCGGGTAACGAACTTTTCTAGTTTGTCTCGGGTCTTGGGTGTTATCTATGTACTTTTTGTATTAAGTCTATCGTCGAGTTAGCACCTATAACACAAGTCATTTAGTTGTACTTAGTATAGGGCTAACGAGATCTGTGTAATATGTCCGTGAATATTTATTTATTTATTCATTCATTCATTCATTCATTCATTCATTCATTCATTCATTCATTCATTCATTCATTCATTCATTCATTCATTCATTCATTCATTCATTCATTCATTCATTCATTTTATTTATTAAAAAAGGTTGTACATTTTGTTGACTTTTTTCTTACTATATGTAATATCTACACCTAAATAGTAACCAATTATCTCCCTTATTTAGTGTAAGTAATCCTTTGCAAAAGGCTGCCTTTACTTTTTCAGGGTTTGCCTGTCAGTTTTGTTCATCATATCGTATAATTCATGAATTCTGTTTAATCGTGAATTCTAATCATACAAAATACATTCTGAATGTCAAAGTTTAGAGGCCACTTGCTGAAAAACCTTAGGCTTGAATTATACTGACACTGCGTAGGTATGTAAGGTTAAGGGACAACGCAAGCATCTTGCAGTTTTAAAATATTTTCATACCTACTAAATACGCAACGACGTTGTGTGACGCACCGCTTGAATATAATTGAAAAAATAATATCGCCTACGCAGTTTTGGTTTGAAACGTTATGCACGCCTTAAATTTGTTAATTAAGTCGAGATTTTAAGTGTTTTTAAATATTCTATCAAAATCTAGAAGTAGGTTTTAACTCATTAATTAATTAGCAGTGACTGTAGGTGTTTGTGACTTTAGATATAAATTCTTATTTACTTGGTGGATAAAAGCTGTCATGGAACATAACAAAATTATTCATAATAATTTCACATAAATATTAATATTTTTTATAACTTGTTAAAAAATACAGCAAGTAGTAAAAAATTTTTTAATCTTGTCAAAATAAACTTAAAGAAACTTTCGAACCATATTTACATTAAAAAAGTAAAATCAGCATCTGACTGAGATCCTACAGAGAATATTTTCATCATCATCATCATTCAGCCACAAGTAGTGCACTGCTGGACATAGGAGTAAGATATAAGAATATGATTTAGTACCACAACCACATCACCTGATTTGTTTCCTTAGAAACAATTTCTTTTGGAGAAATATGCGTCGTTGCCTCCATTGTCACCTGAAATGGAGATTTAGAAAATAGTAACAATTGAATATTCCAAACCATGTAAAATTTTGTCGTGATTTTAACTATACTGGTACCTCAACATTTGTGGAACTCGTTATTACTGGTATTAACAAAGTAGGAACTGCCCACGGAAATAGTTTTTTTCCCCTCTTTAGCATCTGAAAACACTTCTGTGTAAAATGAATGGAGCATATGGTACTTGATTTGAGAGGAAACCAGTTAGGCCCTCTTCCTGTAGTTTCGATCCATTTTTCCTTCGTATTAGGGTCTTTGGGAAATCTGAAATTAAATTTATTATCTTATTTATATCTTTATTAGAAACTCTTTCAAATACGTGATCGAAGCTAGGCTTGTTTTTATTAAGATAAAATCCTGCCACTAAAATAAAAGCTTAGCAGCAGCTGAAATCCACGCAGGCGGAGTCGCGGGAAATAGATACCTAGTCTTACAATAATTGGTTCTATTATCAATTCCACCAACTTAGTCAGTAAATTGACATTTGCGATGTGATCAGTTTATGACAGAAAAATAATAGGGATGTACACAATCGACATAAAATATAGACTTGGCTTAATTTTTTTATTTTATAGATTTATCCCACAACTCTAGAAAGCTATGTAAGACATGATGAATACAAATATTTTAAATTATTCTGGTTACATCCTGTTAAAATTGTCTCATGAATAATACTTCCGTGATTTGTCATCATCAGCGACAGTACTAAGAAAATAATTGAATATGTTGTTAAATCTATCGACTAAAGCACACTAGGAGTGGGTCGTTGTCCGATTTTTCGACGACGAAACGCAACCGTTTTTTCTGGAACGAAAACAGGTCCTCGAAACGGTCCTCGTTCGCAACTGGTTTCATTGTATGCGAACGAGCCAGGCGCAGAGGACGGTTAAACGAGTGCGAACGAGACGAAATCACGAAACATCGGAAAAAATAAGTTGTTTTACACGATATTCGACTGTATACTCATAGACATAAAGATTACTTTATTGTATCACAGACCAAAACGAACGGAACGAGCACGGAGCCGACGACGACGTCGCAATGATCTCATTACGTTCTAGGCTCTATTAATATAGCACTAAAGGACATATCCGCGTCGAAAAATCTAAGGACTGGTCTCGCGACGAACAAACGCTGGCACTGCTTTAGAGTCGCTGGCACTGCTTTAGAATGAAACGTAAAACGGTCCTATCGTCGCGGAACACAAAACGGTCTTATAAAACGGTTCGTCTTTGCAACGATCACGCCTAAAGCACACCACTATTTTAGCTGGCAACTCTTTTTCACTAACACGATAATTCTGTCAATTTACTGACTAAGTTGGTGGGCTGAACTATAGTAATTTTCGAAGTCTGAACGAACGATTATAAATGCGTCAATAGTGTCGATACTTAATCAGTCTGAAAAGAAAACAACTACCCCATCACTATGTCTCCAGCTGTCACCTACTGGCAGCGTTGCCAATCTGTGGGGAATTCCGCAAACTGCGGGGAACCTCAGAGTGATTGGGTAAATTGTAGGAAGAACGTTTACGTGGGGAATTTATATTTACCTACTTTAGAACTGAACTTAAGGCCTCAGTACACAATAGCCTGTAATGGGCCATGCTTTGCCATTCACAACTGTAGGTCACGATCACTTGATGTCCACGATCACGGCTCATTGCTGTCTGGCAAACCACTTGCGATGGACGGGAAAATAATTGCGGCCGCAGCTATTAATTTATTTTATTTATTTACAAGTATTACAGAAGTATGTACAAGAACAAACTTATTAAAAAAAATGGCGCAAAATTACGGGTTTAGATAGATATCAATCAATAAACTTGAAGGTCTATTGATTTAACTTCATTGTTCCGCCATACGGACGTTTTAGGCGATTTAAAATTCAAGTAGTTTTACAAAAAATCATCGACACAAAAAAGTACTCTAATGACTATCCCGGTCAGCGGTCAATGACGAACTAAACGATGGGACACTGTGTAAACACGCATGGGCCACGCTACGCCACGATTCCTTTGAAGTGTGCCCAAAAAACCCACAACTGCCCAAATGCGCGCCAAGATAGGCAATGAGGGCTTTTCAATGACAGCTGTGGGTTGATTGCATTAAAAAAAACTAGATGGCGCTGCAAGGAGAACAAATGTCACTCATCATACGTTTTATTGCGTTTTATGTTGTACGCACAGATTATTATTTGTGATAACCTAAACATCTCTTTGTAGTCTGTGATCTAAGCTAAACTATGTTTCGAAACGGTTGAAATTTGAAAGTTTTTTTACGTTGTTCATTACTTACGTACGTTAATTGTGTCTTAACTAATGGCTAGCCCGTACATGGAGCATTTTTGTAAAAACATAGGCACTCACCGATTTCCTAAATGATGTAAATTTTGACATATTATATGACGTCAGCACCATCTATCGGTAACTTGCGGTACTTTTTTTTGTTTTTAATGGCGCTTTGAAAAGCCCTCATTGTCCGCCACTACCATTGCCCGATGCACACAATGGCAATAGCGAGCAGTGAGCCAGCATGGGCCACTGTGTACTGGGGCCTTTACGAGAAGAAGTAATACCTTCATTACTACAAGAAGTAGGTAGGTATGTATTATTACTAATTTTATTTTATTTTTACTTCAAGTCAGGAAGATTTTAGAGTTTATTTTATGGCAACATTTATGAACATCCAACATTACCGTTTATTGGGAAACTCCCGATTGCTTAGAATTTGAAAGAAAGGATTTGAAAATAGAGAGCCGTAATCGCCTGCATAATGACACCGTTAGTGGCGCTTATGGCCACTGATGGCCACCAGAGAAAGTATTAAGAAGATAGGAGGGAGCGTAAAATTTGATCAGTCAAATGATATCTTAAGAAAACAAATTCGGCACAATGATGAGTTCCATGCAATACATTGATTAAAATAATTAAATACTAGCATAAGTAATAAATATATTTGATTTAAATGACCACCACTTTTATTTCTCTGCTGAAAACGTGTGAGGAAAATGTGGGCGGAATACCTATTTTATTTATCCGAAAATTGGGGCTTTTTGGTTGTGTTTTTGTGCCGCTTTTCTGATAGTGGATGCGCTTTCCGCTTTTAACTAACGCGCTTCCGCTTTTTTCGAAATTGGTTCAATGTAATGTTCATTAGACTTTCAACAAGTAGGTTTCAGTTTGGTGCAATAATCTGTATTGCACCAATGCGGGTGCGTGTAGTCTATGCAGCCCACATAAATATAATGGTACTTCTCTAGTCCATTCACAACAGCAAAGCAAGAGGCGCAAAATTTCGACTTGATTATCAGTGCATATTCAGTCTTATTTATAAATTATCATATCCTAGTATGAATAAACATATAAAACTTATAATCGGACAAAGCACAATCGCTACTGTATAATATTATATAACGTTAAAAAAAATCCGCTTTTTTTGCTGAAAATCCGCTTTTTTAGTACAAGTACCGCATTTTCAGCTTTCGTATCTGGCAACACTGCATAGCACAGAACAGACAGATACATACAGAACAATAATCAGTTTTGCGTGCGTGACGCTCCACTGCGGGCCGGTTGTTCCTAGTTATAAAACCTCCACGAAAATCCTATAGATCAGCAGTAGAGTACATCCGACGTAATAAATAAGTCTCATTTATGTTCGGATGCATATTGCACATAAATTTATAATTATGATTTTTCGTAGTTTATAAGATGATTATAGTGAGTAAAATAGGCTTACCGGTGAAAAGAAACTCCACTGTTATTTAAATAACATGTATCACTGCGATTTTTGCAGGTAATCACTGCGCAATTAGGCATTTTTCGCATACGTTAGTTACTACGGCGGCTGGCGCGAAGCGACTGACGGCCATATTTAAAAGTTTCGCAGAGGTTAGCCCAGCCGAGATAACGTTGAGCGACAGTGCCACGCCCCGGCCCATAAGGCCAGGCGCACACAACGATATTTAATCGCGCGATATTTTTGTCGCAGAAATATAACGTATGAGTTATGGTGTCAGTGCCCGCATAAGCTACAAAGAAATCGCAGCGATTTTATTAAAATTGTTATTTGTTACATTTTTGCGCGACTACTCGCGACGCGATTGTCGCAAAACTAAACTGTAGCCTATGGAGATGTACGGCTCCGCGCGCATTGCGATAATAAAAATGCATAATTATTCCAATTTTTATATTTTTATTTTTATATTTAATTTGGTCCCACAATTCTCAGTAATTTGTCAAATGTTTGAATCTTCATTCGATAGTAGTCAAAGATTTTTTTGGGATACAGCCAAAGATCGTTGTATTTCAGATGAAAGAAACCTTTGACCCATCTTTGCTGTGAAAGGATGAATCCAGTATTGATGAATACCTTCTCTCTCTTTTTTCTTCTGCTCAGAAGAAAAGCAAGACAGGCAATTTGTACAAAATCCATGTTGAGAATGAAGAATCCATCGATTTCTTCATCGCAATACGCGCAGTGATTCTTTTGCGATAAAAAATTAAAATCTTGTCGCAAAAGTTAAAATGCTAGTGCGCGCCTGGCCTAAAGCACTTCTTTTTGTGTTCTT
The DNA here is from genome assembly GCA_934045075.1 of Yponomeuta sedellus. Taxonomy (NCBI): domain Eukaryota; kingdom Metazoa; phylum Arthropoda; class Insecta; order Lepidoptera; family Yponomeutidae; genus Yponomeuta; species Yponomeuta sedellus. The sequence goes on along the minus strand of OW203746.1, from coordinate 8,338,317 downwards.
CCGAGGCCCGTTCCCTCAGAACAATTTTGTTCCGAGCCCGTACCGCACGCACACAGCGACCGCCACGCAGCGACGCGCTCTCGCCTCGCACACATGTATACATGCACACAGTAGGTTGGTTCTATCGACACGACTGGACACGACATTAACCTTTCAACCGCCGCGTGATCCTTCCAAAGAATATGCCCCTAGCGCCGAGCACGTTTTTCATGCATAACTATAGTGTTGTGACTACAACAAATTAATTGTTAGGTGGAATGGAAATAATAAGTTCACACGAAAAACTATTGTCCGTTTCATTTGTTTCATCTCTTGTAATCAATGTAATTAAAATTAATAACATCAATTAATCTAAAATTATTGGAAAAAGCAACAATAGCCTAGCCTAGATAAAGTGTAGCTGATATTGATCGAAAATGCCGTTTTTGGAATCCCTATTGTTGGATAATTAATTATATACGACTGCGGCGCTAGCATCAAAGAACAAAATTGAAATATATTGTGATTCTATGTAACCAACGATATTAAATACCCAAGATATTGCATTACCTACAAGTCGAAGCTGAGAAAGCGTCCTATACAAAAAAAAATGAGTTGTAAGTTTGTAGACAAGTGAAAAACACGTGATGTAGGTAATAAAATACATTTTTTTTCTTCTATAAACAACCTTATTTCGTAACAATAACGTAAACGTCGTCACCTGAAAAATAGTTCTACAGATTGTTAGTCTTACTCGTAAGACAGTGTTTTATATTCGAACATGTTAATTATGATACTATAAATAAAGACTTCTGATCAATAAATAAACGTAACGAAAACTAAAGTTTTCAATGCGGTAGTGTGGCGTTTGTGACATTACAGCATTATACTATTTTTTATTTTTAATGCACTAACCCGTGCTAAGGACAAATTTAAAAACCTATTTAGAGGCTAAAAATTTCACCCATGCCGGGATTCGAACCCGCAACCTCTGGCTATCCGTGCCAGCGCTCTACCAATTGAGCCAATGGGCGACTCACCGGCATCAGTGAAATTTCGAACCTTTTTACACTATTCTCTGTATTACGTACAGGCAGCGACATCTGGCTTAAGCAAATTGCATCACTTACACGGATCACGGATAGCCAGAGGTTGCGGGTTCGAATCCCGGCATGGGTGAATTTTTTAGCCTCTAAATAGGTTTTTAAATTTGTCCTTAGCACGGGTTAGTGCATTACAAATAAAAAATAGTATAATCATGTGGGTACAGTGATATAATTCCGATGTAAAACCTAACTGCAAAGTAGGTAGTTGGGGTAAGTCGCATTTGCAACGTGCTACAGAAGCGATGCCAACGCGCTACTAACGAATAAAAAGCACCAAGGACAACGTGACTAATGTTGCCCCAACGGAGTCCATCTTGCAACTACGGCGATCGTAGTTTTGTGCTGTTACTGAGTAGCTTTTGCATCGCGCCAGAAGTACGACCGTATCGCGTTTGCATCGCGACTGAATCGTGGTTACGGGCGAGGGCACACAGCTAGAGACCGCATCGCGGCAGTATCGATGCAAACGCGCGACAGCATCGCTACTGCATCGCTGCAAAAAGTGCAAAATGTAGACCATGTCTAAGCCGTGTCTAGGACGCGGCTTATACATGGTCTACATTTAGATACTCGAAAACTCGCATTTAGCAAATTTAGCTTAAATTTGCTTGTACTGTCTCAATTTTTTGTAGTAATTCGATAGAATTCCTATGCAATCACACGATTTGTAAGACTTCTATTATATTGCAGTTTACAAAATGTGATTCGGATAAAGTGAATAAATTCCGGTCACAATGTTATTAAGGGTCCGTTCCGCGGCCGGCCGCCTTCAAATGTAGGGTTTTTATGCGCACGCACACAGTGACCGACGCGCAGCGGCGCGCTCACGCACACATCTAAATATGCACAGTGTTCTAGCGACACGAAATATAAAGGCCAAATATTGTCTACTTACGAAACACTTCCTAATAATTTCTGTTACTATGTAGGTATAGTTTTAGTGTTTGAGAACGCCACAGTTATTACTTACTGCACTTTGTCATAATATTACTTTTACCTTACGTCATTGTCAAGATTACAGATTATGAAAGATTACGGTCGATTGGATTAGTGAAATTTTAAATCTATTATTATGATTGTGGTCATGTTTATATAGACAGTTTCACATTAATCGCTAACTTTGTAACAAAAACCTAAAGGATATATTTCATTCAGTTTTGGTCCCAATTAAATAATAATAATAATAATATAAGCCTTTATTAATTAGTTATACATAATATTAATTATATGCATCAAATAATAGTTGAAATTGAATAGATTGAGACAATTAGTTATTAAATTAAATTATTAATTGTAAACATTTCCTTATACAGCATTTCATGCATTTTTTATTAAAACGTCCCTCTCCGGGACATGCTTGGCCTTCCACAAGCCGTGTGTGGGGATGGGGTGTGGTCTAATCACCCTAGCTGACCAGGCTTCACTGGGTGATTTAATGATTTTTAAGATACTTCATAGGTACTTTTTTACCCACAAAGTTGTTACCACGTATCTAAGGTGCCAATGAAAGTATTCTAAGTTATTTTCATTTGCCTCGGGGAAATCTGAAAATTGAGCCAGTATTAAGTATTGAGAATCGCTCGTAGCCTCGGTTGCCGAGAATCGCTCGTAGCCCCGGCTGCCTGAGTGATCTTAAACGATCACGGAAGTTAAGCAACATAGGGCGCGTTCAGTACATTGATGGGTGACCGTCTATGACTAACGCTAGTGGCATTTTTCCGAGCGGTTCCGTATTTTGCAAGGCACGCTAAGCAGTTGGTGCCGGCTGCCGTCGATAGATGGCAGTCGTTAAGCCAAGTCAGAGGCAAGCGGCTTGAAAACTTCTGACATTAAGACCAGCCACCAGTCTAAGAGCCTGTCCAGACGAAGCGTTTTACACGCGAGGGCTTTCACGCGTAGACACTAGCGCGTTTCCGAGGTACTAGAGCTAATACACCCCGTCCAGATGCTCGCTCACGCGCGTATTCTTACTTACGCGCGTTCCCGAGGTACTCCGAGGTGCTCTGAAAAAGTAAAAAAAAGGAAATAATCAGATAAGCAGATACTTACTTTTTGACTTTTCAATTTTTGTTACTAGCGACCTCAGGGGCCTAATTACGCGCTCCAAAACAAGAGCGATTTTAATCGTCCATCAAATTCCAAACTAAATAGATTGTTAGAGGATTGGAATCATTCAGAAATTGGTGCGTGTAATATAGGGTCAGTTTCGTGAAAAAAAATCCTTGGTTTCATTATTAACTAACGGAGCAGATGAAAATGAATGTTTTTTTTTATGAATTTTTGCTTTATTTAGTCAGTTTACAATTTGAATTTATATTATTCAAATTGTAAACTGACAAAATAAAGCAACAGCTGAGGTAAAAAAACCCTAAATTAATTCATAGCAATAGAAATCCCGACTTGGCCCCCGTGGTGGAGTATGGCCTATACCTTCCTCAGGGAAGAGACCCGTGCCCCTCGGTGGGGACATAATGGGTTGATGATGATGAATAGAAATTATAAACGACAAACATGTTGCGAAATTGCAAAATTAGAGCGGCTGCCATCATGGATTGCAAAAATTACCTTAAATTCGTTTTCACCAACCCCAAAAACCTTAAAAATTACACCTATGTTGGAAAACCGACAAACTAGATCGGCAGCCATCTTGGATTGTAAAAATTCATTTTCACTTTGCCTAAAAACCTTAAAAACCACACCCATGTTCAAAAATGGTCAAACTAGATCGATAGCCATCTTGGATGGTAAAAATTACCTCAAATTCGTTTTCATCACCCCCGAAAACCTGAAAAACGACACCCATGTTGTAATATAGCCAAACTAGAACGGCACCCATCTTGGATTGTAAAAATTATCTCAAATTCATTTTCATCAACCCCAAAAACCTTAAAAACGACACCCATGGTGCAAAATAGTGCATTTAGTGCGGCCGCCATCTTGAATTGCAAAAATTACCTAAAATTAGTTTTTAATAAGCCTGGAAACGACACCAATGTTGAAAATTTGCCAAACTAAATCGGTAGCCATCTTACATCTTAAAAATTACCTTAAGTAAATTTTTTCCAACCCCAAAAACCTTGAAAACGACACCCATGTTGCAAAATTGTGAAATTAGTCGGCCGCCATCTTAGATTTCTTAAATTGCCTCAAATTAATTTTCACTAAGCCCAAAAACCTTAAAAACAACACCCATGTTGTAAAATGATGTAATTATAGCGGTAGCCATCTTGGATTTAATAAAAAATTACGTCATTAGTTTTCATCAACCCCATAAAGCCTAAAAACTAGTACCTACTAGACGTGCGCGCCGCCGCGGCGCGCCGCCGCCGCCGCCGGTAGTTTAAAATTCGCGCCGGACAAAACCCGCAGGAGCGTTTATCATCGTTAGCACAGGCTCAGAGTGCTTAGTGCGAGTTTGACGGAGTGCTTAGTGCGAGTTTTTTAACTACTCGATCGCGTTAACGTAAACTCATATTTCCATGGCATCGAGGAAGCGCCACCTAGCGACAAATATGGAAATTAAAAATTGCCGAGTGCGAGTTGTAATGGATTACGTGGTCACTCACTAGTGAGAACGGCGGCGATCGAGAAGTGAACACTTTTACCAGCCAAAACACGAATAAACGCGAGTGTGAGTTGTACTGTGACAGCGTTTTGCCAGTTCGAACGGTTACTGTACTCTTACTCACTACTCAATGCTCGATTAACGCGGTAGTAAAGTTATTCGATTGGATCTGTCAAACTCGCACTAAGCACTCAGATCCAATCGAATAACTTTACTACCGCGTTAATCGAGCATCGAGTAGTGAGTATGAGTAAGTTAACCGTTTGAACTGGCAAAACGCTGTCACAGTACAACTCGCAGTCGCGTTTATTCGTGTTTTGGCTGGTAAACGTGTTCACTTCTCAACTTAAACCATTACAACTCGCACTCTGCAATTTTAATTTCCATAGTTGTCGCTAGGTGGCGCGTCCTCGATGCCATAGAAATATGAGTTTACGTTAACGCGATCGAGTAGTAAAAAAACTCGCACTAAGCACTCTGTTATGCATTCCAGCAACCAGCACTCCGAGCGAAAGAGTGTTTTCGGTTGCTGGATTGGTTTTAACAGCCAAAAGGTCCTGGCTGAGTCCATTTAGGGCAAACAAAATCATTTTTGTGGACGACAACTATAAAAGTTGCAAACAATTTCTGTAAAGCAATTTCTGTCAAGAAAAGTGACTATCATCTTTTTGATAAAGTTCTTTTGTTTAAGCGTGGTTTTTCATTATACGTTTACGTTTATTGCAAAGTCGAAAAATCCCACGCCGCCGGCGTTACGCCGCCGCCGTGGATTTTTTCGCGGCGCGCCGCCGCCCGATTTTTTTTGACTGGCGCGCACGTCTAGTACCTACCACATGCATAAGTACAGTCGAGATCACATCAACCCAACACCCATGCACTCTATTCCGTTACGTTACGGGCGACTTTACGACTAAAATGTATATAGGTTGACGTGTTCTCCACTGTACCAATACATAATAGGCAAAGCAAAATAAAAACGACACCCATATTACCTATATCTGTGGAAATATTTGAATGCGGCGGGCAAGGCAATGACTGCGGCGCGGGTGCAGCAGCTCAACATCAAACGAGACCGCTCGCTAGATAGATACACACCGCGGTTTTCTTTTGTCTCATTTACCTGCTTTTTCTCCTTTTCGTCCAATGAACGCGCTTGCGAACGCGTGCGTTATATACGCTCTGCTCTTTTAGTTTTCCCATTGTAGGTACCTAAAAAACGAAACAAATAGGAGATAGGTCTAAATTTAAAATATAATAATAAGTCACCGGGTATACGAACCTGGGACCTCTTGCTTGGCAGTCAACCGTTCTACTATTTTCCCGTGCTCATCATAATAATTATCTAAGAAAATGTCCTAATCCCATTTTTTTTTCTTTTATCAAATCCAAGCCAACATTCGTTTTTTACTGGACTGCTGCTTATGCTTATGTTTTCTACTCGTAGATAAATAAATAACACGATTCAAAAAATATAAGTCAAATATTCCAAAGGTACTTACTTTTGTCAGGTCAAACGACTATTGCACCCACCACTCGTGTACGTACACGCCGGAGCCTCGCTGGCCCAAACGTACTTGCTCTCTCCTTGAGCGTAAGCGGGAGACTGCCGCGGCCGCGCGCGCGCGGGCAATGTTGCGAGATGGCTATCTCGGTTTTCCTCCAAGAAGCCTACCGTGAAATCCCCCCAAAATTCAAGTTTTGAAGAAAAAAACCCTCAAAAAATTATAATTTATTAATTGATTGTAGAACTAATTTTCATGTGAAAGAATTGTTACCAAATTAATCTTGTTGTTGTGCAGTAGCTTCCATCACTATATCGGCGTCTTCAGTCGCATCTTCTGCTGTTTTATAATTTTTTTCGGAATTAAATCTGCTTAACATCTTTAAACTAGGTTTAAAATCCTTGCAATAACGAATATCTTATTCTTAAAACTGATTCAATAGAGATGGCCAACTTGTTTTGCAGTTTGTTTTTAATAATAGCGACTTGGGAAAAAGCTCTCTCCACAACTGCGTTAGAAAATGGCAACGACAAAATTGCTAAAGCCAATTTGCCAACATGGCCATAAGTTTTTTCGCCAAGTGCATTTTTGAAACCGTAAACTTCAACCCAGAATTCTTCTAGGTGTTGTGTTGATTTCCAGGTTGTACGGTGCAAGGAATTCCATTCTTGTATCACTGAGTCGATGTCATTGCAGACGGACTGTTTTACGTGATTTTCACCAACTTTAGATTTTTTTTTCTAGCTAGCTATTAATGTTATGGCAAAAATCGATTAATTACGTCGTTATACTACTCTTCGACACTATGTATGATTATTTATGTATCATTATATTAGCACTTTATGTCATAACTTAGAATTGCAGTGAAGTATGTTTGGGTGCCACCGGCTCTTAAATAAAATCAACGTGGTGGTTTTAAGGTTCCCATGTAGCTAGCGGAACGCGAGCCACAGGTTTTGCCGTGGGGCCATGGGAGGTACGGCCATAAACCGATAAAATCACAGAACATTATAATGTTCTGTGGATAAAATAGTGCGAAACTAAAGCCCCGTTTTCACGATCTTAGTGGACTCGGACCGAGTGCGCCATCCGAGTAAAATAATGCTTCTGATTGGCTATTTTGGTAATGTCACGAAAATCCGTCCAATCAGATGTACGAGTATTAGTTTACTCGGATGGCGCACTCGGTCCGAGCGTACTAAGACCGTGAAAACCTGGCTTTAGTTTGGTGACAATAAATCATTGCCATAGCGGCAATTATCGGTGAATGAGCGCAGAACATCAACATATCAGTTAGATGGCTCCATTGGCATAGAACACTAAAGAAAGCGTTCTGTGGATACTGGACCTTCGAAACACCGTCCCTGTCATTAAAAAGAATTCCCACTATGCCGATAATTAGTTTCAATGTTGACTGTAAGAACTAAATTAATGCGTAATACAGAGAATATTATAAAGAGGTTCGAAATTTCACTGATGCCAGTGAGTCGCCCATTAGCTCAGTTGGAAAGAGCGCTGGCACGGATAGCCAGAGGTCGCGGGTTCGAATCCCGGCATGGGTAGATGTTTTAGCCTCTAAATAGGTTTTTAAAGTAATACCACTCAGTTTAAGCTCCCAAAATCTCTGTTCGTGCTTGTCTCGCGCTCTCGTTAGCAGTCAAGCCTATTAAGCTTTCTCTGGAAGTATCAGCGTCACCAATGGAATAAAAATCATAAGTAAAGTTGTTTTATCATATTTTTTTTTTTCAAAAAGTAAACATCAATGCGTGCTAAGTTATATATAACGCACGCATTGTGCGAATAACCTACTTGAAAGAAAAGAAGAGAAAAAAAGTAAGAGATAAAAATATTCGCTCGTAACTGGCTTCGTAGCAAGAAAAACAATTCTGGTCATGTAACTGGTTACGAAGCGTTAATTTCGGAGTTCGAAATCATTTTCAATTTTCGAAATCAAATCGCGGTAAACTCGCCGCGATTTTTTGTGACGGAATTGAAATCGCATACTGGAATTTTTTTTTGTAAGTGTGTGCACCTTCATACATTTTGCACATCACACAATTTTTTCCCGAAAAAAAACGCAATGCTTGCTAAGCCTAAGCGTTATCCGCGGATTCGTCCCACGTCCTTTGCCAACGATCATCAACGATTGATCAACGTATCCAAATAGTATTTGTGTTACTCACCTGCGGTAAATTAGTCAACGTGGAGGAATTTTTACGCTTGGATGTCCTTGTGTTCTGTAACCAAATAAAAAAGGCTCATGACCACATGATGGTGTAACGGTGTAAACCTTTTGCACCGTTTTTTCTCTCAATATATTATATAATTTAACAAATATATTTTTTTTTATGAAATAATGTAACGGTGCAAACCTCTTTACACCATTTTTTACATTGTAAAGAGGTTTGCAATTTTACACTATGGAGGCCCTGACGAGATAAATCATATATATTTTTTTTAATTAATATACTGAATAATTTTTTTTACCGGTTGCCCCCGGGTAGTGTAACGGTACAAACCTCTTTTAGGAAGAGATTTGCACCGTTACAATGGAAGTGAAAGCTTCTTTTCTAAACGACATAGGTACTCGGAAGCCGAATATAAAAGAAAAATACAGGACTACTGTTACTTGTTTGCTTTTAAAGTATTGCCGTCTACCTATATTACGAGTGTGGGCGAGAAGCAAATAATTATTCAGAAAAGAAAAGTATTTGCACATAACTGGTTTCGTAGCAAGAAAAATAATTCTTGTCACGTAACTGGTATGAAGCGCTCGTGGCCTAGGCTAACCGAGATGAAGCGCTCGTGGCCTAGGCTAACCGAGTGATTGGAATCAATCACTTGGTTAAGCAACAACAGGCGCGGTCAGGTACGGGATGGGTGAGCGTCCCGTGTCTACCGCTAGAGGCATTTTTCCGAGCGCTTCCGTGCTTCGCAAGGCACGTTAAGCCGTTGGTGCCGGCTGTCATATAATGGCAGTCGTTAAGCCATGTCAGAGGCCTTATGGGCGGCTTGATAACTTCTGACAGTAAGGCCCGCCACTGTCTTACAATCCTCCACCAACCCGGACTTGGCCCCCGTGGTGGAGTATGGCCTAACCTTCCTGCGAGGCAGGAAGAGACCCGTGCCCCAGCAGTGGGGAAATACAAGGGTTGATAACGTAACTGGTAATGGGAACTATTTTCGTGCGATTTTTTTCGCAAGTGAGTGCACTTTACGACATTTTGCATAATCTCACATACTGCCCATAAAATAGCGCGGTGAAAAAACGTCCCATGCCCTTTGCCCCACGATTAACGTGTCCAAATAGTATTTGTCAGCCTAGCGCAAGTAGGAACTTTGAAATTTTTGTTCGCATTTAGCCCCGTTTTAATGGCGGACATATTTTTGTCTCACTCTTTAATACTACTTACTCTTTCTTTGCTGTCTATGTCAAACTGAAAACATAACAAATATGGCGGAAAGCGGCACATATTAGTACGTTTTCTAGTTAAAATTTTTGTTTTAAGTTTGTTCAATATCTAGCTGTGTATATCTTGTTGTACAGTGTTTAGTGATTTTCTTTTAATAATGGCATTGATCGGATGGTGTCAAACTTGTGCCATTTGTAAAATAAGATGCAGCCGGTCAAAGGGTACCAAAAGAAAGTTTATGGGTAAATTTCCTAGGGATGAAGACCGGTAAGTATTTCTGGCTACAGTTTTTGTCATCTTGCACAAGAGCAAGATCATAAATTATGTTAAATAACGTAATTAATATAATATGAGAAAAATACTCAGATGTTTCAATGCCATAGTGATGTGCCATACACATATTCAATATCGATAAAAAAAATATCTGATAAGTACCTTGGTCAGAATTACTACTCAGTGTATGACGGGTGAATTGCTGTAAGCCATAACAATGTTTCAACGATGTACTATTAGTGGCTGCATTGAATGTAGTTTTTTTTTTTTAGATGCAGACAATGGGTGAAAATTGTGGAAGATCTTATATCGTATATCCCCATCGAAAAACTCCACCAACATAAATATGTTTGTAGAGATCATTTCCGCCCGAAAGATTTTTACAACTATTTTAAAAGGAAGCCGATTAAAGAAATGGTGAGTTGTGTTATAAACTTAAAATGTAACACTTACTACATTTCATGAATAATTATGTAATAAAACACAAAATACGCCTTGCTTTACGTCGAACATTTGAATGTATTTTGCTCCGTCATTTAGAACGCAATATTATTATTACGTCTTAATACGTAAATGACATACTTTGATAAACATTTTTTTACAGGGCTGTATCTTCTCTACTTATAAATGCGCCTCCTTCTCCTGATTACTTACTAGCTGAGTTTCCTTACCACGTAGCCACGTCGCATCACTTGAAACTGGTTAGTGATTGGAATTACTAAAATATTTTTTTTACTAATTTTTAACTTAAAATATTTTTTTATAAAAATGTATTTGATAGTTACATAGTCAATTATGCAGTTATGTGGTAAACAGCAACAAACTATATTTTTTTTCGGACTATTCTTGCAATTGTTTATTTTCAGATTCAGCTATACAAAAACCTTGTCGAGCTTCACAAAACAACTCTGGTACGTAGACTTTTCATGTATCGCTGAAGTTTTTTGTAACTAGAGTTTGTTTACTTTGATAAATTACAAAGTGTTATCATTTTCAGCACCTTGTACAGCAGCCAAAATATCAGCTGTTGCTATTGGTCCAGTAGGGTTTGACCACAATTATTGTGGGCTGGAATCTCAGCATATTTATCAGAACTATCCCGGTAGCATAGTTTACCAACAAATTAATAATCAATAACGACTCAACTTTTTTTGACGATTTCAGCACCTGAATCCAAACCACCGATTGATGAAGTTCGCTCAGATTGGACACCTCTAAGGAAAAACCAAATAGCTGCTGAAATAAATTCAATAGACCTTGACCACAATTATTGTGATTTGATAATCAATAATAAAATACTAATTTCATTTGTCGTTTTATTGAAAACATTGATTTTTATTAATTTTATTAGGCTAACTGCGGAGCCCCGGGATGAAAATTTATCGATATCGATAAATGTAGTACCAATGTAAGTGGACGTCCCTAATGCACAGACAAGTTGTTATGTTGGTAGCACTTTTGACATTGCATTTTTGCTCTATTGGTTGGTATTGCTAACGGGGCTAAACTCATTACAAAAGCATATAGGGAGGTCCCGTCTCTTAAAACGTAGTGTTTATATGCTCTGTGGTATTTGTGTTACTCACCTGCGGTAAATCAGTTGACGTGGAGGCATTTTTACGTTTGGATGTCCTTGTGGTCTGTAACCAAATAAAAAAGGTTCATGACCACATGATGGAAGTGAAAGCTTCTTTTCTAAATGACGTACAGTCGACAGCACGTCACGTTACCCATTTCAGACTTTGAACCAGGGACGCACGGAGCACTGGGATTTTTGTGCGCGAGCGAGTGCAGCATATTTTTGTTGTTTCGCCTTTTCTTTCACGCATGGGTGTTACTCGTGACGTCATAGCCCTAAAACTGGTTTTGACAGACCGAGGCATCGAGCGGTCTCGTCGTGGCATGACTCGGGGATGGTATTGATAATTTTTGCAATCCTTACTTTTGAAGATTCGTTGATGTTTACGGGACATTGATAAATTACGATCCTCGCTTTGTGCGCTACGCGCTCCTCAACAATGCAATTGTGTCGTGTTGTATTGAGTCTATTAATATCCTTAGTTTGCTCACTGCAATACATAATTATCTTGAATAGTTTATAAGTGCTTGTAAGGTTCCGTTTGCAAATTATTCAAGGTACTAACTATGATCGCCTCTCTGTTCCAACGATTGTTGTTAGTAAGCAATTTGTCAAACAGACAGGGCAATGATAGTTTTATTTGGTTTTACTAAGTTTTGGGCTGGGTATAAATATTTTTTATTTAAACACGGTCACAATTCAAGAGTAGGTTTCACAACATAAATAAAAAGGCGAAACCAACTCGGGCTTGCCTATGCGCCTCTGTCACCAATTTTTTTTTACCGGCTTTCTATGTTTTAAACCGCCTTCTTTCAGCCGGCGCCGAATCGTATCTTTTGTTACCTGAAAAAAATAATATATAGGTTAGAAAAAATCTTATCTACTGTTAGTCTTATAACAAATATGTTGGCGTTACCCGGTGCTAACAGGCGCCACCAATAGAAATAAAAATCATAAATCTTAGTAACGTAGAGGCCTTTTTTCAAAATCACCAATCTCAACAACTGTGCTAGCTATTTTAGAACACAGATTAGAACTTATAGTCTGCAACCTGAGAGTTTAATCGATTTCCGCCAAAACGGTCGTTTTTAGCGGATATAATAAACTAATTTATTCAAAAATATTAACTCATTTATGTCAGTCAATACGAAATATGATATTTATGGTAATACTGATCCCTCGGTCAGCGAGTCCGAGTCGCACTTCGAAATTTGTTCTTATTTTCGTAATAAATTAATAATACATTTTGACTTAATTAAGTTTGGCTGGTCTATGCTTTCAATCTATTCGGTAAAGCTAAGTGCATTTTTTATGTAGCCACCTACAACTACATCCTACTCGTACATCCCACTGTAAGGAAGATTTCTTCTATGGACTTATCACCTTGCATCCCATAGCAAAGCGGTGAGGTATGTGAACTCCTCAGACACTCGGGCAAGCATCGCGCGTCGTGTAGAAATGTGATAACTAATCAACTAAAAATATATATTTCTTTAAGTAGCTAGGTATTTTTAATCCGATGAAACTTAAAAATATCCTTTGAACTGTAGCATCACTTGTAAGTATTTTTATACAGTAAAATACACAACAAGTTTGAAAAAAATGCACTGATAAAGATTAAGATTGATTAAAGACATCTGATGATGATGATGAAGCTTAATAGCTTATAATAATATAAAAACTAGCACTCTGTTGCTAACGGTGGTAGTCATTGATTGAGAACTAAACTTACGTTGTATCGCGACGCTGATGTTGACGTCGACAACGAAGGGTCACTTAAGTGCGCCGCCACAATGGCCGCGTCTTGCGCAGCCGTGGTAGCGCGCTGGTAGAGCTGCCGGTGATGGGCTGATAGATCACCCCCTGTCTCCTCATTCCTCCTTAGCCATAAATATATCGTCCGCCTCTGGAAAAGTAATCAAACATTAACTTACTCAAACCAAAAGTAAAAAAAGAATCTTTCTCAATAAATTAAATCTTTCTGACTGTATGCTTGAAGAAGTCAAGGTAGCTTGGCTTCTACTTCTGAATTAAACATTTATACATAATTATACCAGCTGACCCGGCAAACATTGTTTTGCCAGATAGGGGTATGAAACATAGATAGGTAACAACCTATTCTCCTCGCATGGTAGGCAGATGCGCTAACAACTACGCCACAGATGTCTACAATATTTGAGAATATTAACAGTTTAACTTTTTATAAAGTAGGTAGTAAGAAGGACCCAAACTTGAATATATGCAACCATTTGCAAACAAAATGAAATGCAACATGTAAACCCCCTTTTAACAGTAACGGTTTATTTACAAAAACACGATTTAGCGAATTAGCCGTTTTCAGAAAAAAAATAAAAAAGAATGGCTGTCAAAGAATGCGATTTTGGAACTCCGCCCAATAGAATGTCTGATACATCATCGAATAGGTCTCAGTGAGCTGAACAAAAGTTACTATAATGCCAACAGCCAAATGTTTGTCATTTCGGAGTTATTCTATGATGTATCACACATGGCTATTGGGCTGAGGTACAAAATTGCATTCCTTTGACAGCCATTGGTTTTTTTTCTTCTGAAAACGGCTCATTACTATTCTGAGTCAGATTCAATATCTGTGGTAAAGGGCAAAATGTTACCACAAATTAAAAAGGAGCAGATGTAATGGGTTTTATTGATAAAAATCAATGTCTCCAAAACACGCAAATGCAGCTTTGCTAGGCTTGCTAACCAGCCTTGCTGCGCATCCTTGGGTAATGGGAAGACCATTTTGAGCTACTTTAAAATGTTTGAGGGTATCCCGATTTAATAAATACTTATTATTAAAAACCGTGAGTATAGACAAAAAAAGGGAATTCACTGTTTTAGTAGATCTCTACACCTTCCATGTTCAGTTAGCTACTAATCTATGCGTATGCATAAAAATTATACTACAGTCTAATGCAATAAGACAATTAAAACAAGAAATACTCACCGATGCTCCAGTCCTCCTTTCAATTTCACAAATACGAAGGCCCCTCTCGCGTAAAGCAACAATTGTTTCTTTCTGCAGTGGCGTTAAGTGAGGTGCCATTGCTCTTTTGGCACCGAATTATACGAACTTTAGAACGCACGAGCAGCTCGCTCGGGGGTTGGGAGTGGACTGCCTACCTGAGGTGGGGGGGACCCACCGACCACCTGAGCTGAGCGCGCGCGTGTGTGTGTTGCAATAAGGGCTAGAGCACGCGCTGTCACTCATTACCGACGGAGACGATCTTGTTTTCATTGAAATAAGGACGAAAATGTCTCATCGGACTTCAGCGGTGGTGCGGCCTCTATTTTGGAATGAGCTGTTCTGTGATTGGCTGCGCGTGATATTCGCAGTCCCTTTCGTGCGATCCAACATATAGAATCGGGTGAAGTTGTAGGTAGGTATATTTGTGTACCGTGACGTGCTGCCGGCTGTACGTACTTAGGAGCCGAATATAATGCAGTTAGTTAAAAAAAGTACAGGACAACTGTTACCCTCTCGCTTGTACAATATTGATATTTATATTACGAGTGTAAGCGAGAGGGAAATAGTTATTTAGGAAAGAAAAATATTTGGACGTAACTGGTTTCGTAGCAAGAAAATCAATTCTTGTCACGTAACTGGTTACGTAGGCGGCCGATGGGGTAAAATCTCCGCATTTTTCTCTGACGGATTTTAAATCGCGTACTGGAAACGATTTTCGCATGATTTTTTTTCGCAAGTGCGTGCATAACTCACAGATTTGTGTCCATAAAATCGCGCGGTGAAAACTCTTAAGCCTAAGCCTTATCCACGCCCTCAGCCCACGTCCTTTGACCCACTAATCCCACG
Source organism: Yponomeuta sedellus (assembly GCA_934045075.1). Classification (NCBI taxonomy): domain Eukaryota; kingdom Metazoa; phylum Arthropoda; class Insecta; order Lepidoptera; family Yponomeutidae; genus Yponomeuta; species Yponomeuta sedellus. The sequence continues at coordinate 8,323,068 of OW203746.1, read as the reverse complement.
ATTGACGTATCCAAATAGTATTTGTGTTACTCACCTGCGGTAAATCAGTCGACGTGGAGGCATTTTTACGCCTGGATGACCTTGTGGTCTGTAACCAAATAAAAAAGGCCCATTATCACATGATAAAGATAAATAAAATATTTAAGTACTTCGGGTACACAATGAATTACACCAAAACATTCGATATCGACCCTTGTATGTCCCCACTGATGGGGCACGGGTATCTTCCTGCATTGCAGGAAAGTTAGGCCATACTCCACCACGGAGGCGAAATCCGTTTTGGTGGAAGATTGTAAGACAGTGGCGGGCCTTACTGTCAGAAGTTATCAAGCCGCCCATGAGGCCTCTGACATAGTTTAACGTCAGGCGGCACCCACGGCATAACGTGCCTTGCGAAGCACGGAAGCGCTGGGAAAAAAGGCGGGCCTTACTGTCAAACAGCGACGGGCCTTACTGTCAAAAGTAACAACCCGCCCATAAGGCCTCTGACATGGATCAACGACTGCCAATAAGTGACAACCGGCACCAACGCCTTAACTTGCCTTGCGAAGCACCTAAATTTCCTGCGATGCAGGAAGAGACCCGTGCACAGCAGTGGGGATATACAACGGTTGATATCGATCCATAGACACAGATAAAGACGGCAGTCTTATCACTAAACGTGTTAAGGCCTAGTCCGTCGGCGGCAGACAACCTTTAGATGGATGGATGGACCGAACAGAACAGAGTGCTTAGTGCGAGTTTGACAGATCCAATCGAATGACTTTACTACCGCGTTAATCGAGCATCGAGTAGTGAGTATGAGTAAATTAACCGTTCGAACTGGCAAAACGCTGTCACAGTACAACTCGCACTCGCGTTTATTCGTGTTTTGGCTGGTAAACGTGTTCACTTCTCAACGTAAACCATTACAACTCGCACTCAGCAATTTTAATTTCCATACTTGTCACTAGGTGGCGCTTCCTCGATGCCATAGAAATATGAGTTTACGTTAACGCGATCGAGTAGTTAAATAACTCGCACTAAGCACTCAGGACTGAAATAACTTTGCCCTAAGTTTGAACTTGTCAGAGATTACACTTTGTGCTCCAAACGAGTTCTATGCAAGGGCTGCGCATCTACGACCGTAAACCAAAAAGTAGGTGTTTTATTAGTATACATTATGCGATATAATTGCGGTATATAGATACCTAGTTGAAAATTACAGTCGAGGAGATATTACTACAAGAAAGCAGACGCTGATCACGCAGACGCTATAATCAAAGCTCACGTATGTCATACGACGTTTCAAAACATATTTGCGAGGAAATAAATAAAACTCGAACTTTCTGAAACGAATAAATCTACCATTTCGCGATATCGCGCACCGCAAGTTTTTGCAAAGGTGTAAAGGTAAATTCCGATGAACGTTGTCAGGCTTGATTGCCCCGCGCGGCGCTTCTATGCGCGACTGCGCGTGTGCAAGTACCTATACGAGTACAGCGACTAAATACTTGCATTACTCAAAGTAATTTGTTTCGTATGACACATACTCAAATACAATTACTCTTTTTAGGTAGTTGATCCGGGTAGCAGTCAGGAAAATAAATAAAAGAAAAATATTTGTTCAAATTTTTTTTACTCTTATATTTTTATACTATTTTTATTTTTAATGCACTAACCCGTGCTAAGGAACAAATTTAAAAACCTATGTAGAGGCTAAAATTTCACCCATGCCGGGATTCGAACCCGCATCTGGCACGGATAGCCAGAGGTTGCGGGTTCGAATCCCGGCATGGGTGAAATTTTTAGCCTCTAAATAGGTTCTTATATTTTTCCTCACAATGTTTTCCTCTAAGTTGGTAATGGTGTTACAAATAATAACATGCGGCGGAAAATTAAAATGTTAGTTCATATAAACATAAATAAATGCATATAAGTGTAAATTGAAAAGTGTAAATAATACCGACCAAGTGCGTGTCGGGTCACGCTCTGTCTAGGGTTCTGTAAAAAGAGAAGGTTTCTTTTTACAGAACCCTAGACAGAGCGTGACCCGACACGCACTTGGTCGGTATTATTTACACTTTTCAATTTACACTTATATGCATTTATTTATGTTTATATGAACTTACACTTTTATTAATGTAATCCTATTTAACTAAATAATTTACTTACAATTATATAAAGTACATTATGATATAAGTGCGGTAAGTTGAAAATTACAGCCGAGGCGATATTGCTATTAGAAATCACGGACTGTAATTATCAAAACGCACGTACATAATATGTTATACGCAGTTTTGTAGCATATTTGCGAGGAAATAAGTAAAACTCGAGCTTTCTCCAAATAATAAATCTTTCATCACTTTTTAAAAAAGAATTTGCCAATGCTTATTTATTTTATTCATAAAATGTTGACCACTTTTCCGACATAAAAACTCTTTGCTACGATTTCTAAAAGTACCGTTCGTTGGATAACCCGTGCGTTTTCCTTATAAAAAAGTAAAAGCTTGTGCGTTAATACAATAACGCACAAGTATGTACGTAATGAATGAGATACAATACGATAATAAAATTCGTGAAATACGAGCGAATGTTTCATAATTGTAATTTTATGAACATTTTTTATTTTTTTACACTTACTGGTAGTGAGCCAGTGTCGGCTAGGTCTACCTCACGATGGGCTGGTTGAGAGAGCGGAATGGGAGGTGAAGTGAATGGACTTATTTGGTGATGGTGGATGATGGCTCGCTTTAGCTGTTGGGCAGATGATGAGCGGTGATGGATGAACTGATGCGTCCAGCGCACGGAGAACACTCCTGCCCTGTTCACTTATAGTGTAATATTGTCAATATATTGTTCTTTGAGCTGATAAAGTTTCTTGGTCACCAAATGTCTATCACTTTACGAGAATTCGAGCACTCATCTAGCGCGTATGTCACCGTGCGAATGTGTATGCAGATGGCTGGATAAATTAGTAGCGAGCGAGCGGCACGAGCGACGGCACCGGACGACCAGAATAATGAACGATGAGTGACCACAGATTCATGATTACCTACGTCGCACGATCGATTCTCGCGCGAACACTTACCTATATTAATACTTGCCGTAAAGGCTTTCTCAGATCTATGACATAGAGCAAAATGCAGTTCTCGTAAAAGCAACATTCTTCCCTCCAAAACGCGTCACCCTTGAATACCCTTAAATAACTTTAACGGGGAATACTTTAACGGGGAATTCAGGACCTGTTCAAACTGCAAACTGCGCAACAACGTTTATTCCCAATATGCAATTGTTCTTGAACTTAATAGAACCAGTCGTGATTTGTTTTCATTTCAGAACAGTTTTTTTCAAAACATTTGACTTCTTTTTTTGCGATTGCTGTATGTACTTATCTAGGTCCATTCCAAAGGCAGAGCCTTAGACATTTCATTTCTACCAAACCTTCGTCGCACAAACCATTTGGTGTCGCACCCAAAAAACGGTAGGTACTCTGCATCAATTAAATTGTCAATTTTTTCGAAAATTTTTCGACTTGTCGAAAATATCCACACGACAATTCTCTATCTGGATATTTTCTTATTTGCTCACTCAGTTTTGTTTTCTTTGCCATGTTTGACCGGTGCCCACACTGTCTAGGTCAGCGTTCCTAAAATTTTTTTGGCGACGGAACCCTTTTGGGAAGCGAAATACTTTACGAAACCCAATTGATAAAAAAATTGTTCTAAAAAATTTATTCTTTATTAATAAGCATAACAGAAGTATAAAGTAACATACATACATATTTACATAACCTCACGCCTGAATCCCGGAGGGGTAGGCAGAGACCAGGGACTGCCACTTGCCAAGATCCTGACATATTATCACCTTCGCTTCACCAATGTTCATAAGTCCACAAATACATAAAAACAATGGGCGGTGACCGCGTGCCTCGCATTAGCAATGTATTGCCTATGCGTAGTCTCTGACAGTTCTTCTTCCCTCAGTTGTCGTTTGTTTCTAGTAAAGAAAACAATCCTAAAAACTCTACTAAATTGCCTCCTTGTGCTGTGTTAGAATGTAAAAATAACAGTTGGGGACTAAAATTTACCAATCCTGCCGAAACAGTTCATCGGTGAGTAGTATTTTATTGTATTTTTAAATTAAATTGGTAATGACATAAAAAAGGAAACCAATCCAAACATATCGGAGACTTGTTTTTCAATATTCGACTTTATGACCTGTCATATAAAACTTCTCGAAGATCAGACGCCGCTGGTAGTGGTAGTTCCATCTATACCTGCCTGAGCCAAATTCGATAACGAATGGCGATAAACAAACCGTTGCTAGGCAACGACTTGTTTACACCTAAAAGGCAGATGTTAACAACCTTTTCTAGAAATCATTTTTAGACAAATGATAATCGTTCCTTCCTCCTACTAATATAAAATGCTTATTTATGTTTATATGTTTATGATTTTATAGTGAAAGGCTTAACCGATTTGAATATGACATATGACAACACTGAAATATGACACACAGATTTAACAAACATCTACGCGAGCCATGCCGCATGATTTTCCTAATAGAATTAAGCGCGTTTAAGCAAAAAGAAGCGCTCGTGGCCTAGGCAAACCGAGTGATTGGAATCAATCACTTGTTTAAAAACCTATTTAGAGGCTAAAAATTTCACCCATGCCGGGATTCGAACCCGCAACCTCTGGCTATCCGTACCAGCGCTCTACCAATTGAGCCAATGGGCGACTCACCGGCATCAGTGAAATTTCGAACCTCTTTAAACTATTCTCTGTATTACATACAGGCAGCGACATCTGGCTTAAGCAAATTGCATCACTTACAGCCCCGACTGCCGGAGCCAGAGGTTGCGGGTTCGAATCCCGGCATGGGAGAAGTTTTTAGCCTCTAAATAGGTTTTTAAAAGGTTCATATTTAACTGGAACTTTTATGATATAGACCTTTTTGGCGTGGTCTTTATTTATCAATGCCAGTTTGGCATGCAAAGTGTGCGCTTGGTTTTTAAGTGTGAGTTCACTCCCCTAAAGGGTTAAATTTAGAAAAACGACGAAGCACGTGTTTAATCAATTGTATTGAAGAGTATTTATTTTAAGTTTCAAGGAAATTAGACAACATTCTTTATACCTCCAATACAAATTTTGGCAACCCTTTTCGCCCCCCTAGGGGTTGGATTTAAAAAAATCAGGTCTTTTATTGCCTACATTTTATAAAGACCCTTTGTGTACAATTTCAGCTTCCTAGGTCCAACGGCGTGGGCTGGGCGTTGATGAGTGAATCAGTCATTCAGGACTTTGAGTTTTATTTATATAGATAGATTAGAAGGAATATACATATTTTACGGTCACCAGCGTACACGGTCTTACCTCATCTGACATTTCTTGTGAATTCTCATCTTCCGGTATCGATGGCGTGTCGCGATACTGAAAATAAAGTTATCCTAGCAAAGTACCTACAGTTAAATCTAAACAACTTATAAATGTATGGCCAGAGCGGTGGTGTAATGTGTAATGTGGTTATAATGAACAGAGGTTTATGCTCAAAAATTCTGAGTGGCTTGTAACGGAAATCAAATGGCCTACATTTCTGTTGAATAATCAAGTGAGGAAATAGCACTTTAGTAGAAGTCGAAGCATCAGATTTAGTGGGAGATAATATCTGTTCTGGTTGACTAGAGCTTGTAACTACTTGATTATTCAGCAGAAATTTAGGCCATTTGATTTCCGTTACAGTACAGTTGGGCTTCAAAACACTGAAAAGATGACCAGAATCATGAAGACTTTTATGCCTGCATAAAGCAACGTAAATATCTAAGATTGTATGAAAACCAGTAAAAAGAATTACGACAACAATGACACGTAAACAACTGAAATAATCAGCGGAAACTAAATCCGATAAATTATGATTGTCACAACTCGTACAAACGAAACAAAGAAGTCAAATTTATTTGAACTACCTACCATTATCACTTCACTTCACTGCTAACATGCCAAAAATGAACAAGTAACGTCCTCTGTTGAGGGTAAGACACTACTAACTTAGTACTAATGGTGAACTTAAGACCACCTTTATGGGTTTATTTGATATAATTATGGTAACAATAAAACAGTAATTAATAGAGATTAAAAATAGTTTGAAATTTCATAACTTCGGATTGCGGTACGTTGCGGTCGGTTGCGGTACATAATATGTTTGGACGAAATGTCGTCAATGATGTACTTACTCCATTGCTTGAAACCAGAAAGTGAAGCTAGGTGAAGCATAGGAGTAATAACGTAAAGTGTCTTGGCTCCCATACAAAAAAAAATACATAAGCTCTAATATAATAACTTTGTAAATAAAGCTTAAAGCAAAATTACCAAGAGGTATTTTTTAAAGATGATGCCAATTGAAACACATTGGCATACTTTTATTTCTATTTCAGAAGTTTTTTTAATCCAAACCTCCTGTCTGAGCGCTTATATGGGATCGATCCAGTGTGCGCCGCCGACTGCAAGTACAGTAGGAATACCCCAACTACATGGAATTTGTTAACTAATATTCTCCAATATTAACGAAAAAGATACTACTAAGTAGGTATATCTTAATTTGTAACGAACCGTTTTCTTTGGTATTTCAACTTTTTAAGGCCTCCTGCGCAGAAGAGCGACTTTTGACCATTGGGGGCGAAAGTCTCTGAATCGTAAAAAACGACCTCAGAGTACTTGTCGCGGACTCAACGGCTACGGAGTGCAGTCATTTGTTCCCCGGAAATTGAGTGATGCGTACGCTATGGAAGCTAATATTCTGAGATTACATTGTGTTGTAATTTACATGAAGTTGAAAGAGAAAAGGCGTTTTAAAAGAAAACACCGAACTTTTGTCCACTCCGGTCTCTTGATGTCCTCGGTAACTTGAGGGACTTTTTGTACGCGGTACTTTTAGTCCTTCGTGTGCGTTATTCGATCAATTTATAAGAGATCTATATCGACGGACAAAAAAGTACCCGGGGGATAGTCCTTCGTCTGCGCAGGCCCTAAAGTACACAGGGCTTCAAAAACACAGTTTCATCGGTGACGGTTATAAATAACAATAGGTATGTACTCGTACTTGTAATACACTTACGAATTCTGGCAAATGAAGTGTTGGAACAGCGTCTTTAAGCAATTTCCTCTGTTTTTTTGCGGTCTCATTGAAACATTTCGGTTCGAAGTGAATGCTGCACACAGTGTTGTATTTGGTGGGAATCCATGATACCTGACGACGTACTGCTTCCACCCACTTTCTTTTTCTCGAAGGATCTACTGGGAATCTACATAGTACAATGTTAAACACCGAGCGATAGAATAAAAGATATGATAATAATATACTAGCTGTGCCCCGCGGTGTTACCCGCGGTTTATCGATTTTCCCATGGGAATTAAATATTTTCCCGCAGTAAAACGTAGCCTATGTGTTAATCCATGGTGTCGGCTAACTCCTTACTAAATTTCATTAAATTCGTGTCAGCCGTTTAGACGTGACGAAGTAACAAACATAAAGACTCACAAACTTTCGCCTTTATAAAATTACTAGCTGGTGCCCGCGACTTCGTCTGCGCAGGTTTAATATTTAGAGTTGCTTGTATTAGAGTGGCGTAGAAAAGAACTAACATTTTGTCATTTGAAAAATATGACACAATATCTTTATAAATTGTAGCCTATGTGTTATTCTGATGTTAAGCTATTGTCCGGCCGCTAGGAGAATACGATCCTGACAGGTCACGATGGAACGGACGACGTAACTTTGAAGTGGCGTTGAATTTTCGATAAAAATATTTTTAAGATCTATTTGTCCGGCTAGCAAATAATTATCATTGAAACTACACTATTATGTAAACTTACAGTCAATGTCATATTTTGCGTAGTAATTTAAATGTTAATTAAAGAAGAAATCAATATTTAATGTTCATGCCTAAAATCCGTACTACGCTGTTACAAGGTAATGTGAACCGTATTTTTTTGGAGTGATGTACCAAAAATAACGAAAATAATAACGTGCCTGTCGTTATATTTTACACTAATTTGGCTTTATTTCTAATAATTTGTTGCAGTCTGGTAAACGAAAGCGCTTTGCAAAATTGGCGTAAATAAAAAAATATTCATGTGATAACAGGAAATGATGATGATAATATGCATATAATTATTTTATGTTCAATTAGGTTAAGTTCGTTTATTAAGTTTTTGTTTTATTATTTTGGGCAATATATAGTAACATAACATACCTATTAGTTTATTTATTTACATATAAATCGTGAGTCGGTGGCAAAAGCTAGTTAAGAATAACGTAAGGAATGGTAACGTTGATTATCTCCCATCACTAGTCATATGAAACAGACAGGTTTCATGATCGTATTCTCCCAGCGCCCGAACTGTAAATTGTTGTTAAGTAGGTATCATTAAAATCCATTCAGTACTTTTTACGTGAAAGTGTAAAAAACATCCATCCATACATAGTTACATACTGATAAACTTTTGTGTTTATAATATTAGTAGGATAGTGTGATGCTGATGATCATCATTGTGATATGATTTCTACGTCCCTGCTAAGGGAGCGCAAGATCAAGATAAAAGTTCCGTTCCACTTTCGGGGTTTCTCTGGTCATTTACTTTTTTTCACTGTAAATCGAGTTCACAGCAGCTACGGGAGATGTCGCGACAAAAGTTTTATCCCACTATCGGCCATCGGCTAGCGCCATCTTGCTTTATTTCACGATATTGTCAATATTTATTTTTCTTTAGCCCACTGCAGAGCATAGGGCATTTCCAAGAGAGAGAAAGTGCCTTTTCACACGCGCCCGGCCGCCGACGTCCGGTAGCCGGGCCGGTTAAAGTAGTACGAGCTCCGGTGGCTATGCATGTGAGTGTCATTGGAGCTCATACTATACTACTTTACCCGGCCCGGCGACCGGACGGCGGCCGGTGTACGTGAAAGGCATTAAGGGCTTAATTACCTCGCGTGCCCACCGCGGATTGGCAATTTCACGCTCTGAGATATTTGAACACCTTTTAAGCCACTCTGGTTTTCTTACGAAAAGAGGTGGTAAGACTTGAATGATATTGTACCATAAATTACAGAATGTCAAAGAGCCATTTGTCATGAAATTGTTTAATTTATTAAGTAAATACCGCATATAGCACACGGATGTAGAAGTACAAAATCTTACTTACTGGTGATAAGAAACATTAACTGGTTTGTTGCTGTTATTTTTACAGAACAACACTGCGCAATTCGTCATATTTTTATTTTTAATCTGTGACTTTTATCACACTTTTTCCTTGACGTTTCTCCACGAAGCACAGATGTCACAATGACAGTAAAAATACAAAAAACCGCGATAATTTATCAACGTCACTGTGACGCGCGCGTCCATTGGGTGGTAATCGTAGAGGGAGTAAAACTATAGAGCAAGCCACAGCGCACACATACAAGTTTTAAATGAAACAAACTTCGTAGCGACCATGGGTGAGAAAGAGATAGAGTAAAAGCAAAAGTGTAACTGCTTTTTTTGTTTGCCCCCAGTGTCAAGTTGACGTTTTGGGGGCAAACAAACGACAAGATTTTGAAAATTTTATCATATTTAACGCTACGCTAGCCGTTTCGAAAAGCAACCGTGTATGTGAAATGATATATTAAAAGTGACCTAAATAGCGAAAGTATGGTGAATTGTAGTGTACTCGTATGCAGAAATCGTTAAGAAAGAGCTTTGGGGGAAGTTTCCTTTGATAGGTAAGTAATTATTGTGTTTCAATTATTGTTAAGCCCAAAGTTGCCTTACGTTGAGTATTTTAGTTAAGTTTCAACTAGTAGCTTTGCAACTAGTCCGTAAGAAAAGCAATTTAATAGAATTTTCTTTCCTAACCTAAAAAAACGAAGAGTAAAAAAATGTTGCCATCCGTTTATGTCGAAAATCCCGATCATTACTTGACCGTGTTGGCAGACGTTACAAGCGACCGTACGATGGGAAAATAAAAAGTAGTATTCCCTAAGAAGGCTGCTAAAAAAACAGAACGTTTTCAAAACCTTTGTTTTATTACTTTAAAGTAAACAATCGATTAAACATAAACACACTATTTTTAGGTTTTTATTTATCCCCGTAAAGGGTTTTACTGTAATGTTAATATTATTGCTCTTGTTTGAGAAAAATCCACACAACACCCATAGCGCTTAATATGTTGTTTTGCCAAAAGTGTGCCGTATAGAGTTTCATTGCTCAGCCTATTTCGGATCTTTGTTTTAATAAGATTGACTGAACTGAAGCAGCGTTCATAATCTGTGTCACAAAAACTAGTAACCGGTAAAGTCGCACATTAGTTAGATTTACCTTAAGGGTTGCTACTTAGTAAGTAAAAGAATAAATAGTGACGTGCTATGTTGGTATTAGTACTTTGGTTGAATAAAATCAAAAAAAAGTCGTATGTTTACGTACGATTTCTGCCCCTTGATCGTACGAGTATATGCAACATAAATGTAAAACATCGTATGAATACGATTTAAATCGTATATCTGGCAACGCTGCGTGATCATTACTTAACTCGAAGTCCCAGACTTCGACGGCTTGTCCTTGTACAGATATTAAGTTACAAACGTAATCAAAATATATTATGAATCTTTAATACTTAATGTATCGTTATTAAAAATGAAATCAAATGTACCTAAAACTATAACCCGGGCTTGGCCCCTGCGGTGGAGTATGGCCTAACCTTTCTGCGATGCAGGACCCGTGCTCCAGAGTTATGGACATACAAGGGTTGATATCGAAATCTATAATAAAAACAATAGAGACAGAAACATTACGGCTACAGCACTGAATTATCAAATATAATATCCTGATGCTTTGTTACATAGCTGCATCGCCTTCCTATGTGACTTGTTGCTCATATAATTTTTCAGCATTCATTCCACTCAGCAGAAAATGTGTCAACTCGAATTTATCGCAAGAACCCTTTCGGTGTTTTTGTGCATTCTGCCGCAAGCAATGTGCCCTTGAATTCAGTATAGAATTCAAATTTGAATTTGTATCAATGAATCTCGTACAATACCGTCTAGCCGCGATCGTTTATTAGGTAAAACGTAATTACCTTATTTCCCTAATAATTAATCGACCCGTTCAATATACAACAGCTAAGTATGAGTATCGCGAATAATAATACTAAAGTTATTACTTATTATATTTTAATGTATACCAATATTTATTAATATTAGCAATGTTTCTTTTCCAGATTTCTTCAAAATAGTTCTGTTCTGGAAAAATGGGTGCTAGCATTTAGAAGAGAGAACTGGTCACCTACATCAAATGCCCGAATATGCTCTCTACATTTCGACAAAATGTACATTTTGGTGGTCTGAGGTACCCATCGAAAGATTTTTTATATGGTGAATTTTTATATGAAATAAACTTATTAATGAAACAGTTTATGATTGTATTCCTTTGGTGGTCCTAGATAGCGTCTCTAAGCGCCTTAACTTGTAAAATTTAAACGTGTAAAATAAAACGTATTTTGTAATTATACAAAATGACAATTGTTTATAAAACGTTTGCTACGTTCTGCAAACAATTGTCAGACATGTATGATTAATAAAATTCAACACTAAATCTGCATTTTTATTCATGGCCTATGAACGACTGAAATATTTTATCCCTCATTATGGCAATTCACTTTTACTGTGGCAACATTCACGCACACAAACAAATAATATTCACCGACGTGAAAACGGTTACACTGTGCCTTGATCTATAGTTCTACTCTATCTACGGTGGTAATGCTGTGTTGGTCAGCATTATAAGCCGTATTTGCTTTCCCTTTCGTGCTCGTGTCGCTGCTGCGAAAAGAGTTTTTTCGCTCCTCGCACCTTCCGAGCTCCGGTGACCGGCGACGTTGCCGCTTAGTGCAGACGCTGAGTACAAACGGCAGCTGGATAACCTTTACAAGTTTGAACCCGCACCGTTCGCATCACAAAGGCATAGAGTTTAATTTAGAATGTTAATGTAAAGATCAAAGTGCTGTTGCTTGTACATGTGTACGCAGCATTGATCAAGTCGTTTTCGTTCACGGACCCAGTCTAGCAATAATATGGGGCGATTGGGTCGATCGATAAAAGTAAACCCGTAGATACCTATAATGATGGGTAAAGGTTGTAACGGTGCAAACCTCTTTACACCATTGATATATTTCTTTAATTTTTCCTATCATTTTCAAAATTTTAAAATTACGTCACCCATTTTTGAGATTTCCCTCATTTTTAGCATTAGGTACCTACTACTTCACATCTTGACTAGACCTGACTATTTTTAACTGCTTATAATATTTTTATCCAGTTTTCTCTTTATTTATTTATCTATTTATTTGTCTATATATTCCCATATATAGGACCCAGTCCAGACCCTTTATAGACCCAGCGAGCTTCGTACCGCCTAACAGACAATCTTTATTTTTTATTTATTTTTCTCTCTGTGAGAACCATCCTCGTTCTTCAAGAAATATTCTAAAAAAAGAATTAGCGTTATAGGTTCAGCTGCTCTCGATATTTGCTCTTGCCAACACATTCAGCGATTCATTTTTATTATGACAAAACAATAAGGCATACTAAATAAGGCACAAAGTTAAAGTCGTTCCAGTTTTATTATTAAATACTATCTAGTATTAAGCTCGCCTTTGTACAAATCTGTTTTAGTGCAATAAATAATTTTTCATTCATTCATTATTTAGTAAAAGGTTATTTTAAATAATACTAACACAACCCTACAAGGACTTTCCACAAATTGGTCTTTCTACTGTCTGCCTGAAAGTTATTTCCAAAATTGCAATAGCTTGAACCTAACAAAAGTATACCGGCTTTTATCCGTATTTATAAGGTTTTTTTAACACCGTTTGTAAGTACGTTTATTTCCCCGACTATGTCTCTACATACGACTGCCTCGTTGGTTTAGCGGTTAACAACTGTCAAAACAGTGGTCGTGGGTTCGATTCCCACTAGAGGCCACAGAACTCGATATGTGCAAATGCCCTCATCCTGGCTATATGTTCATGTGTGTGATGGATGACTTTGGCTGATTACAACAAAAACTAAAAAGTAGGATACACAACACAGGTTATCCTAGTTTGTGCCATACTAGGCTCGATATTAATAACGGTAACAGGTAGACGCTTGAAATATATACAGAATTTATGTTGTATTAGACACTTTAAAAATAAATAATTAATATACTTATTATAATCCATGCTTAGGAAAGAGACCCGTGCCCTTCGGTGAGGGCATAATGGGTTGATGATGATGATGACGAAAATTATAAGAAAATTTAATATTTAAATGGGGCACCCATACAAGAACCGAGATTTTTTTCCCGTTTGTACTTAACCTTACGCATTTCCGTACATTTGTACAAGAGGCGTCAGTCTGGGTGTGTTTTCACGATTGCCGTGAAACATCCACTTTTATCCTTGCCTGGTTACCATAGTACAGGGTATCGTGGGACCAAGGTCAAGCGATTGCGTTGTGTATTATTTTATTGCTCGATATTTGTACGGGCCTCGTACGGGCTAAGCACCAAGCAATCGCTGCGTGTGCTGACACTGCATTGTGTTGCACACTGCTACCGCGCGCGGCAGACGGCTATTGCCACTCGCCAAATACACACATCCCCGCGGCGCAGTCGGCTCTTTCGCCAGATACACACATCTACAACTTTAACCACTACACTAAACCCACAGAACAAAAACAATGTAATTCAGTTTTCACGGCTTAGTACACGCGGCAACACGTCCGGATACGCCTTGTGGACGGACCCGTTGAAGTTGAACAGCGGCACGGGGACGAAAAAGACGGCGATATGTTTATCGCATCCCTGCGCTCGTTTCCCGTGCTGCATATACGTTAGACAGTGACAGGGAGACCTTGCGTCTCGCTTAGGCGTAAAAACATGTTTCTGAGAAAGACCTTGGGCTAACAAAACTGCTTACAAATGGCATATTCTGTTAAAATATAATTGTACATTTCTCTTGCGCGCGCGATGCGTGCTTGTGAAGTGGGTAAAGGAAGTTTCGTAGCTCGCATTAGTTCGTGGTTTTTCATTAGTTAATCGATTTAATTAATCACTGTTAAAGGATGATGGGCGTTTTGGTCCTTATGTCCAATCAAGATGAGTCATAATATGTCGTTGGATAGCTCTTTTCAAGTGAAAAAATAAATTCTATGAAGACGAATCCGTATGAATTGTCCATTTTGAAATATGCTCGTCGGAAAGTACCATTTTTTGCTCTAAATAGAAATTAGAAAAATTCATATCTCTGGTTTAACTCAACCGATGCTCATGATTTTTACGAAAATCACATCTATGCATACTCTGTCATAAATCATTAGAGCGAGACAGCGACATTGCGCTCTCTCTCCCACTCACGGTCACGGGTAACGCTGGAATTCGGTTTTGACCCCTCTCGCGCTCCGGGACACGGCGCGGGGGCAGGTATGTTAGGGTGAGGAACGCTTGGCCGCTTGCGCAGGTAGTCAGTCGTTTGCTGATATTGTGTTAAGTGCTACGTTATTACGCTCCTCATTGTTCACATCGACTTTGACCTTGGCATCATTTTGGACTCTGTTACCCGTTTTATTTGTTGACCGTGGCTTTATATTGGACTTGGGTGCTTAACGATTGGATTGTTTCGTTGCAATGGAACGTTACCGTAACTGTGTAATGTGCCGAAGAGGGCTATACCGAGGCAGATATCAAGTACGCGTTCTGTCGGAAGCCTTGACAAGAACACACGTGGAGCTAGTAACATTTATACGAGAAAACGCTGCTCTGGAGGTTTGTACCTATTGCACTTTTTTTTTCCACTCGATCCTCACTGAACCTTCGATATAAAAGGAAACCAATTGAAATCATGTGCAACTGCATCCCAGATCTATTCTAGTAGTAAATGAGGTAACGAAGACGTAAAAGTGAAAACCGATTGATAAGTGATTCTGGTCGCTTAAAGAACATTCAAGTGATTCCTTTTTCACTTTTACGTCTTCCACGATGTATTTACCACCAAAACAAGGCCTACACAAAACCACAACCAATTACTGTGGTTGCGGTTTTGTGTGGTTGTGTGTATGCCTTGTTTTCGTACACACAACTACAGAAAACCGCAACCAGATCTCTGAGAAATCTGTGAATCTGTGGCATATATTTGACGATTCGCACACCTTCTGACAGAAAAACAAATCCCTCCCACAAATGACCCCCAATGCGTTATTTTGTTAGGTATTTTTCGGAAACCAAAGTTGTTTTTCTTTTCCTTACATTTTCATATATCATTTTCAGGTCGTGTTTGACAACACCCGAAGAGTATGTTACCGATGCTGGCAAAGAGCCGAAAATGCGACTAGAGGTCATGCAAACCCTCAACCCGAGCCGGAGCCGCAAGAACAAGCAGAACCACAAGAACAACTACAACCGCAAGAACAACTACAACCGCAATTAGAAGAAATGCTTCATATTCCTGAATATATGAGAGCACCTAATACCGCGACGCATTGTATCTTTCATGGCTGCGATAATGAAACCCGCCATCGAATTCCAAATGTTGTTAAAATCCACGTATTTTCTCAACATAAATTGTATATCCCCGACAGTGCCAGAGTATGTCACGATCACCTTAATGGGAATGATTGGGATGATTTGCCCCAACATTGCAACATTTCCCATGACTTTACGGCTGCCCACTTCAGGGATGTTTGTGACCTAATGCGAAATGCCTTAAACTCACCCAGATTACGTTTTAGCGACCGAGGCATGAATGAAGAAGAAATGCACTTTTGGACTGGACGTACTAATGATGAATTTAATGCCATCTTAGAGCAAAATCCATTATTAAGAAATAGAAGTGCAGATCCCAGAACCACTTTGGGCATTTTACTAACGAAACTACGCACAGGAGAACCCAACGCGAGACTTGCGACGTTGTTTAACATGTCTCGGAGAAAACTCGAACGCCAGTTGGCCATCGCACGAGAGTGTCTTAGCACTGACTACGTTGTGCGACACTTGGGAGTGGATCACATGAATAGAGAAGATATATTGGAGAGAAACTTGAGGATTCCAAAAGCACTGTATGGAAATGAAGACAACAATAAAGCCATTATTATTTGCGATGGTACGTATATTTATATATACAAGAGTTCAAACTTTTTGTTTCAGAGGCAATCCTACAGTTTACACAAGTTCCAAAACTTGTTGAAACCATTTTTAATCGTAACCACTGACGGATACATTATAGATGTTAAAGGACCATACGCTGCAACAAAAACTGATGCGCAGATAATGAGCGACTTAATGACTGACGAGGAAAATCCCCTTCATATATTGCTTCAGCCGAATGACGTATTTATTTTGGACCGCGGGTTCAGGGATAGTCTGCAGCATATAGAAGCATGTGGCTACGAATTTCACGTCCCCCCGACGAAGAACCGGGAAGAGTCGCAGCTCACGACTTCTCAAGCAAATGATTCCCGGCTGGTGACAATGTGCCGATGGGTAGTGGAAGTGGTTAACGGGCGTTTCAAAAGAGATTTCAAGCTGTTGCGCCAAAAATATTTTAATAACACAATGCCTAATATGTTCGGGGATTTTATGATTGCAGCAGCAATTACAAATCACTTCCACAGGCCTATTGTCGATAGCCAACACGCAGAAGCTTTTTTACAAAAAATTGTTGAAAGAAGGCAAACCCCAAACGTGTTATATGATTATGTAGAAGCAAAAAGATTAAACAACAGAAGAGCCAATTTCCAGAGATTGGAAGCAAATGACATTCAAGACTTTCCACGATTGAGGGAACAGGACGTGATTTTGCTGTCATTGGGGACATATCAGTTAAAACTGGCAAAATCATATTGCAGCGAGCACCTCAACAACGGCTTATATCTTATAGAAACTTATAGAGAAGCTGCTTTGGAGGATATCCATGAATATGGGATCCACGAAGATGCGTGGCTGTTGCGTGCACGCATACAGTCCCGACATGTACGATCAAAACAATATTTTTGCTATATATTATTAGACAGAAATAGTAGAAACATATTACAACATTATTGCACATGTTTGACAGGACGCCGCACGATAGGTTCCTGTGCGCATATTATATCTATTGTGTGGTATTTAGGATATGCTAGACATGAAGGCTTTACTGAACCAGCACTATTTTTAAATAACATTATCATGGATGAAACACATTAAACGATAAAACTTACTCTGAACTTGTTTTATTTACTTCGATAATAAACAAACAATGATAATATAATAATCAATGCTGATCATTTGTAATTAAAATCGATATACAATGTCGAAAAAATATCAAAAAGAATTAAAACAACAGAAAAAAAATTAAATAAAAAAAAACTTTTAACGTATGATTACTCAAATTGGACAGAAAATCGGGACTAGCGCTTCGATTATTCTTATTCTACAAAAAAATACCTTTCCAACGACGTATTACTCATTCCGATTGGTGCCAGGACCAGGTTCCATACATTTGTGCCCATCATCCTTTATGTTGTTAGTAACAAAAGGTATTATAATAATTATAAATCTTCGTAAAACATAATTAAGTAAGCAGGATAATTCTAAAAGGCTACGTGAATTTGGAAAATTATATTAGATTATTCGATTACCTATTTAGCAATGAATAAAACACCTAGCATATTTTTATTAAAATCACTGATGCAATAAAAAGATTCGAGAATTTTGAGTAATTTTTTTTATGTTTAAGTCTCGTGAGAACTCTAACGAAAGTTTCATCTAAGTTTACAGGTCTTTGGTGGTTATTAATTAAAAAGTCAAATTAAACTCAACGAACTCAAGCCTGTAGATTAAATCTAATTGTCTTAGGAAGAAACGAACGAGTCTTATGTTATGATTCAAGTCACATAAAAATCAAGTGAACATTTTGCTAAATAACTAAGTGTAAATAATGTAATTATAATAAAAGAAGGAGTCATCCAGTCATTATTCGTTTTAAAAATGTTCATTGATAAGTACCTTTAGTAAGAATTTTTTTTTTAAAGTGACTGTAGTACTTAAACCCCTTATTAACCGGGCGGTAAACCAACTAATGGTTTTATAATTACAAAAATAGCGCAATTCATAAGGATATCTCATAGAATTAACTTTCCCTTTAGGAAAGGTTAAATATGCGTTTTTATAACATGATTTAGATACAAATAAAGGTAACTAGATAATGGATTTTTAAGTGGGTCGACAATTAATAAAGGGCTTTCTTATCTCCTTTTGGAAAGGATTGTTATCTTTGCTAAGTGATGTGTGCACGTGCAAGTGTTCCTTTGTATTTTGCAGGTGTAGGTGTTTTACAAGCCTAATTACACCTACTTAATATTTCTATATACTCAATTTATTTTTAAAAATATAATAATCGATAACTTATTTCTCACCTCCTCATTCGTATTATGATTACTCTTTCTTGCGCTTTCTAAACATCGTTAATATACTTAATTTACTAATAAATATAAGCGGCCGTAGCATCAGACTGACTGACGAACTGGCTGAGGACGGTCCCTGTCCTTATGGTTATTACCAATGGTTGTCCTATTATCCTACCTAGAAAAATGAGTAAAATAAAAGTAAATTTGAAAAACCAAAAAACACGACTGCCTATAAAGTAAACTTTAAATAAAAACTAAAAAGAAACAAAAGGACAGTAGTTAGAGATAAGTTAATTAATATTGAATAAGTACATCATTGAAATAGTTTTGTGATCGATACCCTCAAACTCAAGTTAAACTTTTTAGACTGTCGGGGTTTTTTTAAACTTTTATTTTACACTTTTCTAGTTAGAAGTGTAAGACGGTAAATTCTTTGGTCTCGAACTTATACACGAGGAGGCGCTTGGATTAAAATATAAAATCTACTTATGTTACACTGAAGGGACAACACATATTATTTTTCTACTTCACTTCAATGTCAATTTGTGTTCGGAGCCAATTTTGGACAACACGACAGCTATGCACTGAGCTATTGTCTTGACCAAGGTAAATGGTCCCTTCTGGATAACTCACCCGCACGGTGGGTACCAAAGTATCCCGAAGTACCTGTACGTACTGCTCTCCTGTCATCCTGCCACTCACCTCAATGAGCTCTCCAGGTCCCATAGAGCGCATCCAGCCCCAAAACCCTAAGCTGAGCCGCCCACTGATGTGGTTAGGCAAAGTGTTTGCCTCAACGTATCTCTCTCCATTTCTCCTCCACAAAATTTTTCTTACGTCCTTGTCGGATTTAAACGTCTTTTCATCAACGAATATTATAATTTTGATTGGGAAAATAATATTGTTATATTTTCCCAATCAAAATTATAATATTGCAACGCAAAACTCACACGATCGACTTTGTGGCTAGCTAGTTCGGGCTTGCTGGCTGGCCTCCTGTTCTGCAGCCCCCCTTCGTGAAGCCGCCTTCTTATAGTCTGCATGGATACCTATAAAAATTATATTTGAAATAAAAGACATTTAAAATAATTGTTTAATGTCTCGGGGGTAATTTAGTTAGGTCAGGGAAACTTTGTGTATATTTAAGAAAATTGCCTTTTATACAACTCTAGCTGACCCGCAGGGACTTCGTTCGCGTTAGAAAAATTTTGGCCCGGCGGCGGCACTCGCTTGACCTGTGCCCGCTTCGCTGGCTCAAATATAACGTTATAGGTAACTTAAATGTTACTTAAAATGAGAGATGGTAGTTAAAATAATTTTATGATATTAGATTTTAAGGATAATCGATATTAATGCTTTTAAACTTTTTGACATTAGTATATTATAAAAAGTAAAGAGTATGTAAAACGAAAAATATGACAGAAACACATATCAAACGTTTTATGGCAAATAATTTTAAGACAAACGGTATTAAGGCAGGCAAAGGTGACACGAAATTTTTCAAACGCAAAACACGTCGCCGCAGGTCTAACTACTAGGAAAATAATAGTTTCACAAACTCACTTTAGGCTTTTGTCAATCAAACATTTATAGAACTTTATGTAATTGACTAAATCCTTGATTATTATTTGTCGGAGACGAATATTTGTTTAAAACGGAGTTTTTAATTAATTAATAATACACAATTTAAATGAAGATACTTCAAAGTAGAGCTCTTTTTATTATTCGTTGATTTTCCGTGGAAAAAAAGTGCAATTGCAAGAATTATCAGTTTTTATTTTTTTTAATAATAGCTACGAAACTAATACTACAACTTTCGTTGAATTCGCAACTTCTACTAAAAAACTTTTTCAGGAACAGACAAAAATAAAAAAAATATCGTAAACTAGTTGGAAAAAAGGCAAAATTAATCTAACCAAATCAATGCCAGAGCCAGATTACCAAAATCTTCAAAGATTGCAAATTAAAATTCGAAGATTATTAGGTAAATACGAAGTAAAAAATAGATAAACAACTTATTTGAAAATAAAATGTAAGTAAATTCAACTAGCAGATTTTTTTCTGCAACTTGATTTTTTATTATGAGAGAAGTTCTTGATGCATTAGAAACTTCCGAGCGCTCATTCCATAGTATGGCGGACGAAACCTCGTAAAGTGATTCCAACACTAATGTATTACATATAAAAAGGTTGAGAGTTCTTGTAAAAATTGTAGGTAAAGCTAAACTAATCTTATCTAACCAAACATAATAAAATCTTTGCAATACTATATTGAGTGAAGAAGAAAAACCATAGAATAGTTTATTTTAGTGTAGTTAAAACTTAACTCACAAGTCGCTAAACTTAAAAAAAAATCATAAAAACATTTTATTAATTCTGTGATAAAAATGTTATTTGTCAGCAAAGTGTTAAACCTAATTGATAATAATAAAACTTTTTAACTTTTTGAATTCTATCATCACCATCAGACAATTTTCGGAGAAAATAGAGAGCCAAACTTTTCATTACAAAATCTTACTAGACTATTTTTTTTCGGAATATTGTTAAAAATCAAAAAATGACAGAAATATGTTTATCAAAATTGGTCTATACCCTGATTTTTAATTAGGGGAACAAAAGTGACATTTGGAGGGTTGCCATTTTATCGTAATTTAAAAATAGTGTTGTAGCCAAAGTGATAGAGTATTGAAAGGTTAGGATGCTATAAAGAAATATTGTAAATGAAAGTATCGCTCGTAGCCCCGGCTGCTGCCCGAGTGATCTTAAACAATCACCAAGGTTATGCAACATAGGGCGCACTCAGTGCATGGATGAATGACCGTCTACGACTAACTCTTGTGGCTTTTCCCGAGCGGTTCCGTGCTTCGCAAGGCACGTAAAGCAGTTGTTGGTGGCGGCTGTCGTCGATGGATCGCACTCGGTAAGCCAAGTCAGATGCCTTAGGGCGGCTTGGAACCTTCTGACAGTAAGACCAGCCACTAGTCTTACAAGTCTCCACCAATCCGGACTTGGCCCACGTGGTGGAGTGTGGCCGATAACTTCCCTACGGAAGAGACCTGTGCCCTCGGTGGGGACGTAATAGGTTGATGATGAAATAAAAATAAACATTCTTATTCACTATTTATTTCTGATAATTCACTTTCAGAGTCTGAATCTGAATCAGATAAATTTATAATAAATTGTTCCGTCACATCATCAATAAGGTGGTCAAGTTCCATCATTCTGTCCTCTTCTTTTATAACATGGTCAATACAACTTGACCACCGTTGCGGTGTCACTATCTTTAGCCCATCATTAAACAGCTGTTTAATTTCAGCCATTTTGTAGCTTTTATTATTTTTTGCGACATACCCCTTTACTTGTGCCCATACCAATTCTATTGGGTTTAATTCACAGTGGTAAGGGGGTAGTCTTAAGATGGTGACACCGTATTCTGCAGCAAGCTCATCAACTACATATTTCTGATAATTAGGTTTTTCTTTCTTTACAATTTCTAGCAATTCTGCCTTAATCATACTGTCCTCAAAATTTTCATTTTTGGACTTCAGCCAGTCTTGTATTTGGTTTTTACGCCACGACATTGTAGGGGTCTTTTCTACCTTACGGGAGTGGTAAGGAGCATTATCGAATACTAAAATTGAATCTCTTTTTAACGTAGTTAAAATGACCTGTAACCACTCCTCAAAATGTTGTGCGTTCATTTCATTATGATAGTCGCTTGAATCTGTTTTAGACTCGAACATCAACAGACCCCATCTAAAAATCCTTCCTCACTTCCAATGTGGCTAATTATAAGCCGTCGTCCTTTTCCCGTAGGTGCTTTGAGACCCGTTGTTACACCTTCGAGGAAGGCTTGTCGCGGCGTATTAATTTTCGTGTCAATCCATGTTTTTTGTAAAGTGTGTCCTGTAAAATAAAATACAAAATATTTATTTCTAAAAATTAGTATACTTCTGTATATCTACTGAGTAAATTTGCGGAAGTAAATTAAAGAAAGTAATACATAGCTCCTGACAAAATTATTAGGTAGTAAATTTACCTTCGTTAACCCATGTCTCATCTTGGTAATAAATAATTTTTCCTTCTCTGCGATATTATGTTATGTATCTGTTGATAATTTTATTTATTCACACTGTTATTGAGGCATGTATTTGGAACCTCTGAAATTAATGTTTTCTATGTTTCTTTTTTTGTACATCTACTTCCTTCTCTAATGTATTAGTCCAGTTCATCCGAAGGTTGTCTGGAAGAGATCACTTTTAGTGATAAGGCCGCCGTCTGTACTCTTAGGTTAAGAAATATCTGTGTAATTTCCATTTTTATGTACAATAAAGTGTTCTCAATCTATCTATCTATTCTTTAATTGCCATTAAATATAGCTTGCGCCACAAAATAATGTCCTGCCGGTCGATTAAGGAGCTGCATCGTTTGCGACTCGCATATTTAATGTTTATGTGTTTGAGAACCAGCCTCATGGTGGCCCTTGAAAGATTGGGTAGGTCAGGGTCTTCATTCACAGCGTCTGTGATCTGAAAAGAAGAAATTAATTGCCTCGTTAACAGTCATCTAACCACCGAGCGTAAGCATGAAAACCGTAACAATAAATTATTAAAAACTGAGATTATTACAAAAGCGTCCTGGAAATTAAGCACGTCTTATGTAATTTTGTTTACTTAGCTGTTAGGCCGCCATTTGTACTATATTTTTTATATAATTTCTGTTACTGTAATTTCTGTGTACAATAAAGAATATTCATTTTATCTATATATCTACACTATGTCCGAGATCGTTGTTGTGAGCATTATAAGTATCATTATTAGTAATCAAAAGGCTAACTCGCGTCGAAGCTGCTTTTTGCTAGCCAGCGGACCAGTAATGATAACATAACATTTACATACAGGCACATACATTGTACTACTTATAGCATTTTCCTACGCTATGGATCCTTAAATGATGTTATCTAATTAAACATGTCAGATATGAGTTTACACAGACATTTAATTGACCGCTAAAACACAGATAACTACGTATAAATTTTCATACCACTTGTCCACCGAGATGATGGTTCAGTTCATCGTTCTCCTGATTATTTACCTATATCTATTTAGTAGTCTGTTTAGTATAAATTACTTATTAAAAATAACAAAAATACTAACCTTAACTATTGTGGGAGCTTCTTTTAAAAAAAAACTGTGCACTTTGCGCTGGATGGCAGAAAAAGTAAATTCATTGAATTTATCTTTGAAAGTTAACTTTGGGCCATCTGGACCATTTGGACATCTTTCTCTCACACAAATGTTTATTCAATTTAGATTCCTCTTCGCTAAATACATATTTATGTACGTTTTGCACCATTGTTTTCTCCGTGGCACTCAATGAAGAGGTACGTCTCCTTTTCCTAGGAGACATACTTGCACCCGAGGTGCTCGGCTGAGCAGTATCCATGTTATTTTAAAAACAACCAACACTTAACAGAAACCAGGAAAGATAACAACAAAAACTTAACAGAAAACAGATAACAACAAAAACTCAACAGCAAACAAGAACAACTGGTGTTACGAGCACAAGGAATATTCGTACAACCGATCGCAAGCGAAGAAGGGAGTCGAATGACGCGGACGAAGCGCTGACGCGCTAATGGGCTCTGCGCCGCGCTCGCGGCGCTACGTACAGCACATAATGGTGGTTTTTTTACGGGTACTAAGAGAACACTATTATTTAGTTACATATTTATTAACCATTTATTGATAAATCGATTAACCACCTATTTAAACCTATAAGTAAAATTGAATCAAAGATCAATAGGTATATTACCGATACAATTAGATCTTATCAGTGAGCTTTAATACAACACTATGCTGTATGCATGCAACATTAAAAAAAAAGAGGTCGAATACAGCTGTCAGTTTTGTTCGCCTAATTAAAAATCAGAGTATAGTCAAGAATCATGATCGGCAAGATGCAGTTAACATGTCCAGTTCAGCGACTTTTTTGCACAAGTGATTTTGTATAAACGCCTTTACATTACAGACACTTGGTCAGAAAAATGAATTTATTAAATTCGTAATTTAGACCGCCGCGTCCGCCGACTTAATGTAATAAAGTAATAAATGTATACTCACACTATACTGGGCGGATGTCTCCCGAGTATTTAAATGTGGGTCGTCTGAGTGGGCTGCCACGATAGCCCTGTCCTGTGCCTCTGTCGTGGCTCTTTCATAATTGCGACGTCTGTGAGCCTCTAAACTGCGTTCCTCCTGATACCGCCGCAACCAGAAATATACTGTTTGCCTCTGAAAAAGATTTTAATTGTTTACTCACATATTAGCAATGGACGTCTTTCGGTTGATATGATGATGATGTGATGTGATGATGACTCACATTATTATTATTCGGTTGTCAATTTGTGCTTGTGTATGAAAATACACTTTAAATAATTAATTACATGTGATTTAACTTACATTTGCGTGAAATTTCTCAGTCAATTTAAACGAAATTAAATTGTAGTAAAACACAAATTAGTAAACGGACATGGATCTGCATATTTTTGTTTTTCCAAGTACAATATTTTATATTTTTTTCGATTTATCTGCATTTTCATAGCAACCATAACATTCAATTACTTAGGTACTTACATTTTTAATGAGATTGTAGCCGATTACTGAATAATAACATTAATAACTAAATTGCTCAAGTCACGGTCCTCTTAATAATAAATATTTCGCCTCATTTACCACTCTCTCAAAAAAAGTTCAGTCATTTAAGAGGTCCAATTATGAGTGCTAAAGATATACTCGCATAAATCACACAAATATTAAAGCAATGTATTGACCACTGAACTGTAAGAACTCTTATCAAAATTACACAATAACTCGACAATAATATAAAATAAAAACCTTTACACAAATATTACTTACCGTGATTTGCATCCTCTCACAAATTTTACATATGCGATGCCCACTCTCACGAAGCGCTATTATTTGCATACGCTGGGTCTGGCTTAAAGCTGGCGCCATTTTAAAATGTTAAAAATTTTTTCATCCCACCATCTCGGAAAGAGTATTTTTAATCTTCAATATCTGAGTGGAAAAGCCGTTTTTATTCTCTAGAGGATAAAGTAAATTGAATTTAGAACATCGTGTGCACTAAGTTTGTGATTTAAAAAAAGTGTACCTATCTTGTGATTGTAAACGTTTATTTTGCATTTAGTCATTTCCTCGCTGAGGTGGAATGAAAAGTTACGTGTTGCACTCGAGTGCAAAGATTTTTCACCTCGTGCTCTTTTGATTCCCTTGCTAACGCTCAGGATTCTAATTTTGAATCACTCGCTGCGCTCGTGATTCAATTTTAGAATCCTTCGCTTGCTCGGTCATCAAAATTGAACACGCGGTTAAAAAGTAACTTTGCACTCTTGTTCAAATAACTATTCTCGCACGCACCCTGTCACTAATAGATGAGCACTGATAATAAAGACAAAGCTTGGGGTGCACGATCGCATCAAAAGGCCGTAAACAAATACAACGCTCTGATGTGATTGGATAAAATAAATTATAATTAGGGCACGTGTCGACGAGCACGGTTTCTACCCGGCACGGCGCCGGCCCGGCCAGGCACGGCTCCGAACCGGACCGGCACTAACACCGGTGCATGTGCACACTTGTATGGAGCTTTATACACAACTGGTACCGGCCCGACGCCGTGCCGGGCAGAAACCGTCTCGTCGACACGCGCCCTTAAAGTTGTCCAATAACGTTACAGTAGACTTTCTTTCGCACAGCGTCAGCTGTCAAACGAACCTTTTTTATGAGGTGTAGCGTGACCTGTTGCCACGTGTACGCTCGGACCGAGTGCGTCATCCGAGTAAACCGATGCCTCGGATTCGTAGATAGAGAGTAGGCACAGTGTATCCGATTTTGCGTCGGTGAATATTATTTGTTTGTGTGCGTGAATGTTGCCACAATAAAAGTGAATTTGCCATAATGTGGGGTAATATATTTCAGTCGTTCATAGGACATGAATAAAAATACAGATTTAGTTTTGAATTTTATTAATCATACAACATGTCTGACAATTGTTTATAGAATGTTTGCTAACTTATTTGTATTCTTAAAAACACGGTTCATTTTACACGTAAATTTAACAAATTAAGGCGTTTTGGGACATCACCTATGGAATAAAATCCTAAATTGTTTTATAATAAGTTTTTTCAAAAAGTTAACATGAGAAATCTTTATATTGGTAACTATTTTTAAAACATACAGCCTAGAATTTAGTATAGATATCCTAGGACTTGAATCGATTTTCGCTAAAAACGGCCGGTTCTCACATTCATTTTTAGATAAAAACGAGTTATAAAACAAGTTACGATTTTTATTCCTTTGGTGGCGCTAGTTGGCGCCCCTAAGCGCCTTAACTGTATTTTAATAATATGTAGGTGTAGTGCTTGTGAAAACTTCAGTCTAAGTTATTTGTGTAGGTACATGAAACGGAAAGAAATATTTTAAATAATGTTGACTAACTTCACGTTCTTGTTTCTGATTTGTATGCCATGTAGAGGGAGTAAATGCCAAAACATAGAGCACAAACTATGTATAAAAATCTCACTATACGACACATATTAATAATATAAATATTATATTTAAGTATAATTAAGCATTTGGCCTGTTCGAACAAAGAATAGTACATTATGATTTATGTTATGATACAAGTGTGCGGAAGTTGATCATTACAGTCGAAGCGGTAATGCACTAGTAATGTAATAGAGCCAAGACTGTAATGAACAAAGCACACGCGTATCATACGACGTTCTTCAAGTAATTCACAATAAAGGCGATATAAAAGTAGATCATAATTATAAACACACAACAATTGATTTTTGAACAACATTAATTTATTGTAATAGATTCTAATTTTTCGGGAGGTTATGTCTTTTTGGCCATGTACTGTAACCTAACTTGAAGATATTTGAAAGCCACTGCTTTGATAAGTAAAACGACGTGATTATCCAGAGGAAATTGGCTAAACAATTCTCCATGGGTTTCAAACAGTTGGACTCCCTGACAACATTTTAAACAATCATCAACCAAACGTAGAATGCAATTATTGATTGTGAAAATATTGCTACCCTCCTCAGCAATTTGAGTTTTCAACAGTTTTTTCTGCTTTTCCGCATATAAAATTTCTTTCGAACCCTCAGACCTCCGAAATGTGCATTTTGTTGTAATGTACAGAGCATATTCGAGCGTTTGATGTAATTGAGCAGTTCTCTCTTCCACATGCTAGCACCCGTTTTTCCAGAACAGGATTATTTTAAATAGATCTGGAATGGAAACATTGCGAAACTTTATAATGTAATACATTAAAATATAATAACTTCAGTATTTCTTATAATTCCCGATACGCATAATACATAGTTATATATTAAACGGGTATAATCGCAATTATTTCTGAGGTAAATAAGGTAATTACGTTTTACCTAATAAATAATTGCGGCTAGACGGTATTGTACAAGATTCATTGATACTTTAAATTTAAATTCTATACTGAATTCAAGGGCGCATTGCTTGCAGCAGAATGCACAGAGACTTGACCGAAAGGGTTCTTGCGATAAATTCGAGCCGACACATTTTATGCTGAGGAAGTAATGCAGAAAAATTATACTATATTTGATAATTCAGTGCTGTAGCCGTAATGTTTCTGTGTCTATTGATTTGATTACGATATCAACCCTTGCTGTCCCCACTGCTGGGGCACGGGTCTCTTCCTGCATCACAGGAAGGTTAGGCCATACCTACTCCACATTAAGCATTAAAGTTTCATAATATATTTTGGTTACGTTTGTAAATTATACAAGGTGTTGCATTATTATATTATTTAACATGTCTATGTCTTCTACAAACGCTTGAATGCATAAACTTTTGTGGTTTAATGTAGTACGATGTTGTGTTGCCAAAGTACGAGATTATCGACCATGTCTGTACGAGGACAAGCGGTCGAAGTCTGGGAACTTTAAGTACCTAATGATCGGGATTTTCAACTTAAACGGATGGCAACATTTTTTTACTCTTTGTTCTTTAGGTAGGTTAGGAAATTTCTTTAGAATTGCTTTTCTTACGGACTAGTTGCAAAGCTACTAGTTGAATCTTAACTAAAATACTCAACATAAGGCAACTTTGGACTTAACACTAATTGAAACTCAATCATTAGGTACTTACCTATGAAAGGAAACTTCCCCCAAAGCTATTTCTCGACGATTTCTGCATCCGAGTACACTACAATTCAACATACTTTCTCTATTTAGGTCACTTTTAATATAATATCATTCCACAAATACACGGTCGCTCTTCGAAACGGCTAGCGAAGCGTTAAATGTGATTAGGTACATTTTCAAAATCTTGTTTGTTTGCCCCCAGAAACGTCAACTTGACATTGACACTGCTGGCGGCACGCACGCCACGCTGCACGGCACGCAACGCGCTGTTTATTTATTCGTCTCTTTCTCACCCGTGATCGCTACGAAGTTTGTTTCATTTAAAACTTTTGTATGAGTGCGCTGTGGCTTGCTCTATAGTTTTACTCCCTCTACGCTCGGATTGGACCTCAGAATAATAACTATATTCTGAGGATTTGACGGTTTTTCGTCACGACACTAAAATGGGCAATCAGAAGTACCTAAAAGTTTATTCGGATGGCGCACTCAGTCCAAGCATACTAAGACCGTGAAAACGCAGCTTTAACCAATATGAAGACATAAACTAATATAACACAACATTTACATACAGGCACATACATTGCTTCTGGGCCCACCGCCCACACAAGGATACCCTGTGTCGTGGGAATTAGAAACAACGGCACCACAAACATGTTAACATCCAAGACCTGGGGTTTTTTTGTTCCCATTTCGAGTGAGAGACATAGGAAGGAGTACTTGTCATGTCGAACATACGACCATGGCAGCCGAGACTCGAGAAGTCGAGATAGCCAATACACTGCGGTCTTGTCTACCTAAAACTAGTTATTGCCGGTTAAAATACTCTCAGATAAAAACAAAATCTTTAAAGAACGGTTGTATTTTTATCTGACAGCACTGTAACAATTTGTTACTGATGAATAGTTCTATGCGCTAAGCATGGTAAAATTAATAATGGATAGTAGAATCATGGTTGTAATATTTTTCTGTTGTGCAATAAAGTGTTCTCTATCTATCTAAAATAAAAAAGATGTTTATACTATTTTTATTTTTAATGCACTAACCCGTGCTAAGGACAATTTTAAAAACCTATTTAGAGGCTAAAAATTCCACCCATGCCGGGATTCGAACCCGCGACCCCTGGCACGGACAGCCAGAGGTCACGGGTTCGAATCCCGGCATGGGTGGAATTTTTAGCCTCTAAATAGGTTTTTAAAAAAGATGTGATAAGTAATACAGCAAAAAATTTTTTTTTTATTTTTCCCATCAAATATATGCTCTCGAGGCCTTGTCTTCACATGTCTCGGTCTTATATTATTTTTAATGCACTAACCTGTGCTAAGGACAATTTTAAAACCTATTTAGAGCCTAATTCCACCCATGCCGGGATGGGTAAAAAACGTACTCTCTGTATTACGTACTGGCTGAAGTAATTTGCATCACTTGCAGCCCCGAGTACCTACTTCGGAATTTTTAGCCGCTAAATAAGTTTTTAAAACTCGGTCTCATATGTCAAAATTGGTGTCTATCTCGACCGAAATCATCGCAGCAATGCCGCCATGTTACCCAGTTGTAGACAAGTCTTACTGTTTACACTATTTTTATTTTTAATGCACTAACCCGTGCCATTGGCTCAATTGGTAGAGCGCTGGTACGGATAGCCAGAGGTTGCGGGTTCGAATCCCGGCATGGGTGAAATTTTTAGCCTCTAAATAGGTTTTTAAATTTGTTCCTTAGCACGGGTTAGTGCATTAAAAATAAAAATAGTGTAATCATGTGGGTACAGTGATATCGTTCCGATGTTAAACCTAACTGCAAAGTAGGTAGTCGGGGCTGTAAGTAATGCAATTTGCTTAAGTCAGATGTCGCTGCCTGTACGTAATACAGAGAATATTGTAAAGAGGTTCGAAATTTCACTGATGCCGTGAGTCGCCCATTGGCTCAATTGGTAGAGCGCTGGTACGGATAGCCAGAGGTTGCGGGTTCGAATCCCGGCATGGGTGAAATTTTTAGCCTCTAAATAGGTTTTTAAATTTGTTCCTTAGCACGGGTTAGTGCATTAAAAATAAAAATAGTGTAATCATGTGGGTACAGTGATATCGTTCCGATGTTAAACCTAACTGCAAAGTAGGTAGTCGGGGCTGTAAGTAATGCAATTTGCTTAAGTCAGATGTCGCTGCCTGTACGTAATACAGAGAATATTGTAAAGAGGTTCGAAATTTCACTGATGCCGTGAGTCGCCCATTGGCTCAATTGGTAGAGCGCTGGTACGGATAGCCAGAGGTTGCGGGTTCGAATCCCGGCATGGGTGAAATTTTTAGCCTCTAAATAGGTTTTTAAATTTGTTCCTTAGCACGGGTTAGTGCATTAAAAATAAAAATAGTGTAATCATGTGGGTACAGTGATATCGTTCCGATGTTAAACCTAACTGCAAAGTAGGTAGTCGGGGCTGTAAGTAATGCAATTTGCTTAAGTCAGATGTCGCTGCCTGTACGTAATACAGAGAATATTGTAAAGAGGTTCGAAATTTCACTGATGCCGTGAGTCGCCCATTGGCTCAATTGGTAGAGCGCTGGTACGGATAGCCAGAGGTTGCGGGTTCGAATCCCGGCATGGGTGAAATTTTTAGCCTCTAAATAGGTTTTTAAAGTCTTACTGTGTGGTGGGTGTCGGCCTAGAGAATAGCACCAACCCAAATTCTTCCCGCGCGTGTCGTAAAAGGCGACTAAGGGACACATACCGGGGAGTGGGCAGCAGCGCCCCCTGCAGTACAATTCCACCAAACTGCGATCTCCAACCCACATGCCCAGCGTGGGGATTATGGGCATTACCCCCCAATGATGGCACAACCTTGCGCTATAGCGCTCATTAGGGGAGGGCTATGTCCAGCAGTGGACTAATGTAGCCTGAAGAAGAGGAAGACAAGTCTCGGTCACCATCTCGGCCGCGGTCGCCATGTCTGCGTCGAAACATTTCGGGCTCTACAGAGAAATTGTCATTTTTGCATAGAGAAGGGCCTTCCTCGAGCGTCGCATGCTAAGCGAACTGAAGTGTTCCTCCTCCTCGAACATAATGGTCCTTCGAGCCGGATGCCGCTATCGACAGGTAGATGCTTGAAATAGTCTAATGTTGATTAGATAATGGTACGGAACCGCATTATCTAATATCATCCGCACTTTTACTTTGTTTTGCTTTGAAAAATTATTTTTTTAAAATAGAGCAACCTCTGGAAGCATTATATATAATCTTATATGAAAGATGTTTAGCCTCCAGAACAAGAAAGCTTTTGTGTACTTTTTTACTATGAAATAAACAGTTAAAAATTTTTTTTTTCAACCAAAAATATATATATAATAATCACTTGCCACAAAATATCTCAATCTTGCCTCTTACCAAATTTAAAACACCTGTTATGTAAATTCCTACTAGACAATATGTATTCAAAAATTTCTTGACGACAGTTTTAACTGAGCTGATTACTTTTTTCATACCATTGTTATTTAAGAAAGAATGTTCCGTACCTACAGTATAATAAAAAAAAAATGATAAGTTCTTTTTAAGTGTTATTTACTTAGAGCTCGTTTTTAATATTCATTGAAAGATTGTAAATTTGCTATATTTTATTTAAGTCTAATATTTGCACACCTTAACTGGTAGAGCATGCATATTCTATTATTAAAGTGTACCAGCTACTTCAATGTATTTACCAAGCTTTAGCAAATAAAATGTGTTATCTTTTATAGTTTTATTTTTATCTTTTACCCCTCGGGCGCGAGTCTAACTAAATTTTGTTCATACTTGCGTATATCTACATAATATTGAATTGACACATTATTTGTGTCTCCTCTAAGTATCTGGTACAGGCTTTGTTCTTTGTTAACAGGGAACCAATTCTCACGTCATTGACAAATAATTCGTGTACGACTCTAAGGTTTATGACTTGAATTCTACTTAAAAAGTCGAGCGACAGCCTAAATCTTTATTCTGAACGCCATGCTAGACTGAATTCGAATGAGAAAATGAATGTCTAATGACTGTCGAGTTATCTTATTTTTATGCGACAAATATCTAACCCTTTGAATATTTTGTGTCTACGCTTTCAATTCGCATGGGTGAGAATCTGCTCCCAGGTCCTTTGGTATCTGGTTTACCCCTGAAGTGGAAGTCCGCAGGTCCTCAGCGGTAGCGCATCTGCCTACCATGCGAGGGGTCCCGGGTACAAACCGCGGCTGGCGACAAAAAAAAACCCTGGGGGCCGATTCTCACCCACGCAAATTGAAAGCGTAGACGCAAAATATTGAAAGGATCAGACATAAGTCGCATAAAAATAAGATAACTCGACAGAGGCATTACACATTTTTTCCCTAAAGGAATAATTTGTGCTTCACTAAGCACTAATTATTTGTACATCAACTTCCTTCTCCAATACATTGCTCTAGTCCATCCAAAGGTTGTCCGGAAGAGATCACTTTTAGTGCTAAGAGGCACAAATATGCAGCCAGGGCAGGGCTATATATTTGTGCCTTTCGGAGTCGAGACTCTGGGGCCATGGGGTCCGGAGGCGAGACTCCTCTTTAAGGAGATCTCGTCGCGCCTAGTCGACGCTTCAGGAGACCCGAGGGCTGGTGCTTACTTTGGACAAAAGATAAGCCTAGCCATACAGCGAGGCAATGCAGCCAGCCTTCTTGGTACTCTGCCGCCCGACAGCGATCTGGCTCAAATATTTTTTTTAAATTAGAATGTTTTAGGTTTAGTTCCATTTTTATCATTAATTATTATTATTATAAATATTTAACACAGCTTATTATTACACAAGTTTCACCCCTTAGGAATAGAGAGGGCGTCACTTTTTTGAAAAACTCTGAAAAATTCTGACAGGCTAACACATGAACCGATTTCAATGATTAATATCTTAATCAAGAGGGAAATACTAGAGTATCATTAAAAAAACGAAAAAGAAAATAAATAAACCATGACAACTGCAGAAAATCATAACTTTTGTAATATTTTTTTGTAAATTATAAAAAACAAGCCTAAAGGCGCTTCGGGCTGCTAACGAGCTCCACCAATGAAAACAAAATCATAACTTGTTTTATAATATTTTTTAACTGAAAATGAACATGAGAAATCTTAACAGCTATTCGTGAGGCTAGTTGGCAACCCGAAGCTCCTTAAGGTGACCCACCGCAATCCTGGCTGATAGTACAAAGGGTTGATATCGAATTCAAGTTACCCTTCGTCGTGGCCTCTTGGCTGGTGGTGGCGGTGGCGGTGGCGGGGAAAAAGGTTCGGCATCGCTTTCCACTTCCAGCTTCACCTCCACCAAGGGGGGCACTTCCAACTCCAGGAGCGGCTTCGAGGATGATGCTGAGGGGGGCTCGTACGCCCAAGTTCCCGGTTCTATCTGTGTGAGAGAGACAAAAATCTGTAAAATAATTTTTCGGTCATAACGTGTCACTTGTCATTATATGACAAATTTCGCTTAGATGTATTTAGACATAGCATACATGTACCCAAGTACATTTTATTTTTATCTTTCTTTGAATAACGTAATGTACCTAGATTTATTACTGTGTAATTATTACTTTGAATAAACAATTTTATTATTACTATTTATTTCAAGTCTCATTGGCTGGGGACGCATGACGTAACATAAATTTCTTCGGTATTTAGTCGAATTATTAACAAATAAATTAGTTTAAAACTTATTAATTACTTTAACATTTATTTTAATTTTGAATCGAATATTTATTACCTATACATACTTACTAAATAAAGTAAGCAGTACCTAATAAACAAAACTCTATTCTAACAACAGTTTAATCTTTCCTCTTGTGAATAGATTGTACTGCTATTGGAAAAAACACTAAAACTGAGGTAAACAAAAACCTGAATTTTAAAAACCTATTTAGAGGCTAAAAATTCCACCTGAAATTGTCCTTAGCACGGGTTAGTGCATTAAAAATAATATAAAAAACTGAATTATTAATTCTAAACCCGACTGCTTATCATTAACTGCCTGCTAATTAGGCGAGATCAAATTCAACACCCAGATTGCGTACCTGAGTTGGCCCTGTCTACTTAGTAACAGTTGGATGGGAATGAAAGTTGAGTAAACTTTTTGTTACATTTCTGGGTTCATTTAGTCTTTAATGTGTAGCCTTATAAAGGTGACATCGATTATAAAGATTATAAAAAAAACAGAGTGCATGAACCTCTATGTTACTAATGTGCCCCAAACGGTCACTGAGTACGCACCCGTACGTCTGGCGCACCCTGGGCGAGTCCCTAACGCTGGTTGCCAAATATTTTCACCACGATGGCTTCCCATCGACACGCTTAGAAGTACATAGTCACCATATCTCTGCACCTGGCTCGATAACGTAACATATGCGGTCTGGTACGGTATGCAAAATAAGCATTACTAGACGTGATGCGATCAAAACGCACGGAAAATTGTTGCAGTTTATAACTAGAACAATTTTGAATGGGGTTTTTTTATATTTTTCATATTAAAGAGAAATAAAGTAATATGGTGGCGCCACTGGGCAGCGGCAAACGCTCGAAGGCTAATAATAAGTCAGTCTCTATCATATAATAAGTCAGTCAGTCTCTATTCAGTCTATAATAAGAATTATAGACTGAAAAGTATTGGATCCCAAGTATCCGACTAAAAGTATTGGATCACAAGTATCCGACTCTCTAAGGTATCTTCTTCTTCAGGCTATATTAGTCCACTGCTGGACATAGCCCTCCCCTAATGAGCGCAAGGTTGTGCCATCATTAGGGGGTAATGTCCATAATCCCCACGCTGGGCATGCGAGAAGAAATCTCTTTTAGAGATAAGCTCGCCTTTGTACATGTTGTGTCTTATGTAATGTCCTGTTAAATGTGTCATGTGCAATAAAGTATAATATTTTTTTTTGTTTTAGTAATGAAAAATAAACCTTGATTTCATTATCATCATCGCTGTCAGTTATGCAGCTTTCTGATGAACTTTCTGAACTTTCTTCTCCTCCTAGGGATATCACTAGTTGTTGAATAGTCTCGTCTTGAATTTGATCTTTCTCCCAATATTCCTTCTGAAGTCTTTCGACACGATCCACTTCCGTCTTCCAATCAGATGAAGTTACTGATATTAAGGTGTCTTTTATTAGCTTTTCAATTTTTTGTTCAGACTTGTTGATTTTATTGTCGGCCAACTTTTTCTTAACTAAGTTCCAAATGTATTCGATAGCACTGAGGTCGCAATGATGGGGTGGTAGCCGTACGATTTCTTGACCATACTCTTTCATTAATTCCTCAATCGCATATCGTTTGGGCGGCTTCGTCCTTACTATAATTGCGTACAATTCCCTCGTCGACATATTGTCTTCAAAGGGAATGCTGTGGTTCCGAAGCCAGTTCTGCATCTCAGATTTGAGTGACGAACCTGCCGGCGCCTTTTCAGTCTGTATCGAATGGTACGGCAACTCGTCAATGACGACTATACCATTTGGCGGTAATTTCGGTATCAGCTTTACCTTCAGCCATTTAAGAAAATCGTTTGCATTCAACTCGTCATGATAATCGCCGCTTGTATTTTTACATTTGTGCAGTAATTCTGCACCAGAAATAAACCCGTTCTCTCCTCCGGCATGAACGAGAATCCATCTTTGTTCTGGGTCTAAGGTTTTCTTTCCGCTGCTATCGGT
Source organism: Yponomeuta sedellus (assembly GCA_934045075.1). Lineage (NCBI taxonomy): Eukaryota > Metazoa > Arthropoda > Insecta > Lepidoptera > Yponomeutidae > Yponomeuta > Yponomeuta sedellus. Next base: position 8,286,754 of record OW203746.1, on the reverse strand, counting down.
ACTGTTCTGCGAGCCTTCCTTTTCAGTGCAGTGAGAATAGATCCACGTCTTGTCCAGGTAAGTGACTGGTTTTTTGTCTGTTCCAAGATCATTGTTGTCTTTCATGCGGCGCAGGTATCGAGACCTCCATGCGGCGATATCTGGCTTTTGCATGAGAACAGGCCGGGAGTTCCTGCACTTTTTGAACTTATAGCCCAACTGCTTGACTAAAACGTTTCTTAGAGAGCTCCTTCCGCCTTGAAAATTCAGATCTTTCTTTGCAGCCGCCAGGATTTTCCTCAGAGTTGGTAGTTCTTTGTGTACAGTGTAAATTCTGTTGACAATGTTTCGTATCGCGCAAATGTCGAAGTTGTCCACAACAATTTTCCTTTTATATTGCTTACGCTTCTTTCCCGGAGTTGACAATTTCGGTCGGGTATTTGGATTAGGACTCGAGCAAGGGGAACCAGGTGAAAATAAACGTAGTTCTGCTGCTGCAGCCTCTTTCTTTATGTTCATTAGTGTCCTCTTCGATATCCCGGTGGCAGCACAGGTTCTTTTCACTACTTGGTCTACAGGCAAGATGCATTGTTTATTTGCCTTCTCCATTTCGAAAAACTTAAGCACTCTCAGGATTAAATTCCTTGCTTCGCTGTGTATAGTCTTTCCCATGACGGTAACGGAGTTAAATTGAACTTCGACGGACAACAACAAAAATGTCGAAACTTAACAACAAATGTAAAAAAAGAAAACAATAGTAACAAGAAACTGAGCAAATTATCGAGACGCGTACTGTAGACGAAAGTGCTCACTTAACTGAAGCGATGGGGCGAGCGCGGTGTGCTGAGGGGGGAAGTGGGAGAGACATTCCAGCGAGGTGCGGAGATATAATGACCGGGTTGGAGTTCGGTGCCCCGCCAAATGTGTGACGCGCGGCGCGCTCTGGTACAATTGGCAGGAGGTCAATCTTTACATATTTGTTGCCCCCAAATTATGTTGATGTGCTTTAGACTGTACCATGGTAAAGGCTATTAGTTGGTGTCCCTAAAAATCACATAAAACTGCGATTTTTAGTAGAAACTCCATCTCATACTGTTCCAAAATTGCTATAGATTTCTGAGGGACACGGTGATACTTAAAAAGAACGGACTTGAAAAGAAGATACCTGAGATTTCTTAAGCAGTTTTGTGAATAAAGTTTGAAATGGACACCTAAATAGTTTGACTTGTAACGTTCATAAAGCCGCAGTATCTGCGCTACTTTGAATAAAATCTTTTCATTTCATTGAGTACGAGTTTCTCGTTTGTATTGGCAGACTCCAAGGGCGAGATAAATAGTCGCTTCTAAAAACGAGTCTTTGCGAAAGCACTTGCTTAAGAATCGATTTGTCTATCATAGACAGTACTTTGGCACTCTCTAAGTCACGAAACCAAAGCTAAGAACATGCTTAGCTAAGCAAACGTATATTTTAGTAACGCATTGATACGTAGCTAAGTTAGCCTGAAGTAATGCTTAGGGAAGCATGAGTACGGACTTGGGCTAAGCAAAGACTATTTATCTCGCCCTAAAACTCTAAAGCAAGTTAGCCGAATGGAATGGGCACTGTCATAAAATTATTCCCCATAGTTACAAATTCTACTCAATTTTAAATGTATAAGGACAATAAATATACTGCTAAAATTATATTTTAGTTGTGCAATAAAGTGTTCTCTATCTATGATAGATATATATCAACTATATTTTTTTATATGTAAACAATAATTTCTTTTATTTTCGTGAATAGGTATATAGTAATTAAGTGAATGAAAATAGGGTTAATATTTTTGTATAAAAATTGCCAATTTGTTGACATCTCGGCATTACGTAAAAAACAAATTTAGGCATATTTGTTTTTACGCTAAGAGATTATTAGTCCTTTAAACTGAGTTTAGTTTTTTAAAAAAAGGTCTTGTATCAAGTCGTGGTATCACTAGAAACTGACGTAGATAGGTACTTCGGGTTTTGTAGACTGATTCTTTGTTTTTTGCTTTAAAAACTCATTAAAGTCGCATAGTAGAAATATTCAGGTCAGGCTCTCAAATGTGTCTATTTTCCCCAAAAAAATAATATAAAATAAAATGTGTACGTAGAGGATTTTTTTTTTAAGACTGTTGTAGAATTACTTGGGTAATGCTGAGCAGCTAGGTTTAATATTAATTGCCTTGCAGTTTTTTTATTTATTTTTCAAACCCTAGCAAGGATGTAGCCATGTAGGGCTGTCACCTCACCTTCTCAAAAAAAAAACGTGTATATACCGGGCGTCCCAAAGTTTTGGGCCATGAAGGGAAAGTACCTTAAATATCGTAGATAGGGTATTTTTCTGAAAGAAGACTTTATGTTATTTTTAAAAGTTAGTAATGCTTCATTCAAAGATTTTCTAAAAATTACTTGCCTTGTCAAGGAATCGAACAGACTTAAATTTAAAAAAAAAACACCCCTACTTTTAAGGTGCCAATCGAAATAATGGGCAAAAACTAATAACTCTTCTTAACATAGTATTTTAGAAGAAAGGAACAGCATGAAATTAATCATTTTAATAAAATTAAAAACATGCATGAAAGTGCCGTAGTCAATTAAGTTGAAAATGAAAAATTAAAATCAACAGGCAGCGGACTCATTAAAAGATTGGCGATTTGCGTAAGACAAGATGCATGCATGCATGTATGTATGACTTTCAAAATATTTCTTTTAAAAGTCATTCGTTACCTTGTAGTCTGCGAGATTGAATTTCGGCTTTTCTTTCTTGACTTCTTGCTTTATCCTATTTGATTTTGCGTAGCCACCACCACGCTCCTTTTTATGCTCCAGTCCACCTTCCTTCAGTCTCCGTCGGATGGTATCTTTTGTTACCTGAAACAAGAACAAACGGAATTCTTTACAAGTTCCAGTTTGTCGAGCTAAAAGGTCGTATCTACAACTTGAAACATTTTTTGCAGATACGACCTTGCACTTTCATAACATTATTTATTTATTCAGCATGAAGAATCATCAGCCCAAACTTCTTTAATAAAAATGTAACTTAATCTCTAAAAGCTAAGAATAGATTCTCGCCATAAGTACCACATTGTGCCCCAGCAGTGGGGACATATAAGGGTTGATAACGATAAGTACCACATTTTAAAAACAATAACACGTGTGAACACTCGCTAATAATATTAAACATAATACACATATCAAAATAGAGGATGGGGGGTCCATTTAGATTTTCGTAGATACGACCTTTAGGTACGATGTGAGATTTTACTGGACCGAACTTACATTGGGGCCGGCTGTCCTTTAATGACAATCGTTAAGCCATGTCAGAGGCGTTATGGGCTGTTTGATAACTTCTGACGGTAAGGTCCGCTACTGCCTTACAATCCTCCACCAACCCGGACTTGGCCCCCGTAGTGGAGTATGGCCTAACAATTCTGGAAGAGACCTGTGCCCCAGCAGCGGGGACGTACAAGGGTTGATATCGAACTTACATTGAACATTTTAGCTGTCTCAGCCGTGCTCAGATAGGGCTGGTTGGCGTGCGCGGCTACGATAGCGGCGTCCTGCTCGGCCGTGGTCGCACGCTTGTACACCTGCCGGTGGCGCGCCGTGATGTCGCCCGTCTCCTCGTAGCGCTTCATCCATAGGTGGATCGAGGGTTTCTAAAAAAAGGTAAAAAAAAATTACGACCTCCTTGATTGTAAAAATAAGAAATAATCTATTTCAGGCAGTTTTTATTAAATCATTCTTTTTATACTATTAAAATATGTAAAATATAATCATTGAATTTTTCTTAGGTATAATAAAATTATGTAATTTAGTTCGGGAGGACCAGAAGCCGCCCAATTTACACTTGGCCGGATTTTATTATTTGTTGATATACGTATATTACGTATGTATGTACTAAGTATACGGAGTGTTCTTTTATATTAAGTAGTTGCTAACTTTACGCCTTGTTTGTCATTTTGTATGTAGATATTATGTTTTTTTTACAGAACAAGCATAATAATTATAACAGGTAATAAAAAAATAAGGTCTTTACTTTTAAAGTGCGAAAATCTTAGCTGCCTCTTACAGTTCAAGATACAAGCCAAAAAAGGAGTTTCAAAGCTCAAACGGCGGGACAAACAGACTGACAAAATATCGTGTTGGCATTTTAATTTGGCAAGTAGCTTCGAAACCCTAAGAAAGTATTCCCCTAAATTCTGTGTACGATCGGTACGATCTACCCGATTTTTTGGATGACTGGCACGAAAAAAACTACATGTATAAAAGCAGTAACTCCCACGTCTGAATACATTGTCTTACAAAGAAAGTATAGTAATGGTAGTAATAACAGTCGCCCATTAGCTCAGTTGAATAGAGCGCTGGCACGGATAGCCAGAGGTTGCGGGTTCGAATCCCGGCATGGGTGAAATTTTTAGCCTCTAAATAGGTTTTTAAATACTCGTATGTTCGAAACATACTGCGTAGTTGATCACGAATTAAATTTTATTAAATGCGCTACAATTTAAATTGCAACAAATACTTAAAGATGACAATTAAAGCGCAGAAAATAAAATGCTTTTTATTACGCTAAATTAGTTTGCAAATTGTTACGAATAAAACAATTATTTTAAAACCTTTTTACCGTTTCGTTTTTTAATCAGTGCCTATCTCTTATTTCGAAAATTCAATCTTTGTGATACTGTCAGTTCGTGGCAATAAAAATATCTACTACTAGCTTTTGCCCGCGACTCCGTCCGCGTGGACTTTAGTTATTCAGCATGCTTTGATAAAATGTGCAGACGATTTTTGTAATGATAAATTATCTGAATCTGCGACAAATCGTAGAAGAACAATAGATTTTTTAATTATAACATTCTTTATACCTCCCATACAAATTTTGGCGACCCTTTTCGCCCTCTTAGGGGTTGAATTTAAAAAAAATCTATCTTATTCCTTGCCTACATTATATACAGACCCTCTGTGCAAAATTTCAGCTTCCTGGGTCTAACGGCTTGGGCTGGGCGTTGATCAGTGAGTCAGTCAGGACTTTGAATTTTATATTTTGCAACCCCGTTTACTCCCTTAAGGGTTAAATTTAGAAAAAACGGCGAAACACGTGTTCAATCAATTGTGTTGAAGAGCATGTATTTCAAGTTTCAAGAAAATAAGACAACATTTTTTATACCTCCTATACAAATTTTGGCAACTCTTTTCGCCCCCTCAGGGGTTGAATTTCAAAAAATCCTTTCTTATTCCTTGCCTACATTATATATAGACCCCCTGTGCGAAATTTTAGCTTCGTAGGTCCAACGGCTTGGGCTGGGCGTTGATGAGTGAGTCAGTCAGTCAGTCAGTCAGGACTTTGAATTTTATATGTATAGAATTATACCTACAACCCCCGTACAACATTAGAAATATAAAAATACAGCGTCAAAAAGTTTTTAGCGTTTTTCTCTTGCTGCTATTTTTTCATATGAAACGTGAAAAAAAAAATTATTATTTTAACTTATTCCATAATAATTTTGGGTACCTATTGAATAGACTATATTATTTTAATAAAACCAATAAAAACGTTTGCGTCCGCGTAGAATGGAACGGTAGAAACGAACACCATTAGTAAAAATGACCTAATATACTCAATTTGGTTTTCAGATTTGAACTTTATCTTTTGAGGAATAGAAGTCCTTTCACAAAAATGTTCTACAAGTGAAACCAATATTAATATTATGTATAAGTAGTTATAGGTTATATTATTATACCTATTAACTATCGTCCAAAACTCCAAACAAACAGAACATAATGTAATGTAACTGTCGGTGGGTGTACAGTGAAAGTAAATATTTGTACCCCATTTTTCCGCTGTGGTAGGGGTAAGATGCTTTACTTACTGATATCCCTGTTCTCTTTGCAATCTCACTCACACGGCAACCACTGTTCCGTAAAGCCACGATAGCAATACGCTGCATTGGCGTCAGCGGTGGCGCCATTTTCGTCCACAATAAACACAAAACACAAGAGATTTTTACGACACTCGCGGGTAGTTACCCTTTGACGGAACTATTTTACTAGTAACACTAATAATAAGCTTCACTTTTTACGCGACACGCACAAAAACGGGGCGAGATATAAACTCTCCGAGCCCCGGCCCGTTACTAATGGCTAAAGGCCACGTATAAGTACACACAACAGCATATCAAGCTTTACCTTTGGAGTTTGGACTTAGCACGACTCTTATCGTAAAGTCTTAAAGGCGCCTTTTGACTGCGTTCGATTTCGAGTCTTATCCGCGCCGTTCGCAGAGTCGAATTCAGGTTGCCAGTGTAAAGCGTGACCTGCTGTCGCGGAGAGAGAGCGTTCCGTCGATAAGAGCGGTTTTGCAATGCAGCGTTCTGATTGGCTGAGCGCCTCCCGATCCCTTTCCGATAGCGTACAAAAGTAGAGATAGTAGGTAAAGCATGACATGCTGTCGCATGTTCATATTATTATCTTGCCGACTGATACTGTCATTGACATTTGCCTGCGTCGGTAACATCGGCAACGTCGCTTTCTGAATTAGTTCTCGCTCTGTTGGCTAAATCCCCTCGCAGGTAGCCATCATAAATATATTTACTAATCATTTTGTTGTTCTAGTTCAAGTTCATCCGAGTAATAATTCATTCCGAAAGTGTATTTCTTTTTAAATTCTTATATAAGAGCTGAATTCCGCATTCGTTGAATATTTTTAAAATAATTGATTGATTAATTAATTATATCAATGTAGTCGTGCGAGAAGTCGTCGTTCTAGTATAATGGCCGACGAATAACTTGACCAAATGACTTTTGGCCGGTTTGTGAATTGAGAATTATACTATACTAAGTAAAGATACGATAAGAATATTCTTTATTGTACACCAGAGCACATATTATAAAACATTGTCGGCCTAATTGCTAAAAGCAATTAAATACTTAAGTAACATTCTCTCATGCTCTTTGTTTAAAATTTCGAAGAGACGTCACTACATTTAAGTATCTACTTTGCGAAATTCTCAATTTAGAAATTTCGTATTTAGGGTGTCATTGTTTTTTTTTTGCCCTATAAAGGGCACCCTCCGGAGGACACGGGGGAGGGAGGTGGTGAATGCTCATGCATAACAGCACGGACCCGGCCGTGCTGCCAATGTGGGACTCACAAGAAGTGAGTCCACCACCTCGGGGCTGGTCTTGGTCCTAAGGACCCCTAACGGGACCTCGGAATGCGACTTAGTATTTCTCGGATTTTAATTTTGTCATTGTTCTATGTAGCCTATAAACCTCCCGTTAAAGGGCACAAGCCTTCTCTCAGAGAGAGAGTATGGGCTTAATTAACACGCGTGCCCACCGCGATTCCCAATTGCAAGCGCTGATGGAACACCTCAGACGCTTGGTTTCCTCAGGATGTTCTCCTTAGTCAAATTATCAAATAATATATGTATTTTTTAACATAACATAACATTACATACAGGCACATACATTGCTACTGGCCCCACACTAGGATAGTCGCCTTTTACGACACCCGCGGGAAGAATTTGGGTTGGTGCTATTCTCTAGGCCGACACCACACAGCATTTACTTATTAATATTAGGTACATATTAAATTAAGCTTCATTTAAACAAATTAAACCATCGTTTTGAAAATAAATTTATTATTACGCGTCGTATTCATTTCGAATGCGCGGAGTCTTGGTTATGTTACCTGCCGGGCATTATAGCTGCACGGAGCCACAGAGCCACAGACTTGAAACCTATCGAAGGACTGTGTGAATATTATATTCTTTTTAATGCATTAACCCGTGCTAAGGAAAATTGTATAAACCTATTTAGAGGCTAAAAAATCCACCCATGCCGGGACTCGAACCCGCGACCTCTGGCTAACCGTGCCAGCGCTGCGACTGCGAGATACGCCTGGGAAGAGCGGTGAGGTGCGAGGCGTTCGCCGCCTTTATGGCTGACTCCGATAGTCGAGAAGCCTTCCTTGCCTTCGCCTTGGGGGTCGTGCGCGCGGCCTCAAGGGCGAATGGGGGCCGGTTTTAGCAAGGGCGACCCAAATGCCCAAATCTTCACCTTTATAACTTTTATAAATTTACATCTGGTCGGGCCGAGCGAAAGGAGTCGCTTAATTTTATTAATTTTAGTTTATTTTTTATAATTTTAACTATTTCACCAATGTACCCCGGCGCCTTGCTTGTGACTACTCGTAAGAGTAGACAGAGAAAAGGCGTCGGGGAAAACACAGTTTTAACTGTATTAAACTAATTTTAATCTAACATTTATTACTTTTATTTTCAATAAGAATTCTCTAGTGTATATAAATTTATTATTTTAAGCATTTTTGTTTTTATTACATTGACATAGATTTTACGACGCATTAATTTAAAATTTTACATTTAATTTGTAATGTATAAATAACACTAGCTATAATTTCAGGCCCAATGAATGACATTATTTGTAAATGGATTAAAAAAAAAAAAAAAGATAAAAGAAGACTAAAAGAATGATGAAAAGAAAATAAAAAAAAATAAAAAAATAAAAAAAAAGAAAGAAAATAAATATAAAAAAAAAAAAACTTACCAATATTACAGAAAATAGACAAAAAAAAAAAAAAAAATCCATTAGGCTAAGACACTACATTATTATACTATTACAAGGAAACATTATATTTACATTATTGTTAAAGACTAGTTTTACATTACGGACTTAAAGGTTGCTACGTAATAAACGGTAGCAGGACCTCGACCAAAAAAAAAAAAAAACCGTGCCAGCGCTCTCCCAACTGAGCTAATGTGTGAATATTACCAGACGAGCCACGCGATAAAATGTCAGAATTTGACAGTCAGTGTACTGGAAAGTCGCGCTTTTTGTCATCGTATGTACTGCATGGACCTGTTTCATAGAGGTGCAATCAAGGTTTACTGTTAACGACCGCGAGCAGAGTACGATCAGAGATGTAGCGAGCATAAACCGAGTGGTAATAATTAAGTTCTCACGGTGCAAATATATGGCAATAGTCTTTGATGGCAGGGACGCTGTTTCTAAAGTCCTCACAAAGCGCTTTCTTTGGTGTTGTATGCTAATACAGCCGTCCATTCTAATCGATCCATGTTCTGCGCCCATTCACCGATAATTGCCGGCCTGAATGTGATCTATCGTCTCCATAATTTATTTTGCACTGTTTTATCGGTTTATGGCCGCTCTCCCACGGTAAAACGCTACGTGGGAAACCCCTAAATTCACCACGTTGATTTAATGTAAATAACATGTATAAATAACATAAATAACTAGGGTTAATCAACTGTATCTAAATATCATACTTGTTCACTTTATTATAATCTGATAAACCATCTGATTGCGTAGGAATTCCATAATTTTACCTGTTTCCTTTAAATTGTAATGAATAATTTGAACCACGTAACTGTAAGATAAAATTAAGTTTTTCTGTTAGTTGCATGTTAATTTAATTAGTTTTATAATGTAATTCTATTTTTACTGCATTATAATTTTACCATGCCGGTCAGGTACTCCAAAAACATAAATAAAAAAGGGCCGCCTGTTGTACGTGCCCAGAGTTGTGCGCCCTCCTCGGTCTCGAGGGGGGTCGCCCCCGATGTGGTTTTAGGGGTCCTTAGGACCAAAACCAGCCCCAAGGTGGTGTTTAGTGGGTAGGCGCACTTCTTGTGAGTCCCACATTGGCAGCACGACCGGGTCCGTGCTGTTATGCATGAGCATTCACCACCTCCCTCCCCGTGTCCTCCGGAGGGTGCCCTTTATAGGGTTAAAAAAAAAACGTGCCCAGAGAGTTACCGCCGCGCATTCACCCAGGTAGGACGTCACGCCGCGTTCTACTGTGAATATAAGAATACCCCGCACGAGAGTATTGCTTTCAGTACCTGCCTGCACCCTCAAAGCCTCCTGCGTCTCACATAGTCGCTTCAACAAGAGCGTTTGATAACAAACGAGCCTTGCCGCCTGATCAACAGTTTACTGTGACTATGACAATTCGATGTACGTTTCAAAGCTGATTATCCACATTAATAATTAATAAGTAGACCCGGCTACGGAATGTACCTCGAATTGTCATCATAAATTATGAATTGTATTTTTATGAAACCCCGCCCTAGATGATGTATACCTGGGAATATTGTTAGTAGGTATATTCCCTATTCGTATTACCATTGACAAAAAATTCAGACATATTGAATTTTTGGTTATTTTCAATAGCTGCTTGATGAGCAAATCAAAAGAATAAATAATAAAACCCTCGTGTGCTCCTAATACGTAAGACGACGTGATAAATTAAAATCCATATAAAATTACCTACGTGATAAATAGATTGATAAAAATAAATACATAATTATATAAATATCGAACTAACTAAAGAAAAGTAAGTAGCTACTGGCAAATTAACGGGTGGATAAAATTATAGATTGGAGTACCTTGGTCTCGGCTTATTTTCCCACTTAGACAATTTATAAAAGTAAAAATGTATGTGTGAGTGTGTGTGCGCGTGTGTGAAACAGAGCGCGTGAGTAGGAGAGAGCGTTAACTTTACTAGAGCAAGCGAGACAAAAAAAATCGAATCTAAAGCGCTCAGCAATGACGAGAGTGAAACCGCCACAAGTCAGAGAAAAAGGTTCTTCTGTTCTGTGGATACGGAAAAGCTATTTTGTTTTGTAGACGTATTAGGGAGCATCAGCAAAAGAAGCCGAATGAGCGATAAAATTATTATATTAACCTCCTTTTCAAGCTTGGGAGTCTGGAAGATCGACTAGTCTGCTTGATATGAAATAAGCTAGATATTTTAAATTTGCAAGATTGCTTAATAGTAATTGCTCATTCCATGAGATGTGGTTAGGTTTAATAGGCCATTGCTTTTTACTTGATACATCAAGGTAAATGGAAAACAAAAAAATCTAAATTTTAATTCAGTGTATAAATGACACGTGTTTGCTGACCATACTATCACAACGCGACGACGCCATCTTTATGAAGTTCAATATTGGCATTTACGCTATACGTAATAAAAGCTAGCAACTGGCAACAGGCGAGGACTACAAAAATACCAGACTGTTCGACTAGACAGAGATAGAATTCGAGCCCGATTCGTAGCGCGAGAGAGACCAACAATGTTTTTTTTGATTGGCTTTATCTGATTTGTAGCTTGTTCATTCAGAAAAGGTCGTACCGTGCTGGAAACAAAGTTTCTTCTTTTTAAATATGGTTGGCTACCTATATTCTGTATACATGTAGATTGATTAGTACCTAATCAAGGTTCGTGATTTTTTTTTCCACAACATAATAATTGAGTAAAGTGAATTTTATTAAGTCTTTCGAAAGTTCTTCCGCACTTTACCTCATAGTTAGGCCATTGTACGTAGCAAGCGCGGAGATACAAACACATCAGACGCTAGGGTTTCCTCACGATGTTTTCCCTTCGCCGTTAGCGAGTGGTATTGCTACTACGAGTATAAGTTCACAAATGTACGTAACTTAGAAAACAAAGTTATTGGTGCATGCCGGGGTTCGAACTCGCGACTTCCCAATTGAGAAGTCGTCGTTCTACACCGTGCCGCTACCACCGCTTTTCGTAGAAAATCGTATCAAGACGCGAATAGCATTTGCTGTGAACTTATTTTACTTGAAAGTTGTCCTAAATCACCTAGAGGCTTTAGATAGACAGAACCTACCTTTAATAATACTATTCGCTGATTAGAACTACTACGCTACAAAGCTACGGCGTCCCCCAGTGGGAATCGAATCCACGATCTCCAGCATGGTGATCCGACGTGATACCAACGAGACAGTCAATGTGCAGTCGCGTATATTTAAGTATATTTTAAGGTTTAACCTGTGAAATGTACCTAAATATGAAACAGGAATGCGCTTGTGAAATACATCCTTTGTATGTCCCCACTGCTGGAGCACCGGTCTCTACCTGCGTCGCAGGAAGGTTAGGCCATACTCCACCACGGGGGCCAAGTCCGGGTTGGTGGAGGATTGTAAGACAGTGGCGGGCCTTACTGTCAGAAGCTATCAAGTACCTAGTCCATAAGGCCCCCTACATGGCTTAACGACTGCCATTACATTACAGCCGGCACCAAACCGCTTAATGTGACTTGCGAAACACGGAAGCGCTTAACTTAGGTCTAATCATAATCAGCTAATGAGACTTTTATAGGTAGTTTCTGTCTATCAGTTTTTTAATTAGATGGAAAAAAACTTAGGTAACTCCTATGTGTTCGTCGGAGGGAATAAGGGGTAGTTTTGTTTGTTAGAGGAGGTTGTGAGGTCAGATGTTCAAATACCTCAGCGCTTGAAATTGCCAATCCGCAGTGAGGACGCGTGGTAATTAAGCACATACCTACACTCTCTTTCAGAGAGAGCCTATGCTCTGCAGTAGGACGTATTTTCGTATTAGTAATTTTTATAACCTTATAAGTAAACGTCCCACCGCAGGGCACAGGCCTTCTCTCAGAGAAAGAGTATGGGCTTAATTACCAATGCCCACCGCGGATTGGGAATTTCAAGCGCTGAGGTATTTGAATATCTCAGACACTGGTGTCCTCACGATGTTTTCCTTACCGTTAGGTAGCGAATAGTATTGCTACTATACTTAACTAGATTAATGTACGTAACTTAGAAAACAAAGCCCACAAACACTGTATATGCCCGCACTGGGAATCGAACCTAGGTCTCGATTCCGAGTCCATTGTTCTACCACCGCTCCACGTACAGTCGACAGCAGGTCAACCTATACATACGAGCACTCTTATCAGTTACGTTACGGACGAAGTTGCAACAAAACCGTCTGTACGACTTATGTAAGCTACCTAAAAAAACCCTTCTTCTTCTTCAGGCTATATTAGTCCACTGCTGAACATACCCTCCCCTAATGAGCGCCATAGCGCCCTGTCTTCAAAAAAAACTCTAACGTACGTGTATTTTGCAAACTTACGACTGTGGGGATTTTTGTTCATGTTATATTTCTCGTTTTGTACGCAAATGGGAATGGCTAGAGGCCTCTTAACGACCGTTCTGATAAAACCAAACTAGGGCCCGAAGGCAGCGGCTTTCACTCTCATTTTACATTGACATTTAGCAAACAGAATGTAAATTATTTACGTTGAAGCAAAATTATATTGAATTAAAAAATAACGCGGGAAGCGAGCATGATGAACGAAGTTGCGTAGCTTATCATTTACTTATTATTCTTATGTATATCTTCTGACATAATTTAGATACCAGATAGATACCCTATTACACATAATAACATCAGTAAATATTTCACAGTGAAAACAACACACCGCGTTACATGTTAACAACCAGTGATAAACAGTTATTCGTAATTATTTCACGCACTAAAATGTTAGCCATAGTAACGGGTGCCAACAAGGGATTGGGCTTGGCAATCGTGAAAGGACTTTGTGAGAAATTCAATGGAACGGTGTATTTAACATCACGAGACGAAGCCAGAGGCTTGGCAGCGTGCAAGGACTTACAAGAGTTGGGTTTACGTCCTCACTTCCACCAGCTAGACATAACCGACGATGGGAATATACGAAAATTCGTTGCCTACATCAAAAAAACTTACCAAGAAGTGGATTTATTAATAAACAACGCCGGGATTCTATTCCTAAAAGACGCGCCCGAAACCTTTACCCACCAAGTCGAGGAGACAATTAGAGTGAATTTCTTTTCAACGGTAAACTTTTGTGAGAACATTTTGCCACTTATGAAAACCGGTGGTAGGGTTGTGAATATATCCAGCTCCTCGGGTCATCTGTCTCGGATTCCTTCGCAAATCCTTCGTGGCACATTGCAGAAGCAGGATTTGTCTGTCGAGGAGCTGAAACAGCTTCTTAGTGGTTACGTGGAGGATGTTAAAGCTGGGAGGGCGGTTTCGGACACGTGGGGTGATTCTCCTTATGTTGTGTCCAAAGTTGGAGTGAATGCCTACACCTTCATCCTACACAGAAGACTAGCAGACCGAGGTATGTTCAAAGCTTGTATGTACTCGTAGTAGCGCGGTCTTAATGTAGTTGTTCAATAGATTCATATTAGCATTGAATTTTAAGTTAAAATTCACTTTAATCGGTGACACTATTGGTAGTCGAATAACCGATCGTAGTCCAACGAAATTGTCCAATGTAATTAACTCAGCGCCTCGCGCGATTTGACAATCTTACGATATTTTTTTGCGCGGGCCTTCGCTATTTTTGATTGTACCTCTATTGCTTAGAACACTGAATACAGGCAGGTAACAGTAATCGGCATGCATACAGGGTGTCTCATTCAAATCGGTCAGTATGGGAAAGTCTGAAACTATAAGACATACGAAGATCTGTTCTGAGGAACCATGTCATCGATTTTTATAACAAGAAAAACTGCATTCATACATTTTAAAAAACATCTGTACTCCGTTCGGGAAACGAACCCGGTTGTTTTGAAAAAAAAAAAACCTACACTATTTCTATTTAGATAACGATTGTGTAGGTCTTAAGCAGTAAATGTCTGAATGAAACATGATGTCTAAAATGAATAAAATGCATTGTTTTCATACAAAATGCAATCGTAAGATCGTTACCTAAACGTGTTGAATATTGTATTAAAAAGTGGTCACTTCGAGCACCTTCCAAAATAAATTAAAGTATGTGAAAACAATGCATTTTATTCATTTTAGACATCATGTTTCATACAGACATTTACTGCTTAAGACCTACACAATCGATATCTAAATAGAAAGAGTGTAGATTTTTTTTTTCAAAACAATCGGGTTCGATTCCCGAAAAGAGTACAGATGTTTTTTAAAATGTATGAATGCAGTTTTTCTTGTTATCAAAATCGATGACCTGGTTCCTCAGAACAGATCTTCGTATGTCTTATAGTTTCAGACTTTCCCATACTGACCGATTTGAATGAGACACCCTGTATATCAAAGTATTGGAAAGCTGTGTGTCCTAAACGTAAAAGGTTAAAACTGATTGAATTGAACTATAAAGGTTCTATAATGATCTGTAATATTCAACTCCAACCATTCCCAGACAAGGTTTATTGATTGATTGGTAGATATGATAGATAGATAGAGAACACTTTATTGTACATAAAAATGGAAATTACACAGATATTTCTTAACCTAAGAGTACAGACGGAGGCCTTATCACTAAAAGTGATCTCTTCCAGACAACCATTCCCAGGCAAGGTTGATTGATTGCTAGAAATGTTGAACTATAAAAGTTCTACAATGAACTGTAATATTCAACACAAACTATTCCCAGGCAAGGTCGATTGATTGATGTTGAACTGTAGTTGAACTATAAAAGTTCTACACTGAACTGTACTATTCAACTCCAACCGTTCTCAGGCAAGGTTGATCGATTGATTTATTGGTATGTTAAGAGATAATAATATGTTGAACTATAAAAGTTTTACAATGAATTGTAAAATTCAACTCAAACTGTTCCAGGAAAGATTGATTGATTGATGCTGTAATTGAACTATAAAAGTTCTACAGTGAACTATAATATTCAACTCCAAACCCTCCCAGGCAAGGTTGATTGATTGATACTATAGCTGAACAATAAAAGTTCAACAGTGAATACTTCAATATATTCAACTGCAACTCCCATGCAAGGTTTGTTTATTATGTTCAACTAAAAAGGTTCTACAGTGAACTGTAATATTCAACTGCAACCGTTCCCAGGCATTCGCGTATCATGCGTGCACCCCGGGTACGTCCGGTCGGACATGACGCGGGGCGGGGGGTCCGTCTCGCCGGCTGAGGGGGCGCGCGCGCCGCTTCGGGCCGCGCTGAGGGACTGCACAGGCTACCTGTGGAGCGACGGGCGGCAAGTGCCCTGGGACGGGCCCGACCCCAGAGGGTACATTGATGGGCGAGTGCTGTGAAGGCCCTACACTCTATTTCAAGACTTACTAGTTAATCTATGAGTTACGCGCAAAAGATCGGCTCTATTTCAGAGAAATATAATACGAGTTAACAATGACAATTTGATGCGCCTAGTTTATGTTCTTTGTTAATAACTCGATTTCTTTTTTACATGTAGTGATTTTATTAACAATTTCTTATCTTTGATAGTCTTTAAAAATGTTAACACCAAGAGAAAATTTTATTGAAGTGACACATAGTTAGATCTCAGGGTTAGTCCTGATTCTAGGCTATTTGGTCTAGTTAGGGCACTGGTACTATAGTGGTGAAAGAATGATGTTATATGCTGACTAACGCGGTGATCATAGATCCAATAAGGGATCCTTACCCCAAAAAATGGTCTGATTCTCAGAAGACCTGTAGGTTACTTTTATTGTTGTAAACACGACTACAGTTATATGATGTGAGTATGTAAATAATAAAATGGTATAACCTGAATCATTTTGTTACTCGAAAAGGTAGTTATTAAAAGAATTGAAAATGTTTTCTTGTTTCGATTTTAATGATCTTTTGTTTTCATTCAAAAAAATAATAAGGTACAAATTGCACTGCACATTATTGGCTTCTCAGTTTCATTAAAAATCAAAAATAATATTTGTATAATTTGTTATTTACCTACGACCTCTAAAAATAATATTGTAACAAATAAAATATCTCTACGTAAACGATGTGCTATCCAAAAACTGGCTTCCCGAGAGAAAAACAAAAAAAATCTCAAGTACGCAAATAAAACGAATATGTTAATTTATTTTACAAATTCCTTTGTTATCATATTTCTCTCGTTAAAATATCCTCTCTTAATACAAAGATTTATCGATCACATCACCAACGGAAAGAAACAGTAGCTCGAAATAGAAAGTATAATATCGGTCCGCCGGCTTCGCCTACTTGGCGTCGATGCACTCTGGGGGGTGGTGTGGGGCCGGGGGCTGCGGGGCGAAGCCCGGGGGGAGGGGCACTCGCGCCGTGCCCCACAGCTTGTGCGCGCTGGGGGCCCAGCCCGTGCCCGTGCCCGAGCCAGCGCCCGCGCCGGCGCCCGACCCTACGCCGCCCATCACCTACGACCAGACAGAACCATCATCATCATAATCATTTATTGCAACCAGGGCAATCAATTTTAAAAACTTATTTAGAGGCTAAAAATTCCACCCATGCCGGGATTCGAATCCGCGACCTCTGGCTAACCGTGCCAGCGCTCTCCCAACTGAGCTAATGGGCGACTCACCGGCATCAGTGAAATTTCGAACCTCTTTACAATATTCTCTGTATTACTACAGGCAGCGACATCTGGCTGAAGTAATTTGCATCACTTGCAGCCCCAAGTACCTACTTTTGCAGTTAGGTTTTTTACATTGGAATTATATTGCTTTACCCACATGATTATCTTCTTTTTTTTAATGCACTAAAAAACCTAACTGCAAAAGTAGGTAAGTACTTGGGGCTGCAAGTGATGCAAATTACTTCCATCGCAGGAAGGTTAGACCATATTCAACTACAGGGCCATGTCCGGGTTGGCGGAGGAACTTGGTACTTAATATTCAGGACATCATCGTGCAAGAAACGGAATTCTTATGTGACCACAGTAATTAATTTATTTGATAGCTGTGGACTACCTGGCAAAGAGCTGCTGTTCCTCGCTGGAGTATCTTCTTCTTCAGGCTATATTATGTAGCTGGGGTATCGCTGCAGGGTCTAATATGAGGCTTGGTGCAAAGGTGACGGGTGTAACTAACTAGACCGGTGAGAACTGACCTTGGTGCCGTTGACTCCCAGCTGGTTGAACCTTGCGAAGAGCTGCCACTGCTGGCTAGGGTCTTGCTGCTGGGTCTTCTTCCTAAAGTGCCTCTCCATGACTGGAGGTTGGCAGTCAGCTCTTTACATCGGTCTCTGTTCAATGCAATTCTGAACAGCTCCGCAACTGGATCTAATATGAGGCTAATTGCGGGAGTCTCAGGTAACTAACTAGTCCGGTGAGGACTGACCTTGGTGCCGTTGACTCCCAGCTGGTTGAACCTGGCGAAGAGTTGTTGCTGCTGCTGGCTTAGGCCCTGCTGGCTTACGTGCTGCTGGGGAGGCTTGCTGACGGATGTGCTCATGATGGCCGGGTCCATGGCGGTCCAGTCTGCTGAAGTAAAGTAAAATATCAACCCATTATGTCCCCACCGCGGGGCACGGGTCTCTTCCCTGAGGAAGGTATAGGCCATACTCCACCACGGGCGCCAAGTCCGGATAGGTGGAGGCTTGCAAGACTAGTGGCTAGTCTTACTGTCAGAAGTTTTCAAGCCGCCCTAAGACCTCCGACTTGGCTTAGCTACTAGAATGCTCTAAATACAGATTTAGAGCATTCCATGTGCTGCCCATCTGGGCGTATGAATATTTGTGCAAGCATGCAATGATTGAGGTGCGATGGCAACAGATGAGTTGCAATCTGTTGAAACAGATTTCCAAAATTCTTTCAACAGTAATTAGAATGGACCTCCAGCGTAGAAAAGAGCCCTATGTCTATAGGTAGTAGCGGGCACTGCTAGTAAGATATAAACATCTTACTAATGTGAGTTTGTGAACACGTTTGGATTACTCAATAACGGCTGAACGGAGTTCCATGAAACTTTGCATAAAGATACACAAAGACTTGGACATAGGGTACTTGATAAACTTTCTTGAAGCTATATTTTATTTTTATCTTAACCTTTTTTCAAGCTAAACTAGCCCACAGAAAAGGATAGCCAGAAAAGAAAAGGATAGATAGTACCAAACAAGTTGCGGGTTTCCTCACGATTAGCACGTGGTATTGCTACACGAATTACCCGAAATTAAGTAGCATAGTATAAGCACCAGTATAGAATAAAGAGAATGAGCCCGAAGATATTGCATTGCCATGCTACAAAAGAAACATATAAACAGTCTCTGTGGCAGTACGAAGTTCGCCGGAACTGCTAGTAGTACAATAATTGTAGGAAATTAACATTTACATACAGGCACATCATTGCTTCTGGCCCCACACGAGAATACCCTGTGTCGTGGGAACCAGAAACAGCGACATCACAAACATGTCATGTACGGTCAGCAACTACTGAAAGTACATTGACGCACGAGGTAAATTGCGCAAGTAGTAGCAGGAAATAAGCGGACGGCGCAGTTTACTTTTGCAATACATTAGTTTTTAGGTTTAGTTACAATTTAGCTCGCATATTAACCAACATTAACATTCAACAATAAACAGTGAAAATTTAAATAACATTTTTGATTGGTTCAAACAACCCTCAACAACTATAAGAACGAGTACCAGTCAGTTGACATCAGCACTTACTGTAGGAGTTTGGAGTATCTAAAGCTACTAGCCCCTACAACAAGTATTTTACCTTGCTGGTGGTGGGCGGGCCGAGGCGGGAAGGCGCTCACGTGGCCGAAGCCGGGCGGCGGCAAACGCGAACGTCTCACGCGATCCATGTTGTCCCTGGAATCGGAGATTTGCGTATTAGTTTTCTAGGACCACCTTTTCCTTCCTGTCCTTCTACGTCTCCTGAGAAAGCGTCAAGCGGCCTTGGTTGATGGTCTAAGGAAGCCTGACTAACCCGCTTGTATTCTACATGAGGCGCGTCTACATCATCTCAACTAGCGCCTTTTAAGTCTCTCGTTTTAAGTCACCCTTCCAGCGATGCAGAGATCCGTGCTCCAGCAGCGGGGACATACAAGAGTTGATATCGAAGTCTCTTGTGTAAAGCGCATAAAATCAAGAGCATACGCTTTGGTCATCAGTCTCAAATATCATAGTAGATCCTTCGTTACGATATTTGAGATCATTGCATGCGGCCTTATTTGATTTCCGAAGAAGTCCTCACCTGCTGTCTTCTGAGCATGACCTCAGTGTCCATAATTTCGGCGAGCACTTAAGCCGGCTTTTGACTACATATTTGATGTAATAAAATATATTATATTCTTTTTAATGCACTAACCCGGGCTAAAAACCTATTTAGAGGCTAAAAACTAAAAATTAGTGCATTAAAAAGAATATAATCATGTGGGTACAGCGATATCATTCCTATGTAAAACCTAACTGCAAAGTAGGTACCCGGGGCTGCAAGTGATGCAAATTACTTCAGCCAGATGTCGCTGCCTGTACATAATACAGAGAGTATGCAGGAAAGAGGTTCGAAATTTCACTGATGCCGGTAAGTCGCCCATTAGCTCAGTTGGGAGAGCGCTGGTACGGTTAGCCAGAGGTCGCGGGTTCGAGTCCCGGCATGGGTGGAATATTTAGCCTCTAAATAGGGTTTTTAAAATAAAATATTACATTTTGAGATATAATAAGTTATCGCTCGTCATAAATTTTGTACAAGACCGGTTAATACTGTGCTATAATATGAGCAATAAATTATTTAGTTATATATTAATCGGGTCTAATCGCGATTATTTATTAGGTTTATGTATGAGTATCGCGAATCATTAAGAAATACGATAAACAATTATATCTCAAGATGTAAAATATATTATATTACATGATACAAGTTGATGACACAAAATATAGTTTATAATATAGTGCGTAAAGCTTAAATTTAATTAGAAACACTATTTACTTTAAATTATGTAAATAAAACAGGTAACTGAAGTCGTAACTACTTATGAACTAGGGGTATAAAAATATACATCCACAACCGTTTCGTCCAAAGTAATAAAATATAAAAAATAAACATAAGCACAAAAATATATAAGAAAAAATATAATAGCTTGTGTTTTGCGTGCAAACATACATATATATATATATATATATATATATATATATATATATATATATATATATATATATATATATATATATATATATATATATGCACGCAAAACACAAGCTAAAATTAACTGGCGAGCAAACCGCCCATATTACATCCCATAGTGAAAAGCCGGCTTTACAATCTGCATGGGTAGTACGTATGAGCGTTTCAAATGACAAAAGTCACGACTTAGGTACATTGTCAAAATTCTGACATTTTAGCGGCACAAAACGGGTGACTCGTGCGTACTTAGACTGGGTTTCCTTGAAAGGGACGAAATCAAGGTCATCATTTGCCTTGGTTTACTGTCTATTATGATGATGTATGGTCTATTATGACTATAGGGAAGAGCGGGTTCATCATAAAGGAAAATTCTCGCCAGGCAGATCGTATGCCTGGGGACAGCCGGTCCAACGGTTATTCGTCGGACGTTATATTTATGAATGAATGATTGCCACAAACAAATATGCTCACATAACAATAGTAATAAAATAAATTGTGCGTATAAAGGCCTGCGTAGACGAAGGACTATCCCCCGGGTACATTATTGTCCGTCGTTATAGATCTCTTATAAATTGTATCGAGTAACGCACACGAGACAAAAAGTATCCCGTACAAAAAGTCCCTCAAGTTACCGAGGACCTCAAGAGACCGGACTGGACAAAATATCGGTGTTTTCTTTTAAAACGCAATTTCTTTTTCAACTTCGTGTAAATCACAACACAATGTAATCTCAGAATATTTGCTTCCATAGCGTACGCTTCACTCAATTTTCGGGGAACAAAATGACCGCACACAGTAGGCGTTGAGTCCACGATAAATACTCGGAGGACATTTTTTACGATTCAGGGACTTTCGTCCCTCGGGAACAAAAGTCCCTCGTCTGCGCAGGCCTTTACAATGATACTATTTCAGCGTTTGCTACGTCTTTGTATGGTATCTCGTGTGTAACCCTTTGCTTCTATTGGACTACATAGCGCGCGCAAAGAGTTCGTCATAATAATATGCTCGTCACAAGAAACCCCAAAAATCTAACCAACGTGCTAAGTAGACAAATGCTAAGATAATGCTAAGTAGCATTAAGCTCGCCTCGGTGCAAAATTATTATGCAATAAAGAATTTTAATAATAATAACATGCGTGATAATATTGTGTCTTTGCGTCTGCTTGTGGCATTATCTGCTCTGTGATTTCAAAAGCCGGCCTCACCCGCTGGTGTTCTGCATGAGTTCCGTCTCCATCATCTCGGCTAGCGCCTTCTGTGTCTCCTTGAAGGGGTCGAAGTCAAGGTCGTCGTCGGCGTCGCCGCAGGCGCGCGCCCCCCCCGCGCCCTGCCCCAGGGGCGGCTGCTGCTGCCCGCTGCTCATCCTGGAGTGAGGGCGAGGGCTTTTAATTTACTTTAACTCCATCTGCTCGGAATGACGTATTTTGATCCCTAAAGCTAGGGCCCAAAACGGGGTTGTTCCACTAATCCCCATTGAAAATCCCCATTGATGGGGATTTGTGAACTTTTTGTCCGTAAATCCCCATTGGCGTATCTTAGTATTGGCAATGGGGATTTGTGGACAAAAAGTTCATAAATCCCCATTGGGGTATAAAACGAAATATAAAGGACACATTAATTATGAATCACAAAGTACTTATTTTGTAATACCAATACCTACATTATACAAACACAGTTTTTCAACAATTTATAAAATCAGAGTTGTAATCATGAAATGAAAAGGTTTTATTCAAAGTAGCACAGAAACTGCGGCTTAATGAACGTACAATTCAGACTAGGTGTCCATTTCAAAATCTAGATAATTTAGGAGAAAAAATGGACAAAAAATCTCCTAACTTAGTATTTTCAAAAGTCCTTAATTAACATAGTTTACATAATTATTATAAACATAGAACTGATACATTGTACTGGCTTTAATTCCAGACCTCGTTGTCATCTAAATAATCCTTTATGTTATAGTAGCCCTTTTGGCACAAAGTGTGCTCAACATATTTTTTTAATCAGACATCCTTACCTAAATTGAACATGAGTTTCACATTTACTAAGTAAATCACAGATTCTATGTAACTAGGTATTACATTATTATGGGCATTACCTCCCAATGATGGCACAACCTTGCGCTATGGCGCTCATTAGGGGAGGGCTATGTCCAGCAGTTGACTAATATAGCCTGAAGAGGAAGAGGAGGTATTACATAAAAATCACATTTTCACCGTCATTGATAAAATCACACGTTTCTTATTAACTAAACTAAATCAGTTTTTTTTTACTATCTTTATTTACTTAGAAGCCTTGTTCAATGGGTAAAAGAGGACTTCATTCAAATATGGTGTGCATTTTGTCAGAGCCATCGCACTAATAATTTAGTCGAATCATGGAACAAACAAATCAAACATCGCGTGGTGAAAAAGAATCCTAATCTTATGAAGCTTCTAACTTCGTTGGCTGAAGATGCATTGTACTACGAAGTGCTTGCATTGCGGCTTACTCAAGTATTGACGTCCTCACAGTTAGGGAATCCTCACAGGGTAACTTTAAAAAAAAAATAAACCACTTGGGTTACAAAATCAGGATATATTTCAGAAATACAATAATTCACCATTTATTCATAATATTCGGAAATATAATCGATGTTTTCGGACAACCTCTCGGAACGACTGCCGAGGGCAGAATGGCCTGGCGAGCGTCCGCGCTACGCCTTTTATAACGTTTGGGTGGGGCGGACGACTTGTTGTATTCTAGTAAAGTTGAATTAAAAGTCAAGAGTTATTAATTGTGCTGTTGTTATACGAGTGTTTTAACACAAGGGAGCATAGGGATTACAGAAAGATCAATCCAAAGTATTAATCGCGATGTTTACATACGGGAGGTCCAATTGGAGCTTGTTAATGGCGAAATTACGATTGGCCATTGCTTGGAAAAATTAAGATGATTGAAATATAGAATTTAATTGACAATAAATATGTGATTTTATTAATGACGGTGAAAATGTGATTGTGTTGTAATAACAAGTTAATTCTATTAATTTTATATTAACGTTATTTACGTTAGTGTAAAACTAATCCATCATCTCTGATTTGATAAATTGTTATAAACTGTGTTTGTATAATATATGTATTAGTAGTAATACAATATAAATACTTGTTTCATACTAATGTGTTGTTCTTTATATTTGTTTTAAGTATATACCAATGGGGATTTCTGAACTTTTTGTTCACAAATCCCCATTGGCGTATCTTAGTATTGGCAATGGGGATTTGTGAACAAAAAGTTCAGAAATCCCCATCAATGGGGATTTTCAATGGGGATTAGTGGAATAACCCCCAAAACGAACTATTGCTATCAAATCAAACATGTATGGTAAGTATATAAATACAAAATTGGAAATCCAATTTTGAATTTATATACCTACCTACGCTAGCACGTTTTATTGAGATAACGAACCTCTTATTCACTCTTGAGGACTTGACCTAGATCTCTTACCCTCAAACAAACAAGAAGTTTAAACCAGAGTATGGAACTGCTTTGTGTCCGAAACTCGTTGAACAGAAACTTTTTGCTCTCTTCATGGAAATAAAAATTTGAATTCGGAAGGCCAATTTTTAATTGGATAACGTTTGCAACAATTGCATTAGCGCGCATTTAGTGTGTTTAATATCTTATTGCATTCGTCACGGGCGCAAAATGTTTTCGGTCTCGGTAGTGTTGAATCCCTCGCTCCTTCGGGACTCTTAGTTGAAGCCTTCGCTATCGCTCAGGTTTCAATTTCACAACCTCGACTCGCAAACTGTATTTGCGACCTTGGCGAACAATCTAATGTTATCTACTCTGACACTATAATACAAGGATTATAAAACTGAAAACCAAACTCTTATTTATGACGAACATTACGCACAAAACAAAAATAAAAAAAAAAGTTTTATTACGATACAGGTCTTGTATGGACACCAGTATCATAATTCATAATATAATATAGGTTGAAAAGAACGAGTCCGCGGCGACGCAACACGCATGCCCAATCGATGTTTGCGCCTCGGCGCCAACATTTTACATTTAACAAAACTTTTCAATATTTGGACCGAGTTTGGTTATGTTTTTTTTGTATCATAGTATGAGAGTAGATAAAGTAGCGTATGACACTGTACATAACTTGGTCTTATAACATTCGTGTGTTATAAGAACCCTTATTATGCAACAGTATCATAAACTACTATTACTGGGGCTATAAAAGGATGGAAGGTCCGTGGTTGCAGATGGAAAAGGACCGTAAGATTTAGCGTTTGGGTGATGGCCCCAACAGTGTGCAGCGGTGAAATGACAATGATGATACGATGGCAACTCATCCTCAGTTATCTTATAGTAAAATACACTAGTGAATAGGATAAAGTTCCTTAGTTATCCTTTAGAGCAGTGGTTCTTAACCAGTGGTCCGCGGACCACTGGTGGTTCCTGGAGGCATTCGAATTGATCCGCGAAACCATTATTGCGAAATAAAAATTAAATGAGTTGTAAACTTATTTGTGTTTTATTTACAGATGGATCAAACAATTCTTTTGTTATTTACATTTAGTTACCGAATGATACTAATAAACCAACTGGGTGGTCCCTGACAAGACAAAAATTTGGTAAAATGGTTCCTCATCAATCAATCATTTATTGCTGATTAAGTGTAAATAGTTGGTATACATTTTGTGGTAAGTTATTACTTAGTCACCCTTCACCCCCTGTCTAAGTGTAAATAGTCGGTATACATTTTGTGGTAACTTATTTATTACACAGTCACCCTTTACGGGTATTTATAAAATAGCAACAGTATTTCGAGTCGCTCGTAGCCCCGGCTGCTTGAATGATCTTGAACGATCACAAAGTTTAAGCAATATAGGGCGTGTTCAGTGGGAGATCTATGACTAACGCTAGTGGCATTTTCCGAGCGATTCTGTGCTTTGCAAGCCACGTTACGCAGTTGGTGCCGGCTGCCGTCGATAGATGGCAGTCGTTAAGCCAAGTCAGAGGCCTTAGGGCGGCTTGAAAACTTCCAGCCACTTGTCTTGCAAGCCTCTACCAATCCGGACCTAGCCCCCGTGGCCACTGTTTTACAATCCTCCACCAACCCGGACTTGGCCCCCGTGGTGGAGTATGGCCTAACCTTCCTGCGATGCAGAAAGAGAACCGTGCCCCTCGTCGGTGAGGACATAATGGGTTGATGATGAACAGTTCTTCCTAGTGGAGGTTCGTTATCAACCCTTGTATGTCCTCACTGCTGGGGCACGGGTCTCTTCCTGCATCGCAGGAAGGTTAGGCCATACTCCACCACGGGGGCCAAGTCCGGGTTGGTGGAGGATTGTAAGACAGTGGCGGGCCTTACTGTCAGAAGTTACCAAGCCACCCATAAGGCCTCTGACATGGCTTAACGACTGCCATTATATGACAGCCGGCACCAACGCCTTAACGTGCCTTGCGAAGCACGGAAGCGTTCGGAAAAATGCCACTAGCGGTAGTCACGGGACGCTCACCCATCCCGTACCTGACCGCGCCAGTTGTTGCTTAACCAAGTGATTGATTCCAATCACCCGGTTCGCCTAGGCCACGAGCGCTTCATGTATTGTCCATTGTTAATTGGAAAGTATTTTTAAGAAATAAACTATTTGTATGATGACCAGTCCTTCGTGGCCAGTGGAGGGCGGCGCACAAACCTGGTCTGCTGCAGCTCGAGCCTACAATATTTGTATGATGAGCAGTCCTTCCTAGAGGAGGGCGGCGCACTAACCTGGTCTGCTGCAGCTCGAGCCTACAATATTTGTATGATGAGCAGTCCTTCCTAGTGGAGGGCGGCGCACTAACCTGGTCTGCAGCTCGAGCCGCTGCGCGCTGAGCATGTGCCGCGGGTATAGCGGCGCGTGCCGCTCGTTCCGCTCCTCGCCGCGGCCCAGCAGCATCTGCCGCATCTGCTGCGCCTTGTGGAAGTCCGTGAAGAACTTGTCCATGTTCTCGGCCAGGTACCGCCCTTCCGTCTGCCGGGGAAACGTCCAATGCAGCCTGTTAGCTTTTAGAATACGCCTCTGCTACTGGCGGATAGAATCGTCCGTATAATAGAAATATCGGAATTAACAGTAGTAGTTAGACCTGAGATTTCCGCACTTAGTCTCATAGTTGGGCCACTGTATGTACGTAGCAAGCGCTGAGGTACGCTAACACCTCAGACACTAGGGTTTCCTCACTATGTTTTCCTTCACCGTCAGCGAGTAGTATTACTACTATAATTTCACAAATGTACATAACTTAGAAAACAAAGTCATTGGTACATGCCGGGGTTCGAACTCACGACCTCCCGATTGAGGAGCCGGCGTCCTACACAGCTCCGCTACCACCGCTCAATCGGAATTAAAAGTTTTATACAGAGCAGGAAGTATTATTATACTCGTGTGCTTTCGGCGAAAACCGAGGCCTACTCTAGAGCCCGCGGTATATTCTAAAAGCTAGCAGACTACGATATTATACAGTCATGTGAGATAAACATTTATGGAAGTCTAGTATATAGACTTTCCGAAAAAGTAGTCGTCGTGGTAAAATATAAATTTCTTGAAGTCGACAAGACTTTGTGAAAAAGTAGTCATTTTGGTGAAATATACATTTCTTGAAGTCGAGTAGACTTTGTTATTGTAAAAAAAAAACTGGACGTCGAGTGGACATTGTGAAAAAATTGTCATTGTGGTAAAATAAACTTCTTAGTAAAATAGGCTTCGTGGCCATTATGGACGTCATTATGGACGATTTATTTTATTATGAAGATTTTGTTCGACTGCGACAAAAATCAGCAGTTTCATATTAAAATAATACCAACGGTTACTTATCCACGGTTTATTTATTTTTGTTAGCATTATATTAACATATTTTATTTTTATTTAATGCAATTAATTGGACTTTGACGAAATCAGTGGATGAATTCTTAGAATAATTTGTGCGAAGTTTATTTTGACATGCCTGCATAATATTAGTGTGAAGTGTAATGTGATGTGATACCTAATTCAATAAAATAGCCTTCACTTCCACGGTTTTATTTTGTAATTGTAACACATCTCCTCAACTTTATAATCACAAAACGTGAATTTACAATTACGTCCTGACCAATGGTCGAGAATAAGAACGCCAAATATAATTAAATAGGTTTTTAAAATATAATTATGTTAATATGATTTTTTTCAAAGCTCTCATCGGCATAACTTTATTAACACAAATATAGAAGAAAGCTCAAGAATCATGATAATAACATAACATTTACATACAGGCACATCCATGCTTCTGGCCCCACACTAGGATACCCTGAGTCGTGGGAACCAGAAACAGCGACATCACAAACATGTAAACATCCAAGACCCGAGGTTTTTTTGTCCCCAGCCGGGGTTCGAACCCGGCTGGGGACAAAATAAACCTCGGTTTCAAAAAAAAAAGGTAGGTAGATGTGCTACCGCTGCGCCACAGAGGTCATCTCGGTTACACAGCCAACATGACTTACATTATTCTGCGATCCATCGAAGCCATTCATCAGCCCGTGCTGCATCGCTTGGTGCTGCGAATTCTGCTGCAACATCTGCTGCTGCTGCTGCATGAACGGCGCCATCGGGGACATGTGGGCCATGCCCATGGGATTGGACCCCATGGGATTAGACCCCATGGGGTTGGAGCCCAGGGCGCTGGCCGACATCGAGTTGACGGGCATGGTATTGGAGAGGGGGTTCATATTGCTGAGCTGGTTGGAGGATAAGGAACTGCCGGCGATCGAATTGTCTACGCGCATGCCGAATGGAAGCATATTGTGGTTCGGATGGTAATTAGCACCTGGAAAACAGAAGCGAGGTTTGAGTGGGGATGAGGTTGAAGTCTGCTTTCAATACTCAACAATTTATTGCATTCTACAAGCACATAGAGATGATATTTAAACCTAATAGCTGTAGATTATGCAACATATAGGAGGTTATACTTATAGGGGGTTTTTATAAATTAAGCCTATGTAATTTTAATATCTCAGAGCTGTATGCCATACAGGTTTTCTAGACTTCGACACCTTTAGCGGTTCACGGCGGGAGACACCTTTATAAACAAATATGTAATTAATATTCTACGGAACACAATCGCTCGTAACCAGATGAGGATGTTACATTACAAACATGAAAATACAGTGGAAATACCTAGACTGAAACCATTTCTACAAATTAAATATGGCGGCCTACTAAACAATTTCGATCAAAATTAGTTTCAAACACAAAGATGTTTTCAGAAATATATCCAAGATATTGCTTTGAAAATTTTACAAAGCTGGTGTCAATTGTCAGCGACTTAAACGCGTTAAGAAACACACAAATATGAAAACAAAAAGGAGCATATAAACTGACCTAATAAATCACTAGCGGCGTCCATTCCTATACTCTGCGCGGGCGCGTAGTGTTTGTGGTCTAGCGGGTGCTGCCGCATCAGCAGCTCGCTGCGGCCGCGCGCGCGTAGCGCCAGCTCCGACGGCTGCCGTTCACTGCACAATGGAGGCTTTTGAGACACTTGAACGCAACTACGAATCGTGCACCAAAATGACTGTCGATTTAACAAAATGTTAACGAGCGCGGATGGCTCGGTGCATCAGTATCGGTACCGACCAGCCAATTGCACTGTACTATGTTATTTTTCGGAACGGGATGGAGGAGGTCTACACTCAATTATGGGTGTCCCAAACAAAATATAAATAATTTCAAAGTCTATAATTTATCAATTTTAATCTATTAATTTATAAATGCATGTATTTTAATTTTAAAGTATCAATTCAATTTAATTAACTACTTATACATTGTAATGTAATCAATTCTGTTTGGGAAATAAATGGATATAATAATAATACTAATAATGTTATATTTCAAGTCTCTTATGTAAATCCGAAAATGGTGTACATGCAATAAAGGATATTCTATTTATCCATCTATCTATCTACATAATAGGCTAATTAACAAACTATAGTCCCTACGAAAAGTAGTGGTTAGGTCCGAAATATCGTCCTTTGTTACTTTTACGAAGCCTAACATTTAGCAGGCTTTCATGTGTTATTTCTTTAAAGAGGCGGGTCAAACTAGATGTGTGAAGCTTTCTCTTTGCCTCGACGTTTCGTAGGAATACCGCTAGGTTGGCGCCACCCGATCCTAAATAGCGCCACCATTGGAAAAACTCAAGTCGCGTCTTTGGAAATAGTGAACATATTGTAGTTTTTTTACAACCAACTGACAAACGTTGTGCGGAGACAACTAACGGCGAAGGGAAACATCGTGACGAAACGCATGGCTTGATTGTCTCCGCACGTATTGACCAGTCTTTATTGTGGGCTTGGCTGACTAAGCTGGTATAGGATGGATGGTATAGGTGCTGGGCAAGCCCACAAAAAACATGTCCCAGGCACTGTAGCAACCGAGTGGTCTCTTCACCCATCTAATGTGAATGGAGATGCCACTGGATGCTGCAGTATAAATCATCTCATTACGGCTTGATA
Source organism: Yponomeuta sedellus (assembly GCA_934045075.1). Lineage (NCBI taxonomy): Eukaryota > Metazoa > Arthropoda > Insecta > Lepidoptera > Yponomeutidae > Yponomeuta > Yponomeuta sedellus. The sequence continues at coordinate 8,256,522 of OW203746.1, read as the reverse complement.
TGGGAGTATGGAAAAACCACAATATATTAAGAGGCACATTGCTGGCAGTGACTGGATGAGGATAGCAATCCATCAATCAGTGTATCGTCTACTGCTGGACATAGGGCTCCCCAAAATACACTTCTTCCCTCTGTCCTTAGCCATTCTCATCCAGCCAATCGCACGCAGAGTAGGCGTCCTATTCTTGCATGCTAATCCTATAAGCTATACCTTAGATCTTTGACGGATTGTTTAATTTCTGATGTTATCCAGTATTTACCAGGCATAATTGAAATCAACTGTACATTAATTACCAGTTTAAAAATGTACACATACCTAATACATACGTAATACAGAGAGTATTGCAGAGGTTCGAAATTTCACTGATGCCAGAAAGTCGCCCATTAGTTAGCCTTTTAGCCTCTAAATAGGTTTTTAGAATACACATACCTGTACATATCCCGCTCCATCAAACCGTATCCATTGACCATTGGCTTCATGAGGTTGCTATCGACAAGATTCAACATCTCTCTGTGCCTCTGCATCATGAGGGCTTCATTATTTATGTGATTCAATAGGCTGTGCGTGTCGTCTTCAAGTAGACTGTGGTCACTATTGTCTAATAGGTCGTGGTTTTCTAAAAGACTGTGTCGGTCAGATTCTAATTCGTCTAGCTCGTTTGTTAGGAAGGTCTGCTGTTCGCTCTCAAATACTGAGCTCGAGCTGATCTGTTGCGCGTCGTTATCTATAGGCACTTCGTCTGTATCTGTGTTATTGCTACTGGTGGCACCGTTTCGTTTCGTCTTATCTGTGTTCTTGTTTTTCTTGGTGTTGTCCTTGTGTCTGGATTTGCCGCTGTCTGTGTGTGTGTCCTTGCCGTTTTTGTTTGTCGCCGTGTGGTGCTGTTGCTGCGTGGGGCTGCTCGGTTCTGAGGTGCCGTTCTCTTGTGACTTAACTGTGGACGGACGAGGCTTTGGTTAGATTGGAATAGCATTCACAAAAAAGCAATGAAGTATATTTTCCGAACACGTATCTTTCACAAGGTTCTGAAACCTAGTTATTCCATTGACGACCTCTGTGGCGTTGCGGTAGCGCATCTGCTTGCCATGCAAGAGGTCCCGGGTTAGAACCCCTGCTAGGGACAAAAAAAACCCCAGGTCTCGGATGTTTACATGTTTGTGATGTCGTTGTTTCTGGTGTGGAGCCAGAAGAAATGTACGGTCGCGATCTAAAAATGTTTATCAGTTTTCAAATTTGATTCTTTAGCACACTGTGTGCAGTAAAGTCTAAAATGCTATATCTAGGTACGTATTACTTTTTAATAGTTGTAGCATCGATTCTAACAAAAAGAGTATTCATGACGTTTTGATGATGAAACTCTCTTCTTTATTTAAAAGTTGACATAATTGAATTTTTTACAATGAAATAATAGAAATTGATTGTAAAACCATGGCAATTGATTGTAAAACCATGGCAACCTCGCTTGGGTGAATCTCTATTGCTTCTTCTATGCTCTATGCCTAATGTGCATGCAATTACCAACCTTAAGGTGGTAAACATTTTCAGACCGCGAGTGTATGTGCCTGTATGTAAATGTTACCTTATGTCTTCCCTCCCCAATTAATTAGATATTAAATTATTCGTCATAATCATTGTTAAAAGTGGCTACTTTGACCATTATGAGTAATAAAAACTACAATATAACATGCACAGGTTACGATGACTGAGCGCAACCGCTGAATATAACACACAACCACTGAGAGCTGGGGGTTTGAGGCTGGCTTGCTTGAGCATAGTGTACCCTAGCCGCTGACTAAATAATATTTATGCCACACCTGGCAATAAAGTGGCTTTTTCCGCACGCTGCGCGTACGGAACAAAGCCGCTTTCTGGCCAAGTGTAGACATAAAAAGATGTACACAACACGGGAGGTAATAAAGAAAGCTCTCGATCGCATATTTACGTCCCTCGCTTGCAGCTCGGGCCGCAAACTTCTGCGATCTCGGCCTTTCTTTGTATTACCACCCTAGTTGTGTAATGTACTATTATGTAATGTTATTAATGTAATATTTAGTCAGTGGCTATTGAAAGTAAGTCCTAGGGGTTAGGGGTTTACTTGCATGTACTTTTAAGTTTATCCTCCTCAATCCTGACCATAAAAATTACAATGGTTTTCTACTGTTATTTTCAAGGTCAATGTCACTTTGTTTTTTATGTATAATAATCAAGTGTATCTACTTCACAGCCGAGGACCGGGATTTGGGATTTACTTACAAGTAACTTTTGGTTGAGACATAACTGCAAATTTTCCTACATTATGTACATTAAAGTGTTCTCTATCCATCTGCCTAAGACACACCTGAGGGCTGGGGTTTGGGGCTGGCTTGTTTGGGCGGGGTGTCGGCGGGCGGGGAGCTGCCGAGACTGGGCCACGCGTCCTTGGCACTGCCGCTGCTGCTGCTACTTCCACTGCTGCCTCCCCCGTTCATGGACTCCTTTTTAGACCTGCCGAGAGTCGTTGCGGTCTTGAGCACACGCGTTTGCGAGTTCGCACATAGGAACGAATTTCCAAGGGCACTCCATGGGTTTTTGAGCGATCGACGAAGTTAGTTTGTCCTGTGGTTTCCGCACTTAGCCTCATAGTTGAGCCATTGCGGTCGACGAAATGTAACAAGGTATCTTAAGTTATCGTATCGTATAAGCAATAAGGCCGCCAATTGTACTTCTTCTTCAGACTATATTATGTAGTCCACTGCTGGACATAGCCCTCCCCTAATGAGCGCCCTGTCTTCAGATTGCCGCATCCAGCATCTGCCGGCAGTTTTTCGCATAAAAATAGCATACCAAGAACTGCTTACACTTAATAAACCATTATTACGTAAACCATCGTGCCAAAAATGAAAACGTGTTGAGATACGAACCAACTCCCTAGGTTGGATTCTTATTATCCTTCTAATTATACTCACTGGATTTTGAGGTCAAACAATGCAAGAACAGACATAAGATTTGTTCCACAATTTATGTACCAGACATAATTGTAAAAGAAACCAAACAAACCAAACACCAAACATAATACATGTAATACCAAACACTTGCAGTAAATACTGAACTTACAATCACGAAACCAAACTATACAAAAAATCATTTATGTATGAACTTGCGCGTGAAATAAGTTCACAAATTTACCTAATAAATCAAATAAATCAAAGTACAACATATCCAGACATCGTGAGACGGAGCCTAATTAATTATAGTGTTTGTGACTCACCTAGATGAATTGACTACGTTTATATGTGATGATGTGACCACTGTTGTCGGTATAAAGTTCGATTGGTTGCCTGCAACAGAAAACATTACACATTGAAGTAGAAAGCTTGTGTTTAGTACTTCGTTATACCATTGCTAATTTGTCTCGAAGCTATCGTCTCCGGACCGGATATTACAATGGTAGGTAATATCACATTACCTAATAATGGTGGGTTATGGTACCTTAGTAATACCTAAATAATGGCTACCTAATTAATAATAAATAATAAATAAATATTCATGGACATATTACACAGATCTCATTAGCCCTAAACTAAGTACAACTAAATGACTTGTGTTATAGGTGCTAATTCGACGATAGATTTAATACAAAAATACATAGATAACATCCAAGACCCGAGACAAACTAGAAAAGTTCGTTTCCTAGTTTGACCCGGCCGGGGATCGAACCCGAGACCTTCGGTTTTGCAGTCAGCGTGCCAAACCGCTGCACCACCGAGACCGACAAAATTAACATTACCTAAAGAAGCTACCTAAATAATGGTAGGGTACCTACCAAATGGTAACAAAATATTGAGGATATTATAATCATATTACAATTCCGCCTTATATATTTTATGTAGCCTACAAACGACACACTGCTGGGCACAGGCCTTCTCTCGTTGGGAATATTGGTTTAATTACCACGCATGCCCACCGCTTTTCAATTTCAAGCGCTGAGGTATTTGAGCACCTCAGACACTCAGGTTTCCTCCTAATATTGTAAATGAAATTTGTATTTGTTGGTTTGTTCTTGAAAAAACCATTGATTGACTTGATTTTTTGCATACTTAGCCTAAACTATGAATTCAGGCATATAAGGTCCGCAATCGTAGTGAAATAATTTAGTTTTACCAACCAAAAACAAAAGCTTGCCAATCTTGCACAAGGCACGTCAGACGTAGAGACCTCAGAAAATTGGGTATTTTTGGATAGAGTTGGTTATGGGAGCTGGAGACTACTCTTGCGTAAAGTTGGTTATATTGGCTGAAGATTGACATAAGCCAATTTTGCATGGAGTCGGTTGTAATAGTCTGGAGATTGACATAGGCCACTTTTGCTTAGAGTCGGTTATATAAGCTGGGGGTTGACATAGGCGACTTTTGCATAGAGTTATATTGGCTGAAGATTGACATAGGCCAATTTTGCATGGAGTCGGTTATAATAGTCTGGAGATTGACATAGGCCACTTTTGCTTAGAGTCGGTTATATAAGCTGGGGGTTGACATAGGCGACTTTTGCATAGAGTTGGTTACGTTAGTTCGATTTTGTCATAAGATTCTTTTCATTTTGAACTACAAAAACTACAATATTTGACAGTGAAAAATCTTACCATCTTTAGAACTGCCTTTTTCTGCATTCGTACTAGTGTTTCCTGAAAATGTAATTATAGAACGTCACGTCACGATACTAGATATACTGTAGGTATCCAAAATAAATGTAAACAAATTAACACGCGTCATAACATTGCCGCATCCTGATAGACGCAAAATGAACACTACATTTTGTACATGTAATGGGTCGCGACTGTTCATTAGGTTACCTTAATTATAGTGGTAAGGTCATTTACAATCGCGAATAAATCCCTTGAATGTATTCTATGTATGAGCATCGCGAGTCTTTAGAAAATAGTAGTTAAATATTTTCAAAGAATATGCGCTGCTATGGTACGATATGGTATGGTATGGTAAGAATACCTGGTACCATGGTTTTTGTACCTTTCTTTTTGTTTCATTTCACGTGTGCAAAATAAAATATCCTTATCGTAACTATGTATGAGCAACGAGTAGACATGCGCAAAACGGTACCCTATGAGAACATGCCACATGGCATGGCATTTCGTACCGCGCCATATGGCATTATAGCAGTGCGCAGTACGCGGAACATGGCCTACCTGAGATGTCCCATTATGACTCACGAGGGCCATGTTTAGAGTCATTGTCACTATGCCTACACTACGTAGCCCGTCTGTATTATCAATTATACTTAAAATAAGAGGCGGTGACAAGGAAATGTAGGCCTTATCAAGAACGTATTGATTTCAAAACTCTTTACCGGCGAAATAGAGACAGCGGAATCTCGTTCGCGGCGAGTTCACTCGCATAATTACTCGAAGTTTTACGATGCCGACCGACGGACATCCGAACATCGAAGTAGGATAATAATTTGTGCAAAACAGTATCCTATTAACAAAGCAATAATGTACCCTCCCCAACCGCCGAGCGCTTTGTGCGATGCATGTGCAAGGACATAGCAACGATTTGCCGCGGCCGGCCGCGACGTACTGATGATGCCATAAGTCATGCCAAATTTTTCCGCGTTATGGGTACTGATCCAGTACGCGGTCGTGATATAACGCGTACTGCATAACTCGCAGCACTTACACATGTCTAGCAACGAGCATCACAAATCAAAACAAAATACTAGTAAAAAATATAAAACAGAATAAATATAAAATAGAAAAAAACTAAAGAATTCAACTGTCCACGGTGGACAACAATTCGTGTATTTTTTTCCTTTGCTCTGTTTTAAAAGGAAGCTAAACTGGATAAACCTACGTTTTTACTTTTTACCTCAGTTGAGATTTTCATTCACAATTTTCAATTTGAAAACCTTCTCATTCTAAAAGGGCGAATAAGCAAAACGGAACTGAATCGTAGTCGCATATCCAAGCCCACATTGAATGCTTTGTTTTGGTTTGGACCATTCTGAGTGACAGATTCGAATGAATATTTCTTCATCTGCCATCACAGATACAAATATGATTTTGATTCTGTGATTGCTCAATGACCTGTTGCAGTGAGCAATTTAATGGACGAAATATTTTTTCTCGAAAATTACAAGTTATAAAAATTAAGAAAAAATGTATTCCTGTTTCGTGACCGATCATATCCGTGTTCTAAAAGAAACTTTCTCGATTCATGACTCGAGAGTATTGTCCAATAGCCGTTTACAGGTCAGACTTCCAAGTCAGCCTTCTACGCTTAGCAGTAGGGTCTTCAATTTAGGCAGGTACGGAACAGCCGGTCACCTGTAGTGCTGGGTTGCTTGTCGTCGGTCCGTTGCGGGCCAGCCAGAAGCGCGTTGTGCAATTTCCGCTCGTAGACCTGGTGCAGGCCCGCGTGCATCTCCTCCTTCGTGAACGACGCCTTTGGATCACCTGGGGAATTGCGTCAATGAAATCTTCTATAATCTATAATATAAAAATGAATCACAGAATGTGTTGGTAAGCGTAAATCTCGAGAACAGCTGAACCGATTTTGCTAATTCTTTCTTTAGAATGTTCCTTGAAGTACGAGCATGGTTCTTACGGAGAGAAATAAAAAAAAATTAAAGAATCGACTGTTAGGCAGTATGAAATTCGCTGGGTCAGCTAGTATAATATAAAAATGAATCTCTGAATGTGTTGGTGGGCGCAAATCTTGAGAGCCGTTGAACCGATTTCGCTAATTGTTTTTTTTAGAATGTTCCTTGAAGGACGAGGATGGTTCTTACGGAGGGAAAAATTCAAGAATCGACTGTTAGGCGGTACGAAGTTCGCTGGGTCAGCTAGTTAGGAATAAAAAAATATTGTTAACATAAAATTTTGTAAATTTACCATTTTTTTAGGTACTGTTGCAGTTTTATTATACAATTATGTTAGGTATTATAAGCCTTACACCATCTAAAAAAAATGCTTCCCAGGAACTGCAGGGCCCAGTGGTTACTTCACCCTTCTAGGGTGAGTGAAGGTACTACTGGACGCTGTATAATCATTTCATTCTACTTCTACTTCTTCTTCAGGCTGTATTAGTCCACTGCTGGACATAGACCTCCCCTAATGAGCGCCATAACGCAAGGTTGTGCCATCATTGTGGGATAATGCCCATAATCCCCACGCTGGGCATGCGGGTTGGGGATCTCAGTTTGGTGGAATTGTACTGCAGGGGGCGCTGCTGCCCACCCCCCGGTTTGTGTCCCTTAGTCGCCTTTTTCGACACCCACGGGAAGAATTGGGTTGGTGCTATTCTCTAGGCCGACACCACACAGCATCATATCATTACGTAGACGCAAAGGCCAATGAATGTATCATTCGTGTGTCCTGTAAGTAAATAAATAACGTAAGTATCAAAAAGCTCGAAAGCAAGGGGCCTCCGCCACTCACCTAGTTCGTGCAGATACATGCAGTCCGGCTTGGGGCACGGCTGGTTCTTCATGAAGTTGGCGCAGTACTTGGTGGTGCCGAGGGAGCCCTTCAGCACCCGGCCGTCCAGCGTCACGTTGTTGACGCCCTGGATGGCGCGGAGTGCGTCCGCCGACGTCACGTACGTCACGTACGCCGAGGCCGACGGACCCTGCGGCCGGGGCTTGGTCAGGGGTATTGATGCACTAGTGCCAACGAAAACTTAACACCGGCTAAGCTCGCTACTCGCTATTGTTACTAGTACCAGCAATTGACAATTTTTCAAGACCTAACGGGGCGGCTAACGGCCTAACCCGGACGGCCGGGGCTTGGTCAGGGGTATTGATGCACTAGTGCCAATGAAAACTTAACACTAGCTAAGCCCGCTATTATCACTAGTACCAGCATTATTGACAATTTTTCAAGACGCGGCTAACGGCCTAACTCGGACGGCCGCGGCTTGGTCAGGGGTATTGATGCACTAGTGCCAACGGATACTTTACACCGGCTAAGCTCGCTATTGATACTAGTACCAGCTATTGTCAATAATTCAGGGCGCGAAGACAACACGCCCGAAGTCTAGTCGAGCCCGACGGACCCTGCGGCCGGGGCTTGGTCAGGAGTATTTATGCACTAGGGCCAACGGAAACTTAGCACCAGCTAAGCCCACTATTGTTACTAGTATCAGCAATTGACAATAATTTTTCAAGACCTAACGGGGCGGCTAACGGCCTAATCCGGACGGCCGGGGCTTGGTCAGGGGCATTGATGCACTAGGGCCAACGAAAACTTAACACCGGCTAAGCACGCTAATGTTATTAGTACCCATTATTAACAATTTCTCCGGGCGTAGCCCCTTATGTTCCTAGTTAAATCCAATATTTGACTACATAAGTTCGTGATCTACGCATAAGCCGAGGGTTCCTGCGACCGGGGCTTGGTCCGGGGTCATCATCAATATTATCAGCATACCGCCGCTCACTGATAGATCTTATTGTTTAAAAGCCATTGCCATCCATCCATATAAATTATTTCTCTCTCTCTCTCTCTCTCTCATATAGTCCTCGGTCAGGGGTATTGATTAAATCTTGTCAATATACCCAGGCAGGAGAAGCTAACACCAGCAAAATCAAGGCCCACTAGGCTACAACGCCTGTTTAGTGTACTATGTTATGTAGTCAATATTATGATCATAGTTAAGTAAAAGTTGTTTGTATTACCAAAACTCTCCAATCGCGAAAGAATTGTTGTAGATCGATATTCCGTCGTGACTACATTATTCGTCTCTGCAGTCATCACCGCGATAATACGAGTAGATTATCAGAACAATGAGTAATGAGTATCTATAGTATCGTAGAATGAGTACATAAATACGGGCAGGTTTGCACGTGTGTGTGATAGCTGAGCCACCGTGATTGTGTGACGTCATTTCTCTCCTCTCGAGTCACTGCTCACAAGTTGTTTATACTGCTCACAAGTTTCTTCTTTAAGTATTCAGTAGAATAATAATGAGTTGTACACTACATGTAACTACTACTACTAATAACTTGTCCTTGTCACAAACTAGGATACCCTGTGGCACTGTTAGCAGAAAAGGACATCACCAACATAATGTTCTGTACATCGTCTAGTACACTAAGCACTGGTAGTTTAGTGTTTTCAATAGTGTTTGCGTTCTAATGAGATTCGTGGCAACTCTAGAGAACACCCGCAACTTTTGTACTGTCACAATTTTTAATAAAGTAAGAATAATTGAGGAAAAGGTAGCGTAAGAGATTTATGGCGTCTTTTGTTTGCGAAGGATTCCTTTTGGGGCATTGAGTCAGCAAGATTGAAGGAATGAACGAATCACGACTGAATTAAAGAATGAATGAAGAATAATTGAGTGAGACTCACCTGTGAACCAGCATACGTCGTACTTTGGTTTATGACTACTTTGTGAATTTTGCCATATTTGCCAAAGTACTCCTGACGTTTGAGGATCTGAAAAAAGAATAAAATAACAATGACGATTATTCGTATCACATCTAAAGAAGTCGCATCAAAGAAGACCAAACGACAGAATAGAGACTTACTTTTATTGTACAGAGACTTGTAAGACAGTGGCGGGCCCTACTGTCAGAAGTTCTTAAGTCGCCCATAAGGCCTCTAACATGACTTAACGACTGCAATTACATGACAGCCGGCACCAACGGCTTAGCGTGCTTCGCGATAAGTGACTCTACAGGTTCCCTTGTGACTCTTTTGGCTTTACAGCGACTCTACTTGGACGCTATCGAAATTATTCCCATGCTGCTTGTTCAAGCAACCACGGCGAGCTGTGAACCTGTGACCTCGGGGTCGGCGAGCCGCACCGGCAGCCTCGAACCTCGAACACGAGGCTGTTCTATACTAAGCGCACGTTGGCTTGTTTTATTTCTAGCTTTGTTTTTTTTTGTCGCTAATGTCTCCACATTTTAGTTACTGTCACTAATCTCTAGTGATTCTATAGACTGGCTAGACTAAGGGGTCGCTAGTGACTCTATTGGCTTTCTAATGACTCTATATATTTTTGTAATGCACTAACCCGTGCTAAGGACAAATTTAAATACCAATTTAGAGGCTAAAATTTTAGTGGAATTTTAGCCTCTTAATAGGTTTTTAAATTTGTAATGACTCACTTGGTCACTATTAAATGTCTTCACACGCTAAAGTTCGCCATTAGTTCTACTGACTACCTGCGCACCTCAGGGCCGGTAGTATCCAATGCCTGTATGGTTCGCTAGAGACTCTAAAGGGTCTTTAGCATCTCTACAGGTTTATTTTTTTACTCTTTTGGCTTTACTACTTAGACGCTATCGAAATTATCCCCATGCTGCTTGTTCTGGCAACCACGGCGGGCAGTGAGCCTGCGTACCTCGGGGTCGGCAAGCCGCACTGGCAGTCCCACAACGAACACGAGGTTGTTCTGTACAACGCGCACGTTGGCGAGCGCCCGCCGCGACTCCAGCGTCTTGTTCCGCCGCTTCTGTTCGCGCGCCTTCTTCTCCGTCTTTATCGCGGCCACCTGGGTGATACAAAGCTACGGTTAGTACCGATATACACAGTTTTACAGAACGATCCGATGACACTTAATGGAGTTCTTCTACTCGGCAATACGATAAAACAATTTGATTTACTTGAAACCACTACTGTGTTTGTGGCTGTGTGGTGTCGGCCTAGAGAATAGCACCAACCCAAATTATTCCCGCCGGGTGTCGTAAAAGGTGACTAAGGGAAACAAACCGGGGGGTGGCAGCAGCGCCCACAGCAGTACAATTCCACTAAACTGCGATCCCCAACCGGCATGCCCAGCGTGGGGATTATGGGCATAACCCCCCAATGATGGCACAACCTTGCGCTATGGCGCTCATCAAGGGAGGGCTATGTCCAGCAATGGACTAATATAGCCTGAAGAAGAAACCACTAGTTATCCATAAAGGTTGATTATAGTAGGAACAATCCTCCACCAACCCGGACTTGGCCCCCGTGGTGGAGTATGGCCTAACCTTCCTGCGATGCAGGTAGAGACCCGTGCCCCAGCAGTGGGTACATACAAGGGTTGATAACGACGATAGTAGGAATAACACTTGCTGACAGTGAAGCAAAACATCGTGAGGAAACATTAGTGTCTGAGGTGTTCAAATACCTCAGCGCTTGAAATCGCCAATTCGCGGTGGGCACGCGTGATAATTAAGCCCATAATCTCTCTCTGGGAGAAGGCCTGTGCCCTGCAGTGGGACGTTTATAGGCTACATATAAAAAAACCGATCCGTTAAAGCCTGTATCACAAATGCAATCCTCCCAGCCCATCCTTTCTTTTTTCCTTAAACGGATACACGTAAAACAAACACTCCCCTCTCACACAACCACAAGATACACACGTAATCACGTCTACCTCTCTCTCATCTCGGCTCCTGCGCATACGTATTGTTCGATGCACCTATAGGTACATCACACTCTACAAACTAAATTGTGATTTATATTCTTTTTAATGCACTAATCCGTGCTAAGGACAATTTTAAAAAACCTATTTTGAGGCTAAAAATACACTTCAGAGTGCTTAGTGCGAGTTTTTTTACTACTCAATCGCGTTAACGTAAACTCAAAATTCTATGGCATCGAGGAAGCGCCACCTAGCGACAAGTATGGAAATTAAAATTGCTGAGTGCGAGTTGTAATGGTTTACGTTGAGAAGTGAACACGTTTACCAGCCGAAACACGAATAAACGCGAGTACGAGTTGTACTGTGACAGCGTTTTGCCAGTTCGAACGGTTAACTTACTCATACTCACTACTCAATGCTCGATTAAGGCGGTAGTAAAGTTATTCGATTGGATGTGTCAAACTGGTACTAAGCACTCTGTACGTAATACAGAGAATATTGTAGAGGGGTTCGAAATTTCACTGATAAGCCGGTAAGTCGCCCATTAGCTCAGTTGGGAGAGTGCTGGCACGGTTAGCCAGAGGTCGCGGGTTCGAGTCCCGGCATGGGTGGAATTTTCAGCCTCTTATTTATACTACATATTTTTTTCGAATATCGGTACCTTAATTTATTTAAATCATAATAGTGTATATTTGAAATCTAGCAGTACTGGAAGTTCACATCGGATATACAGTTTTTATCACTAGTTCAGATGAAAATGACACCAAAAAAGCTTTATTGTAAAACGGCTACATATGTATCTACTATCATGATCAACCGTTTTGTATGTCCCCACTGCTACAGACCCCACAGGTCTCTTCAGAAGTGTGTATTGGGATTAAATGGGTTTGCTTTAGGCTTCTCGTGTCCTGCCTGGTCCTTACCTGCTCCTGACTGAGCGGCGTGAAGTCTGCCGGGTTCTCCGGGTAGGCCTTGCGACACGCCGGGCAAAGCCCGTTGTCGCCTTCCCGGATTCGATTCCAGCAGAACCTGCATATCTGCGGAGGGGTTAAGAGCAGTAAGATCGCAGAACATACAACGTGTATATAAAATAACGTTTAACTTGAACACACTTGAATGCGCGTGGATATTTAAATTAACCAGGGCTATATATAACAATCAATACATTGACTGAACGACATTCACACATTCCAAGAAGTCCTTCTGTTGTTGAACAGATTCAATAGGAATCGTCCACGTAAACACATGAAAAAAGTAGATCAGCGATCCGAATTGTGCACAGTTTCGTCCAACATGCAGAGATAAAGGGGATAAATATATTACCTACAAGCGAATTGGATAAACAGGATTCTACGATCCAGGAGCCATATCCTGGAGGATCCTGTTTATTCATGTGAAGACTTCTAAAGACAGTAGAGGTACTTGGCAAACCACGCTATTTTGTGGCACAACCACCGATTTCGAGCGACCTTCTTTAACTTCGTCCGTGAGCTTACTGCGCCCGCGATTAAACTCACTAAACCAGTGAGTGATACACAGTCGTTTTTGATGGAGCTTCACCACCAAAAGTCGAAGTTAATTGATCTACGCACTGTTGTTGCGTTAAACCACGTCGAAAATCGTAATAAATCATAGCACGAATATTTTCACGAGTGAGTTCCATTTTTTCAGCGATATGACATTTTAAACCAAACAAAAACAAAACACTAACTGTATACAGGGCGTCCCAAAGTTATGGGCCATGAAGGGAAAGTACCTTAAATATCGTAGATAGGGTATTTTGCTGAAAGAAGACTTTATGTTATTTTTAAAAGTTAGTAATTCTGCATTCTGACAGTAAGGCCCGCCACTGTCTTACAATCCTCCACCAACCCGGACTTGGCCCCCGTGGTGGAGTATGGCCTAACCTTCCTGCGATGTAGGAAGAGACCCGTGCCCCAGCAGTGGGGACATACAAGGGTTGATAACGATAACGAATTCTGCATTCAAAGATTTTCTAAAAATTACTTGCCTTGTCTGGGAATCGAACCGACTTAAATGTAAAAAACACTCCTACTTTTATGATGCCAATCGAAAGAATGACCAAAAACTAATAACTCTTCTTAAGTAACATAGTATTTTAGAAGAAAGGAACAGCGTGAAATTAATCATTTGAATTAAATTAAAAACATACATGAAACTGCCGGTAGTCAATTAAGTAAGTATTTTCTTGTAAATTAATTAATTAAATGCTCAAAATGTGATCCCTCTTGTCTTACGCAAATCGCCAATCTTTTAATGAATCCGCTGCCTGTTGATTTTCATTTTTCATTTTCAACTTAATTGACTCTGCAGTTTCATGTATGTTTTTAATTTGATTAAAATTATTAATTTCACGATGTTCCTTTCTTCTAAAATACTATGTTATTTAAGAAGAGTTATTAGTTTTTGGTCATTCTTTCGATTGGCATCATAAAAGTAGGAGTGGTTTTTTTTACATTTAAGACGGTTCTATTCCCAGACAAGGCAAGTAATTTTTAGAAAATCTTTGAATGCAGAATTACTAACTTTTAAAAATAACATAAAGTCTTCTTTCAGCAATATACCCTATCTACGATATTTAAAGTACTTTCCCTTCATGGCCCATAACTTTGGGACGCCCTGTATAAGAGAAAAATATTAGGGGCCAGTATTTGAAAAGAACGAATTTGACCATGGAGGTCAGACATTGCGTTTAAAATTATTGGAATACCAGTATTTTTAGTATAGTCCTGCATAATTTTTATTAGACATTAAATTCTACCTACAATAAGTTGAAGTGACAATGACATACATTTACAAAAATTACATAAAAAATACCATAACTATAAAATTACACTAATTATAGTTATATTCGTGGGACAAAAATATTTTTGTCCCACGAATTTAAAACGTCTATAATTTGGTACAAGAATGTACAAAACTTAAATCTGAACAGAAAAGTGAAGTTTTACTTAAGACTAACATACTCGTATCAACAACAACCAGGCGTGCTCAATCAAGGTTAATGCATACCTTATGTGGAATGAATTACAAGTATAGGGAAATAGTATTTCTCTGAGAGACAATAACAAACATGAAAGACGGTCTAGACCTTGAGTCTTTGGCTTTGGTACAGTCGACAGTGAGTGCACTTTCCAACAAAAAAATGTCGATTAGCCGTTGATCTGTTTTTTAACTTAGAAAGAACTTATTTCTGTAACATATATAGTTACAGAAATAAGTACTTTGTAAGTTAAAAAACCGTCATCAAGAAAATAAGAGTTGGATTTTCTAAAGTATTTCATCAACACATATAGACCAAATTTGTTTAGGATCACCCTTGAGATACTGCCTTTCTAATACGGGCCACGTGGTAATATAGTATCGCTGAAAATACCTACATCATCAAATAAAATAGAAACCAGTTTTTCAAGTTGATTAAAAATGCAAAAGCTGAAAATCGTTTCTAATATTATCTAATCACAAGTTCTCTAAAAGTCCTAAAAATCATCTATCAATGATTGCGAGACTGTAATGACACTTAAAGTAAATAAGGATAACATGTCCCTGTCTATTTCAGAGATAAGCTTTCCTTGGTACCTGTTAAAGTTTCGTGTACCATAAATAGTTTATTAATGTCCAGTTGAAGGTCCGCAGACCCCGACAGAGACAATTTGAACTGTTTTTCCGGTAATTCTCAGACTATAATTTTTCATCGTGCCCTGCGTATGCGGCACCTGCATTCAAGGAGGACCTAATGATTGCAATTGATAACGCAGTCAGCGTCGCAAAATTCTGAGCCGCAACTGCTTAATAAAGACTGGAGCTCTTACTAATAAACCCCGTATAAGCCTGATATTACAGTGTTTTGTTCACGTCATTTGAATGTAATTTTCAGTTGGAAGAAAAGAGACAAAACACTGCATAGTTATACAATACTTACACCAAGTTTATTAGTAAGGCTGTTACTTGTTTTAGCTTGTGAGCCTGAGGATGACTCGTGTTAGGGGCGAAACGCGTCGCGCATTTTTTCATACAAGTATTGGTGTCGGTGGTGGTGTGTTTGTGTCTTGCTTCTGCTTGAAAAATTGGGAGGGGGGGGCGGTGCATTAACTAACCGCATGGTGCTTGTGGGATGTTTGGCGGAATTTAGCAAAGGAACGCCTGATTCCATACAATACTAGTTTTGCCATCGACACGTTAAACAGAAGACTGACACTTTTAACAAAAACGATATGTTAAAAAAGATTTTAAGTTCCAATGGTGCTTCATTGAGCCCCTTAATTTAATAATGCGTAGTTATTATGAAAGTTTTAGCGCAAATGCAGTGACTTACTTGGTATCCGCATGTGCACGGGTAGAAGTGAAGGTCGTCGACCTCCAGTGGTTCCATGCACAGTGGACATTCCACCTGGTGACAAAAAAAATAACACACAATTAAAAAAAATAACGCAATTTTTTTACGTAGCCTTAAAACGTCCCACTGCGGGGCAAAGGCCTTCTCTCAGAGAGAGAGAGTAGGGCTTAATTATCACGCGTGCAGACCGCAGATTGGCAATTTCAAGCGCTGAGGTATTTGAATACCTCAGACACTCAGGTTTCCTCACGATGTTTTTCTGTCAGCGTCAGAAAGAAAGGCTTCCAAAGCTGTGGTAGTTTTTTTCAAGGAATCGCGAATTACGGCAATTACGTTTATGTAAAAAAATATGGTAAATACAGAAGCAACATGTAAAACAATGCGCAGTTAGGTTGCCGCGGGTTTGATTCCAGCAGGGTGCTGTCTTTCGATGGCACAAGTAAAAAAAATATTTCCATATGCACACAACAATCGATTGACTTAATCTCAACAAGTTCATTTCATTTCAAATTCCTTTATTTAATCATCAACATAGGTGCAACTAACATTTACACAGTAAATATTAATTGAGGCATATAGAATCAAAGGCTGCTAAGTGCCATACTAATAAGTATGGCACTTAGCAGCCTTTGATTCTATATGCCTCAATTATTCCTTAATCTAACTACCTAACATTTCACCATTATTTAAAACTATATGGAAATTTGTGGCATGAAACATGAAACACAGTATTAATTTGACAGTAGGTACTCACTCCAACAAAAACCATACATAATATGCGGGCTTAGAAAAGACGCATTTGTTCATGTCAACATTAAATAGGTTTTTAAACATTAATCTCAACAAGTAAAAGGCGACTAAGGGACACAAACCGGGGGGCGGGCAGCAGCGCCCCCTGCAGTACAATTCCACCGAACTGCGATCCCAACCCGCATGCCCAGCGTCGGGATTATGGGCATTACCCCCCAATGATGGCACAACCTTGCGCTATAGCGCTCATTAGGCGAGGACTATGTCAAGCAGTGGACTAAATATAGCCTGACGAAGTAGAAGAATCTCAACAAGCAAGGCTGCGATGTTTGTACGAGTACAACCCGTACTTCTTTTCTGCGCTCATGTCTCTTCTGTGTGGCCGCCGGCTTAAGCTATCAGTCGATTTTACTAGGAATTTACACGCGCACAATGTACAGTCCGTTAGCTATTAGAATATACCTCGGCCACTATTATTATTACATACATACATACATACATACATACATTCATACATACATACATACATACATACATACACACATACATACATACATACATACATACATAAATACATAACCTCACGCCTGTATCCCAGAGGGGTAGGCAGAGACCAGGGACTGCCACTTGCCACGATCCTGACAGATCACCTTCGCTTCATCAACATTCATAACATTTACATACAGGCACATACATTGCTCCTGGCCCCACACTAGGATACCCTGTGTCGTGGGTACCAGAAACAACGACATTACAAACATGTAAACATCCAAGACCTGGGGTTTTTTTTTGTTCCCAGCCGGGATTCGAACCCGGGACCTCTTGCATGGTAGGTAGATGCGCTACCGCTACCAACTACCAACCGCTATAAGTCAGTTTATTATAATACTTTATTGCACACAAAACATTAAATAGGACATTACATAAGAAATAACATGTACAAAGGCGAGCTTATCTCTGTAAGAGATTTCGGATACTATCGGATAGAATCGGATTTTCGTGTAACATCGGAACTAATACTTTACATACATAACTTTTTAAAATAGTGAAGAAAAGTTACAGAGCAGGAAGTAGAATTACACTCGTGTGCTTTCGGCGAAAACCGAAGCCTACTCTAGAGGCCGAGGTACATTCTAAAAGCTAACAGACTGTACATGTTATAATATCAAAATGCTAAGTAGGTTCTTACGAACGTGTAGAATACAGTCGTACTGGGAACTGGATGTTTTTGGAAAGTGAAGGTAAACAAATGAACTGAAGCAAACAGTTTTATGCAATAACATTTGCATCACTACAACGTATGGACGGCCGCTCGATCGACCCACTCTTCTGATGCCACATATAGGCCTATCGTAATACTATCGGCAGGATTTTTGTATAACACAATCAATAAGTTATTACTTTATTAGATATATAATATACATATACCAATTAAATTAAGAAAATATAATTTCTTACCTTAAACACATTCGTAACTTAAATTATTTTGAAACAAGAGTAATTTTTATTAGCACTTAAATAATTATTTAGAAAGATAGATAGAGATCACTTTATTGTACATAAAAATGGAAATTACACAGATATTTCTTAACCTGAGAGTACAGACGGCGGCCTTATCACTAAAAGTTATGTCTTCCAGACAACCTTTGGATGGCTATATTAGTCCACTGCTGGACATAGCCCTCCCCTAATGATCACCATAGCGCAAGGTTGTGCCATCATTGAGGGGTAATGATAATGATCATAATCCCCACGCTGGGCATGCGGGTTGGGGATCGTAGTTTGGTGGAATTGTACTGCAGGGGGCGCTGCTGCCCACTCCCCGGTTTGTCACCCTTAGTCGCCTTTTACGGCACCCGCGGGAAGAATTTGGGTTGGTGCTATTCTCTAGGCAGACACCACACAGCAATATGTATAAGTAATAATTCGAAAAGATTTTATATCTACATTAAATAACCAAACATAGTTGTTTATAAAGCACATTTTATATAAATACTAGGGTAGAAAGAGCAGTGCCTCATAGTACATATATTTACTTAAAAGGAGGCTTCTGCAATGTTCTGTAGGTGCACGTTTTTTTGGAATAAAAGCATTGTTATTATATTATTAATTATATAATAACCGATCCTGGCTGAAAATCAGTTTTGCTAGTGCAGAGTACACACCGGGGATACACACTGAGTCGTCGACCCTTTTTGTTGCCACGGCGACACATTGTTCCCATTTGTATGGCTCTGTTTTTGTTGTTTCTTCACATTTCTGCTGTCATTACGTAGATTATGTTATTTGTGGTAATCTAAATGAACATTTTCTTCGTTCCTTCTACCATTTGTAATCATTTGCTGTACTTGATTTGGAAACTAACAAAATAAACGAGGTTCTCCATTCTTCCCATAGCCTGACTATTTGCTCATCCTAAAATCTTCTCCTCAAAACTCCTCCCCACAGTACCAAATTTTATGGCCCCTCTTTCACGGTTCAAGCTGTCCGTTTATGGAATGAGCCGCCCATGGAAGTGAGAAAAGCAAAGTTCTTGGCTTGTTTTAAGGCATTGGTGAAATCCCACTACCTCACTGCTTAAACTTGGAAACTGTTGCTTAAATGTATTTAATTATATAAGTATTTGTTTTGTAGGTATCTCTGTATATAATTATTTAAATATATATACTCGTACTTTATACATACAGTACGTAATTAAAGTACTCACATTCGCACAATCTTTAGCTACATGGTATACACATATCTTCTATTTTATTATTTATGTACATGCACCTACCGACTATATTCCTCATGCAATCCACTCCATACAAACGTTGTCTGGAGGAGATCGCTCTAAGCGATAAGAGCGCTAATTGTATATTATTACTTAGATTTAAGAAATAATGGTATTTCTTAATGATTCGCGATACTCATACATAGTTATATATTAAACGGGTCTAAGCGCGATTATTTATTAGGCAAAACGTAATTACCTTATTTAAGAAATCATGGTTGTATTCTTTTTTCTAGCTATGCATTAAAGTGTTCTCTATCTGTCTACACATTTTTGTATTCCTTCCTTCCTACCTCACTAATCAGACAAGTATTCGGCTGTTGCTACAAATAACCATGTTACATGCGAACCTAGCTATATACTTAAGTATATTTAATTGTTGCTTCATCAAAAATATGTAACCATTACGTATAATGTGTATATACTTACAACTGTATCCAGGAGAGGTAAGCAGAGGCCATGTCCGCCTTTCAAAAAACTACATTTCATAGTTTATCAAGGCATCTAATACTAAATTTGAAAACTGAAAAGTCGCACCTATGGATAATGTTTATTTCTTCAAATAGTAAAATTCGTACCCAATTGTTAATGGTTACTCTTTACTTAGCGTACAAAAAGTAGTACATTATTGATAAAATGACAATTTTAAAAACCTATTTAGAGGCTAAAAATTCCACTCATGTCGGGACTCGAACCCGCGACCTCTGGGTAACCGTGCCAGCGCTCTCCTGAGCTAATGGGCGACGACCGGACATCAGTGAAATTTCGAACCTCTTTACAATACTCTCTGTATTACGTACGGGCAGCAACATCTGGTTGAAGTAATTTGCATCAGTTGCAACCCCAAGTACCTACTTTGCAGTTAGGTTTTACATCGGAATGATATCGCTGTACCCACATGAGTTTTAGGCTCTAAATAAGTTTTTAAAATTGTCCTTAGCACGGGTTATTGCATAGTGCAAAAGATGACAATTACCCACTATGATAATATGATGTGTCGACTTTGCAATGTCTAAATATCACAGTAAACCAAGAATTGTGGTTCTATGTGGGTCCAAAGCTGACAAGCCTCATGTAACCATTATTTACCTGCTCTTCGCCACTCTGATTCAGAACTGACATTCTAGCCCCAACTGCCACCAACACCGTTGCTCCCAGCGAAATGGACCACAACAGCTTCAGCTTACACGGGTTAAGCTTTCACTACCTGCAAAGAAGAGGAAATAAAAAGATTTAATTTTTTTATGTAGCCTCGATTGTGTCCCACTGCTGGGCAAAGGCCTCCCCTCCCTTCCACTTCTCCCTGTTCATGGCCACCGCCTGGCAGCCTCGCAAAAAGGTCGTGAGGTCGTCCCGCCATCTCCGTTTGGGTCGGCCGCGTTTGCGATATTCGTCGCGAGGAACCCAGTCAGTGAATCAATCAATAAAAAGAATTATAATTATAATATTTTTCTAAATAACTTCTTCTTCTTTAGGCTATATTAGTCCACTGCTGGACATAGCCCTACCCTAATGAGCGCCATAGCGCTAGGTTGGTGCCATCATTGGGGGGTAATGCCCATAATCCCCACGCTGGGCATGCAGGTTGGGGATCGCAGTTTGGTGGAATTGTACTGAATTGTATTGAAATTGTATTTTTTTTTTTATTCTAAATACAATAAAAAAAATTAAATAATAACTTTCATTTAAAAACCTATTTAGAGGCTAAAACTTTCACCCGGCATGGGTGAAATTTTTAGCCTCTAAATAGGTTTTTAAATTTGTTCCTTAGCACGGGTTAGTGCATTAAAAATAAAAATAGGATAATAACTTTCACACAAACACCCCCAAAACAAAAAAAGCGGTGTGGTCAAACGCCGGCTTCTCAATCGGGAGGTCGTGGGTTCAAACCCCGGCATGCACCCTGGCTTGACTTTGTTTTCTAAGTTATGTTCATTTATGAAGTTATAGTAGCAATACCTCTCGCTAGCCATGAAGGAAACCATCGTGAAGACACTTCGATACTTTTTTAGATATTGTTAGTCTCATCATTTGTTTTGATAACAAATCATTGACAGTACCATTTTTGTAGATGCTCATAAAAGGAAGTTTTGTATGAATCATTAAATTCAATTCATCAGTACGAAAAGTTTTATTCCGACCACTTAGAAAGAAAAACTCAAATAGATAAAAGGGGATTGTAGTACAATTAAGTGTTAGTGAACTACAAGTTTCATAAGCACTTTAGAATATTAAGTTAATGTTGGACACACCTGATGTGTATCTTCAACTAACTGAATGTCTAATATGATCTGACAGTGGTCACCAGTGTTGCCTGGATTAGATTCTGGTTAGATTAAATTCAGCTTTTTTTTTAATTATAGTGGCAACTCAAATTCTTAGCTCACAATTTTTTTTAATACTTTCTGTCAAAAAAATTGTAGTAGGTGTTGACATTTCTTGAATTAATGAGATAAACAAAAGACCTACAACAAGCAAACAACTTCACAGGCATTTTCATATTTTTAAGCCAAGATAAGAATATTCTTTATTGCACACCAGGAAAAACAAAGAAAATAATTACAATGTTACAGTATAATTGGCATGCTATTGCCTAGAGCAATTTCTTCCAGACAACCTATGATGTAGAGTTTTTTATGTCAATTATTTATTTACATTGAGAGAATTACTGCCTGAAATTACATATATCTACATCATTATGTAACAATTATTAAATGTTTCACTATTTATTTATTAATTGTAACTGCAACAGCATTCTATGCAGGTTGTAGTGAAGTGTGTTTTGGTTATAATTTTATAACAACAATAACAATGGTAATCAATCCAAACTATCAAACAAATTGTCAGTGATAATTCCCACCAGAGATAGAATATTGATAAATGATTGCGACTCTTAAGTAAATTCTGATAACATGTCATACTCATAAACCAAAACATCATTATCAGGTTAATTCACTATATCTGTCTAATGTCACATCTGCTTATCCTACTGGGGATATGAGAATAGCTAAACAGGAATAGTCCCTGAACAACAAGGAGAAAATAAATTAAATGTAGGAGAAAATAATGATATCATCATTGTTGTATTTAATTTTCTACATGAAATTTTCTGATTCTAAGCACACAAGCAGACATTGAACTTGTAAAAACGGATCAACTATTGCAAATCAGGATAAGAATTGTTATTTATTAAATGCAATTCGTGAATTATATTATTTTTAATGCACTAACCCATGCTAAGGACAATTTTAAATTTAGTCGTTGCCTGTACGTAATACAGAGAATATTGTAAAGAGGCTCGAAATTTCACTGATGTCTGTGAGTCTCCCATTAGCTCAGTTGGAAAGAGCGCTGGCACGGATAGCCAGAGGTCGCGGGTTCGAATCCCAGCATGGGTGGAATTTTAGCCTCTAAATAGGTTTCTACAATTCGTGAATTTTAGATTTTGACTGAAATAAAACTATTAAAAAATAAATTTTAATCAATCTGGTACATACTTTAGATTTAGAAAATTTATTTAATTATTCATTATAACGTGTATAGAATCACCTTTGCAATTAACTAATGTGATTAATTAAATCCCTATTAGCTTAATTTTGAATTAACATTGTTGGTTTTGGTTAGACTCTTCAGGCAAGAAATCATGCTCTCCTTACATCAATTGTTTTTTAGTTGAAAGGGCAACCAGCTCAAGTTGATGCATTCTTTCTTAGTCCCGTCTTGAAATTAAATGGACAATTATTTACTCTGGTTTAGTGCTTATGAAAATTATAGTAAAGTTTGTCAATTAAACCCCTGACTATGACAGTGTCTTAAGCACACCAAGTAGGCAGTGAAACTGGAATATTTAGTTGTACAGAATTAGTGTATGTTATGGAGTGTTAGTAGGTTACTACTACTGTCCAAGAAGGTTGAATAATAACAACTTGTCTATGGCAGTTGTGAGTTTATGTTAATTAATAACTGTTAAAATATCAAAAACCAGTCTGTTTTAGAGAACTCTCATTCATATTTTTATTCAGAGTCAATTTGCTGTTTAAAGAATAGTTTTCTAGGTAAACATTTATTTTTATCTTTATAATGATAAATCTAAAAACTTGGAATCAAATATTTAGCATAAAGAAAACCATACAACAAGCTGGTAATAACTGGACTATTTAGGATGTATAGTATTTTCTAAGGTTAACACGAGCTGTAGACATAATTAAAACTGTTTTTATACGGATTTATGCTCGTTTATTACATTTTTACAATTTTCCAACGTTTCGGCACTTTTTCAGGTGCCGTGGTCCCGGATGACTGAGGTTATTTAGGATGTTCTAAGTTAATTTACAACAATAACAAAGGGAATATATAACTGATATAAAGGAAAATGTTTGGGAGATTAACTGTTCAGAGCTTAATACCTATTGTTGTTATCAGAGTTGGTTAACATAACTTACATTAGCAAACATCAGCAGAAGGTCAATAAAAGGAAAGAAAAGGATGTGGTATAAAGAGGGTAGATAAATTTTACTAGCTTGCTTTGTGTCAAGGTACCTAGCAGCTCTATGAGTCACTTAAGAGAAAATAAGGGATAAAAGACCAATAAATCATAGGAACAACAATGAGGTAAATTGATAAACAACTATGTAGAGAGACAATAACTAAATAATTGTGATGAATGGGCGACAAAAAGCACCATATTTCATAAAAATACGTAAATGAAGAGGTCTTCAAGTGATAATTGACACATCTTGGTGTAAACAAAGGCAATATTTCCCAAGAATCAGATGTGGCAGTAAAGGGCTTGCGAGAATGACTCAACCCAGCCTTTGACAACTCCACATTTTGACATTTTAGAGTGCAAAATAACAAGGCAATCCTCAGCAACTTTGGACCATTTAGAACCTCAAAATCATCAGATGGAAAAAACCACATAAATAGTATTGTCACAAAGTTGTAAAACAGTTTACGTCGCTCATTAGTACTCCCGTAACTGTATGGATACGTCCCGTCAGCTGCCATTCAAAAGAATATGTGGCAAAAGTCAAACTTTCATTTCTTACGAGGACGCACTAAAAATAAACTATAAACAGTTGTAATACACTTTTTCGCGAGTCGGATGCTCTAGATAACTACTTTCGACAACCGATTCAATTCTAAGAGAAAATATCAAAATCGATGTTTACCTTACGTCTCCTCAAATCTTTTCTATTGCAGAAACGAGACTGCTAACCTTCCGCTCGAGTCGAAGATGAATCCTTTTCAATGGACCTACAATGCGGTTCACGATTCAATTTAACATTAAATGCAAAGCTGAAATAAATACAACTGTCCCGAAGATGTTTTCTGCGAGTTACTATACATTTGTTTTATGAAATGGCCTAATCTTTTACAAGATTCCGTTCTGTGATTCCATAGACCAAAACACAAACTTTTTAATTTGAAATGATTGTAGAGGAACCACCATAGACTACCACAGATTAAAACTATTCTATTGTGCCAAGGTGCGTTCCGAATTCTTTTTACGGAAGTGTTCTTGATACATACAGCGTACTATACCGCGCGAAATAACGTCGACCGGTAATGTTATTTCATTCTCTTCAACATTGTTAGAGTGAGACAGACACAATAAGCGTATTTTCACGCAGGCTAAGCTATTCGTGTACACCGAAAAAAAAACCCCCACTTCATTATAAAATGGACGGGTATACTAGCGCCATCTTTGAATAAATATGTGCAACTGTGCGAACTTTAATGAACTTTTCCCTTTTCCCCTGAGATCAAGAATACCCAGAAGGGCCAGAAGGGTAACCACCGGTCATGGTTGTCGTTTTCACTGACGAAAGCTTATTTGTTTACTATTACAAAAAACTTTCGATTTTACCAAACTACGCAAAAGACGTAAACTACCAATCCAGTGGAGAAAAGTTAGTTAGACCTGAGATTTACACTTAGCCTCATGATTGGGCCATGGTATGTAGGTACGTAGTAAAGCTGAGTTTACTCCAGCCAGCCTATCTCTTTCTAGAAAGCCAGCAGTGCTTTGCTTTGATGTCACTGCGGGCCTCCTGAAGGGATTCCAATGATGGCAGCCCGTTGCTTTTTCACGCCTTCACAGTGAATGGTCACGTGAGCGGGTGCTTCCTCCTCTTTGAGGCATCCCGGGCAAAGCGGATTGCAAATTATCTCTTCTCAGACGCAATCAGGCTACGTGAAAGACGTTTCGAGATTGTTGGTGAAGCCAAATCATCGGGCAGTGGTTTGTGAGATTGCTGTTAAGTACTTGTAGGACTGAGCGCTGTCCGAGATTATGCATATTGCTTAATCTCCACATTTCTTGTATTCAACAACGCGATTGCTCTCGTTATCCTGATGCTTTTTGCCTTAAAATTGTATACAGGTTGCCAAGGGTTGTAGTATTTTTAGATTTAGTTCTTTGGAGAAGGCTCATGCGCCCGGTGCTGTTTTGGTTTTGTAGTCGGCCCTATACACTCTTGACTTCGTGTGATCTGTTCACCAACCCAGTGAGAGTGGATGGACCACTCACTGGACGTTGTATAAATCATCGCATTAAGTAGACAATAAGATAAAACTTTAATAGGTACATACCTTATCTTGAAGCACTCGTGGCCTAGTCGACTATCACCGAGTGATTGGAATCAATCCTTTGAATGCCGCTAGAGGCATTTTTCCGAGCGCTTCCATGCTTCGCAAGGCACATTAAAAGCCGTTGGTGCTGCCGGGTGTCATGTAATGGCAGTCAGTAAGCCATGTCAGAGGTCTTATGGTCGGCTCGATAACTTCTGACTGTTAAGGCCCGTCACTGTCTTACAATCCTCCACCAACCCGGACTTGGCCCCCGTGGTGGAGTATGGCCTAATAATTGTCCGAAAGTTGACAATTAACGATTCATTAGGATGGGACCCTACACTGGATGTCTTCGCAGCCAGTCTTAATTAAAGACTATGTCCAACTAGCGCTAAAATATGACCCCAGTTATAGGTTGTGGGATGGCGGGCGGAATCCTAATTTCATAATGTACCTACCTACTCTGTGCCTAATTTGTTTAGGAATCGGAGCGAGTTCAGTATTACATGGCAAAATACCTAGGCGCAAGCCTCTGTCAGACCGACATCTGGCTAGGTACCTGGATATTTCGACGAGTTATACATCAATGAACACACTGGATTGACGTTTTTGACTAACACCCGTAGATAGAGTGCTAACACCCAATCAACGTTCATGTCACGCATAACGAACCAATCCAGAAATTTTAATATTTTTTATTTTACTCTACAGTACCTACCTGTGGTACATTGTTCTGTGTGTGGTACCTACAACATCTTGACTTGAGCGCATTTGGCATTTGAGCACGTTTTTACCAGGGATTTAAATTTACATCCGTGGTTTTTACAGAAATTGGCAAAGTTTGATCACATCACATCATGGTAATTGGAGCTAGTTATATCGCACATAAAATGAAATGAATAAATAAAATCTCGGAAATTTTGGTTTTTATAGCCAGGAGGATAATTTCAGCAATCTTTTAACTGAGCTGAGGTAATGGGCAAGTGCCTGTGAAATTTCGAACCTCTTTAGAATATTTTCTTTAATATTGTATTACCTTACAGGAAGCGACACAGACAAGGTAGGTACTCGGGGCTGCAAGTGATGCAAATTAATTCTTTTTTTTTTAAAGCGTTTATTGGCTGCTAATTACTTCAGCCAGATATCAGAGAATATTGTAAAGGGCACTTGCCCATTAGCTAAGTTGGGAGAGCGCTAGTACGGTTAGCCAGAGGTCGCGGGCTTCGAGTCCCGGCACGCGGCATGGGCGGAATTTTTAGCCTCTAAATAGGTTTTAAAAATTGTCCTTAGCACGGGTTATTGCAACAAAAACAATAAAATCATGTGGGTACAGCGTTATCATTCCGATGTACAACCTAACTGCAAAGTAGGTACTCGAGGCTGCAAGTGATGCAAATTGCATCAGCCAGATGTCTCTGCCTGTAAATAATACAGAGAATATTGTAGAGATTCGAAATTTCGCTGATGCCGGCACTTGCCCATTAGCTCAGTTGGGAGAGCGCTGGTACGGTTTGGAATCCCGGCATGGGCGGAATTTTTACCCTCTAAATAGGTTTTTAAAAATACCATCAAACTACTCACGCTAACACACAGTCAAACATTTAAAAAACAGAATTGCAAAACGTTTTAGTGCAATCGAGTGATTTCGGGGCGTCATAACTGGCAATGTAACGTTTGTCTCAAGTTTCAGTAAGATTTCGACAGAATTCAGTATCTGTAACGAGTGCTTAGTGCGAGTTTTTTAACTACTCGATGGCGTTAACGTAAACTCATATTTCTGTGGCATCGAGGAAGCGCCACCTAGCGACCTATGGAAATTAAAATTGCTGAGTGCGAGTTGTAATGGTTTACGGGTTTACGTTGAGAAGTGAACACGTTTACCAGCCAAACAAAACACGAATAAACGCGAGTGCGAGTTGCTTACCTAAACTCACTACTCATGCTCGATTAACGCGGTAGTAAAGTTATTCGATTGGATCTGTCAATCTCGCACTAAGCACTCTGATCTGCATTCAATATTATTTTTGTAAAAAAGTGATATGTGACGTTTTGGTGGGACCCTCCACATTTCATCACTGGTAAAATCTAGCTAGAGGATAAGGCCCTTTTCTTGATTTCCGTTCTTGATTTCTCCCTACAAAATTCGAGTGTGAATTTTGTAGGGAGAAATTCAGAACATCCTTGGGAGAAATACATATTATAGCGTTTTTTTTTGCACCCGACCTCATTAGATACAAGGAACTTCATACTCGAAGCATAATTCGGAAAAAAATCCAAGGGATCCACACTTGGAAAATAAACGACTTCCGAGATTTAAGCGGGTTCAAAACTGCACTTTTATCTTTTTTCCTCTGCTTTTATACAGAAATGTATTCAGTATCGTCGAGCGTATAGCGAACGTTTATTTCTAAGGAACATTAGAAAAATTATTGAACATTGAAAGGCACAATTTATATGTCGCACCCTCAGAACGAAAGAGGCCTAAGTCAAAAAATAGTTTAAATACTCAAAAAAATTAGTACCTAACAATCATAGAGAGACATAAAAAGGTATACTCTATCCGATGAATAGAAAAACCATTGAATTTGAAGTTAAAACAAAGGCACTTATTGTAAAAAAAGAGCATAGCGAATCTTCCGTCCACGGCATACCTTTTTATGACTCTATGATTGTAACTCAATTTCACTATTTTTTGACTTAGGCCTCTTTCGTTCTGAGGGTGCGATGTATTCAAAATAATATCATATTATATTTACCTAGTTTGTGATATTTACCTACTTACGCTCCGTGCATGTCAGAAGAACATTGAAGGTATAGGTATCCACTGTACGCATTTTTCTTATTTTAGTAACCGAAGAAACCAAAACTTTTTAATTTTTTTGCTTAAAGTATTTTATAATAAAAACTATTTTTACACGGATTTTACTCTTTTATTTACTCGGAAGGTCTTACGATACCAGGGCACTTGAAAAAGTGCCGAAACGTCAGAAAATTGTAAAAAATTTAAAATACACGAGTAAAATCCGTGTAAAAACAGTTTTTATTAGGTCTAGTGCTCGTGTTAACCTTAGAAAATAAAGTATTTTATGTTTTGGGAACCTAAGCGTAGCGTAGTTTAGAATCGGGCGTCAGTATTTTAGCACACTGTACGGCTTTTTGATAGTGACTTGACTATGGTCACTGATCGTGGTAGAAAAAAGGAGCCTAGAGAAATTTCTAATCCGCTTTAAAAAGTGAATGTTTTATTGAAACAGGTGTCTTACAAGCATATCATATATTTTTTTATAATAATTAAGAATAAATTCTTACATCACGAGTTATAAAATAAATACATTTATTGCCTTAAATTAAGTCCAAAAGTACTCTGTACAAGTTATTGTTAGCGATGTACAAACGAGAACATGTAAAAAATATTTAAAAAACAAAAAATATATATTGTTGTATGTATAATTAAAATAGGTAATTAATTTAAAAGGAGCCTTATCGTGAAGTCAGTAAAATCCACAATCTAAATCCTCAAGTGTGTGACATTACTACAAACAACTTAACAAATTGTGTCAGAATCACAACCAATAGTTTGCATCTTAATTTCATCTCTTATCAAATATTACACAAACTATTTTATTTATCATTGCTCTTCACTTAGCCTAAAACAAGAACCATTACTTACCTTAAGATTTAACTATAATTACAATTAAATTACCTCTATCTAATTGCTAGCAGGTGTGTTATTTTAAACTGGACTTCAGTGCGTTCCTCGCTGTGAACCGCGCTAATCTCAAACTAAGCACTGCATGCCTACGCTCTCCATCTTTATTGATCAAACTTAATAAAAATTACCACGAACTAAAGCTCCTACATATTGTTGTTACAGACTTGGGGCAGCCCCCTATTCTCTAAGTTTGAACTGGGTCGATTTTTTTAATACAGGACTGTATTTTGACCTTTGGGAAAATGTTGATGTACTGTCACAGAATACACAATAGTAGGTATGGTGGAGAAAGGCATTATAAATATGTAATTTAGTGTCAAACGATTTCCGATATTGAGAACAAAAAGCTAACAGAAACTGAAGCAACAAAAGACAGAAAAAATTGAAGGACATAAAAAAATTTCTTGAAGGAAATAATCATCACTGAAAAAATACGAGGTGCTGCAGAAAAAATAATATTCCACTGAACCAGTGGAAGTAAATATTTTTCATGGTCTTATAAAAAAAGATGTTTGTAGATAGAATAATTCTCTAATTAACACCCTGCAACACCCTATATTGTATTGTACTTGACCAATTGTACGTCAAATTGGAATTTCACCAAGAGTAAGTCGCCCATTAGCTCAGCTGGGAGAGCGGTGGCACGGTTAGCCAGAGGTCGCGGGTTCGAGCCCCGGCATGGGTGGAATTTTTAGCCTCAAAATAGGTTTTTAAAATTGTCCTTAGCACGGGTGAGTGCATTAAAAAGAATATAATTTCACCAAGAGTTAAAATTTTATCTATCTATTCCTTGATTGGCAACCAGCCGATATCGACAACTTCAGATTGTCCTGTATTACAAATCCGAACTTGATAGGAAAACATCCACATAGTTAAAAGTTAAAGAATAAAGGCTGCTTTTGGACCCGGCATCTCTCTCGCTCGTACTTTGTAACATTTAAAATAATAATTGTAAAATAATGAGTTTCCTTTTGACAATTGACAAATAGGGCGTTGCTAATAGCAATAGACCATTTTTTTTAATAGAAATACAAAGTAAAATGTGACATTTGTAAGATATACATTTTTGTTATCCTTAATTTTTGGTAGAGACGATTGGCTACTAATATCAAAAACCTCTTAAGCCAAGTTTCTCTACAAGTTTTAAGAAAACATAAAGATGTCTAAAAATTCGGTAATTAAATTATATGTAGAGACGCCTCAAATCCTATTTGTCAAAAGTATGAGTAAAATAAGGTTTTATAATTTTATATTACAATGTAACGATCTTATTCATTAAAACACGATTTCTAAAGCACTCGAAGAACGCCGATTAAGACGTGGTGGAGATTTTACAAGGAAAGGGCGTAACCACTGATTAAATAAACGGCCTCTAAGGTCTGCTTTGGAAGAATCGTGTTTTTATAACTACCTTTAGAATGTGTGTCAACGTGTTAGACTATGCGAGCGAGATGGGATGCCAATCAATCAGACAGGATGTCTGACTTAACAGGAGCAGAGACCCAAGTTTGAGCGAGCAAGGTGGAGAGTGTACTCGGACCTTTAACGGCGCGTGCGCAGGCCTGAACCTTCATTGCTTTATAAACAAGGCATTTGTGTGTCTTAGGTCACTCACATGCCCAGACCATTCGCCAAGAGTTATTTTTACCACACATAAATTATTCTCAACACTTGACCTATTTCATTTGCCAAATAAATAACGTTAAGGTTGTAATTCATTGAGATCATAGCTCATTTTATTATTAATAGGAGGATTCAGAATAATTGATCTGCGATATAGCTACTTGGCTTATTCTTCTAAAATGTACGATTAGGATATAATTAGAAGTCCATGGACGAAAATGCGAATAAATTAAACATGAAATACAAGATGTAAAAAATATCACGAAATTATACAAATTCTTGTGGCAAATTAATATGGCATCAGATTTTTTTAAGTACTTTAACTAATTAAAGTAAGGACTAACTTTAACAGTAGCTGCTGATCAGGTGATGTTTGTAAAATATCGATAAGTATTGCATTATAAAGACACTGGAAGACAGTTAAATCATTCCTATCAATCAGATCAAAGGAAATTTCACTAAAGAAACGTTATATACTGGCCATGATGCCAAACATTAAACCATTTTTTTTCTATTAAATAATAATACTAAAATAATTTTTAAATGGACAGATTTACTTCAAACTAGCTGCAAATGATGTTTTTCTTCGCTGTGTAATAGAAATTTGGCCCAATTAGTAGAAATTTCGACACATTTTCATAGGGCTCCATTAATTTCAAATTATTGACTAGATATCTGTGTGCATAGGAATAATGTATTAATAAGGAACCAATACACTGAATTCATTAAACAAGTGGAATTTCTCTCTGATTATTAACAGAATAAACGTAAAACTAAGTTATTGCCATGATTAGCAAAAAATACATCTAAAACTGTACTTGTATAATTATGAAGGCCGTTTTCACAAAAAAAACGTGGTTTACTGACCGTTCCCTAACAACGCTCTAAGCTAAGCACAACATTGCACCGACGAGAGTTCAGTTAAACGAGAGTTAGTGTCTTCGCTGCGAAACCCAGCCGCGTAGAGTCATGATTCACCACAACGCCTAAGAAAAATTTGTACAATTTGTACAAACGCATTTCACTAAAATATTAAAAATCATGCTCAGTCAAGAAACTAGTCTCTAACCACCTAGGACAAACAAAATTATGATATTTATTCCTTAACTAGTATTCGTGTTTACATAAAAAAAAAACGCGTGTTTTATACAAAAAAAAGGAGAAATCTCACAATTTATCTAAAAAAACAAAAATCACTAACAAAATATTTTGATCATCCGATATTTCCACTGGCGTATAAGTAAAATACCTTAAGTACTTTAGCGCACGTCTCTACTCCACGCACTCAGACACTTTTCCTGCAAAGGACCGCATTCAGTCTGTACACATTAAAAAATAACGCCTAAAATGTTACAAAAAAACATTATAACTACATTATCAGGCCATACTTAGATCCGTTTCGCTTTATATTCCACAGTCACAACACTTGTGACTAGTTTGTGTTAACTCCGAGTAAAAAATTAACCGTCCGTCCACCGAGCCGCGGCTCAGTTCAACCAGACACGTCTCATCGGTCGAATGAGACCATCCGGAGATCCTGCACTCCCCCAAGGCTAACGCTCAGCAGACAAACAATAGACCGCAGACAAAGTTAAAAGAAACACCCCTAATTCATCTACATCTGAGCAATCGACCGACACACCGTTCAAATTGAACACCATTTTGCCACTAAACCACGTTAGGAACTTCAGACTTCTGAACTCAGCGCAGCGACAAACGGCACTCAGTTTGAGCGGCGCGATCGGCACTAGAAAAGAATGTACAAACTTGCGCGCCAACGCCCCGGGGGAGGCGAACGAAACTCAGAAACTCAGCCCCGCCCTCGCCGCGGACGGTCATCACTTGGACGGCTGGTAGGGCGGGTACGGCTGCGGCTGCCCGCGGCTGCCGGTCGCGTACAGCTGCTGCTGGAAGTTGTGGAACTGCGCCGCGTAGTTGGGGTCCGCCGTCGACGGCACCGCGAACCCTTGCCCCTTGAAGCCTTGCCCGCCGCCCATCGAGGGCGGCAACGGCTGTGCCGCGCCCATGCGGACGTTGCCGGGTCCCATCCCGCCTTTGACGCCACGGAAGCCGGGCCCGCACATCTGGTTGGGCCCGGGCCCGCCCGGGCCGAAGGGGTCCGCCATTTTAGGCGGCGAGTTGAACCCGGCGGGGTAGTGAGGCATCCGCAGCATGCCCCCGGGCGCTCGCATCACGCCGCGCATGCCCTGCTCCATTTCCATCGCGCGCGCTCCGGGAGGGAAGTACTGGACGCCGCCCTTCCCGCCGTCCATTTGCATCGGATGCGTGACTTTTTGCAGGAAGTCCAAGGAGGGAGGGCCCCGCGGGCCGGAGTTGCACGGCATTTGTGCCCTCGTCGGTAGGTACTGTATCGTGTTGGGCGCGCTCGCTTTGACTTGCACGTTGGCGCCGTTGAACGGGGGCATCTTGCCGGGGCCCCCCATCCGGGGGCCCATCATGGAGGAGTCGGGCCCCATGGGGCCCATCGGTCCGCCCATGGGGCCGCCGCCCATCTTGGGGCTGAGGTTCATGTCTGGCGGGAAGTCGCCGCCGCCCATCATGCCTTCCATCGGACCGCCCATCCCCGGGCCCATGTTGTCCATATGGCAGCCTAGAAAGGGACGGAACATTAGATTTTACATTAATAAAATACACGCGACGTCAAAATACTTTGGACAAGTAATGAGCCGGGCTTTATACATAGGGTAACTAAAGTAGTAGTTGTTTTCCTTTAATACTTATTGTTATACTTTAGTATACTAAAAACGCAAAATAATGCAAACAGCTACAAATCTCTATATGTAGCTGTTTGCATTGTTCATCCTGTACTTACCTAAATCGTTCATCATCATGTGAGGGTGTGGGTGCGGATGCATCTGGTGGTGGTGCTGCATATGGTGCGGGGGCCCAGAGCCGAAGGGGCTCATGCCGCCGCCGGAGGGCCCCATGGGGCCCCCGGGGCCGGGCCCCCCGCCGCCGACCGTATTTGTGAGCTGCTGCGACATTTGTGCGAGGGACGAGATGGGGTCGAAGGAGGATGTGGCAGTGAGGGGCCCGTTGGGGCCCTGGTTGGGGTTGATGGGGATGTTGTCGGGCCGGTTGAGGCTGCAGGAGCCGGGGAAGGGCCCCGGTAGGCTCGTGCTATTGGGGCCCCCAGAGAGCGTCGTCTGCGAACAGAAGGGCGAACTTCAATGCGTGCAAACTAAACTCTTTTGGGAATGGTATTTCGTAGTTAGATAACGCCGTAAGTGGACAGTTCCGGTAGACCGAGTAGTACATAAATAGCGTCGTAAGTGGATAATGTCGGTAGACCGCTTCGAAAGTAGACTTTCGTAAGTAGATACTGTCGTAGGTAGACATCGGTGTAAGTGAAAAGTGACAGGAGACAGCGTCGTAAGCAGACTGTGTTGTAATTAGGTATTGTCGTAGGCAGATATCGGTGTAAGCAGACAGTGAAGTTGTTAAATAGCGTCGCAAGTAGACAGGACCGTAAGTAGAAAGCGCCGTAAGTGGGCATGTTTTAGATAGAAAGGAAAAACACTGTTGATTTCGTCACAGATACCTCTGTGCTGGAGTTGTCATGCTTTACTCCAGCTACCGCAGAGGTCGGGCAGGAGTGCGAGCTTCCATAATTTTTTTTTTTTTATTTAACGTCGGGAAATAAGGTAATTCGTTTTACCTAATAAATAATCGCTATTAGATCCGTTTAATATGAAGAAGAAGACGAAAAACATTTAACGCCACATAGACATACCAAATTTTACAAGAAAAGGAAATATCTATCTATGTAAATAGACAGGGTCGAAAGTAGACAGCGTCGTAAGTAGACAAAGTCGTAAGTAAGTAGGCAGTATAAGTAGACAGTGTCGTAAGTAGAAATTAAAAAACATCGGTGTAAGTAGGTAGTGTCAGGCATCGTCGTAAGTACCTCTGTACTGGAGTCGTCATGCTTCACGCTAGCGGCCGCGGAGGTGGGGCAGGACTGCGTGTATCCGGCCGGGCCCATACTCGAGGTGGGCTCTCGTTGCGTTGGCTTGCACGATTCCTGACTCGATCGGCAGGAGGACGGGCTCGGCCGGGATTTCTCACCTGAAAAGGGACGGGGTTTAGTAATGCTAGATAATCTCCATAGAAAGGTGCGAGGTTCGGGTAATTTTTTTACTATATTTTCGTACTGCTCAAGACGCTTGACTTTGTGCAACAATATTTTTATTGAGTCCTTGAAAGCTTGCAAGAGCGGGGTCCAGAACCTTTTTTACATATCATAGAGATCACTGTCGTTGACGTACTTCTGTTGCAGTGACGTATTTCCGGTTTCGAAGACTAATATTCTTCTTTTCAGTTTAAAAACTATCGAAAGCAGCTCAAAACCTATGGCTGGCTGACATTTTCAAAACCTATGGCTGGCTGATTTGGCTCAGTTTCTTAACATTACCTATTTCTAAAACTATTTTTTTTTTTGTTTACTAGCTGACCCAGCGAACTTCGTACCGCATAAAAGTCAATTCTTTTTTTCTCTCCGTAAGAACCATTCTCGTACGAGAATTCAAGGAATATTTTAAAAAAAGAATTATCGGTTCAGCTGTTCTCGAGATTTGCGCTTACCAACACATTCGGGGATTCATTTTTATATTATAGACTAGGGGGCGAGCCCCCTGAAAAAGGAAAAGAAAGACGTAGAGAGAAAACGTATGGATGTTAGATCAGTGAGTATACCGGATTGTAGCTTTATATATCTCTATAATATAAAAATGAATCGCTGAATGTGTTGGTAAGCGCAAATCTCGAGAGCAGCTGAACCGATTTAACTAATTCTTTTTTTAGAATATTCCTTGAAGCACGAGGATGGTTCTTACGGAGAGAAAAATAAAAAAATATTAAAGAATTGACTGTTAGGCGGTACGAAGTTCGCTGGGTCAGCTAGTATATAATAAAACACAATGCTGATTCAAGCACTTACTGTTAGCAGCTGAGGTGGGAGTCTGCGGGTTATTGAACCCCGGGCTCTGCTCCATCGAAAAGCGGCCGCCTCGCTCAGACATAGAGCCGTCCGGCGTCCCGGGCATCATGCTGTGGAGCATTTTCATTCGAATAATCTTAGCTGCAAACCTACAGACTTATAGGAGTTCTACCATCCCCACTTTCACTCTCTCTCAAATATTTGGCAGACCTAGGGCCAGCCATCTCGTGCATATAGTATTTTGTAGGTATT
Organism: Yponomeuta sedellus; assembly: GCA_934045075.1. NCBI lineage: Eukaryota > Metazoa > Arthropoda > Insecta > Lepidoptera > Yponomeutidae > Yponomeuta > Yponomeuta sedellus. The sequence continues at coordinate 8,220,171 of OW203746.1, read as the reverse complement.
TTTACCACATAATTCAAGCTTAGTTTTACAGCACGCACTGTAAAACTAAGCTTGAATTATGTGGTTCCTGGTAACAACAAAATAATAAATACGAGTATTTTGATTAATCTTTGATCTTAAGCCATCGGGGGCGCTGAAGGCCACAAAGGCGAGCAAAAGACGTTTCATACAAAGTGTACTGAAGACACGGCGTGAGGGCGCGTTTTCTCTACAACGCTTCACATCTTTTCCTCGTCCTACGTCCATCTGAGTCGCCCCTGGCTTAAAAGGTTCTTCTTTTTCTTCTTCAGGCTATATCCACTGCTGGACATAGTCCTCCCCTAATGAGCGCTATAGCGCAAGGTTGTGCCATCATTGGGGGGTAATGCCCATAATCCCCACGCTGGGCATGCGGGTGGTGGATCGCAGTTTGGTGGAATTGTACTGCGGGGGGCGCTGCTGCCCACCCCCCAGTTTGTGTCACTTAGTCGACTTTTAGGACACCCGCGGGAAGAATTTGGGTTGGTGCTATTCTCTAAGCCGACACCACACAGCACTTACAAGGTTAGGAATGACTAATGCAGATGAACAGTAATAAAGTTATTGGCTTACCCGGCTGGAGACTTCTGGTTGGAGTTGGACTGAGGCGTCTGCCCGCCGCTGTTAGAAGGCGGGCCGTTGTCCTTGAGCGAGGTATTCGGCTGCTTCTGTATCGTCAGCTCTTGCCCTGTCCCCAAGAGAAAACAGTCTCAAACGGTGCGTGAATAAGTCTCAGATTAGCGTGTCGGAATGCGTGAAATTCTTGGCCCGTGCCAGTGGAATACTGCCTTAAATGACGTGTGAATAAAAGCCGGAGGCAATGTTTTGATGTAAAGACCCCCAGTAAATGTTCTGAGCCGTCGGGACAGATGGTCTTGAACTGTAGCTGTGAATGGTTGTCAGTCAGGCTGTTTCCTTTAGACGAGCCACCTTCGTAGTCCCGGTTGCCTGAGTAATCTTAAAAGACTACGAAAGTTAAGCAACACAGGGCTCGTTCAGTGCATGGATGGGTAAACCGTCTATGACTAACGCTAGTGGCATTTTCCGAGCGATTCCGTTCTTCGCAGGGCACATTAAGCAGTTGGTGCCGGCTGCCGTCGATAGATGACAGTCATAAGGCCAAGTCAAATGCCTTAGGGCGGCTCGAAAAGTTCTGACAGTAAGACCAGCCACTAGTCTTGCAAGCCTCCACCAATCCGGACTTGGCCCCCGTGATGGAGTATGATCTATACCTTCCTCAGGGAAGCGACCCGTGCCCCTCGGTGGGGGCATAATGAGTTAATGATGATGATGATGAGCCACCTTCATCCATTTTGCATATTTCACAGTTTTTTTTTGCGGAACAAATCATAATACGTGCTGAGCCATAGCCGCAACACAAATAATTCGAAAGTCTAATCTAGTCTAACAACAATAAAACTCTGACTGCGATAGCTGTCATCGATATGTACGTTAGTCGCTGTTCGGTTTTGATTCTTTACACCAAATAAATAAATCACGTACATACATCAAAATTTTCAATAATGCGTATATTTTTACCAACCAATACCAACTATATTTTTATCATGAAAGAACAATACTGAGTAGCACTTTGCAAGTAGGCGTCGGATGTCGCTGTAATACGTGTAACGAGTGACTGGTGTTTACAATGATTTTGTTGCCTTAACTTTTCCTATCCCTTTCTTAACTTATTCCCGATTCACTTACTTGCTTTTTTGTCGGGTAATTCTGACCAGGTCTGTACTCACCATGATTAAGATCTGCGAATGATAGCGAAACCTGGTCTGACTCTACCGACAAAAAAACCAAGTAAGTGAATCCGGAATTAAGTCAATAATATGCAGTGCATACGAAAGTTAATTCGAAAATTCCCATCCTAAAATGTATCGTAATAGTAGATTATAAAAGGATAGTTCCTAACTATTCATCATATTTAGAGGACTGAATAAAGAGGGCAAAAAATATCTGATTTTCTTCAGATATATTTTCATTTTCTTCACAAACGAAAAAGTTTTCTTTCAATACAGTATCTGACCATCGGAACCGATGCCCGACCATTCACTCGGGCACGTATCATAGATGCGAATGAGACAACAGACAAATATGGCGGTAGACACGTGACTATAGAATAATGAAAGGAGACAATACAACATTAGCCATAGATAAAAATGAAGTTTCTATGTTAGCACATTTTCACCAACCACCACCAGTAATGAAGACAAAATGTGTGGAATTTAAACATAAAACATTTAAGGAACACATAAAAACACAAAAGCATTGACACACGTCGTGTTTCATAGTTGAAAATTCACGGGGTGGAATTTTCAACTTTGATAACACCACTGATTCTAGTAACACGCAAAAGTCGATAAAAATTAACACAACAAATAAGCTGTGAAGTCAGCAAGAGACAGTGAGCGAGATAAAACTAGTTAATTTTATACATCGCTCTCGCTCTATTGTAAGCCATTTTGCAAACCTCACGTTGAAGGAACACTGAAAAGCGTATACGTAAAATCGTGGCCGGAAAAAAATTGTCCGCGCAAAAGTCCTGTACGTTCACAAAACGTGGACAGCGTATTTTAATTAGTTACACCTGGGAGCACTGAGGCCCGGTTTTTTAATCAAGAACTTTACTAAGTTAATCCTTAAGTAACGTTCTGTCACACTCTTTTCTATGAAATTCGAAGAGACAGCACTATTGTTAACTATTTACTTGGCGTAATTCTCAATTCTTAGAAGTTTGCCCTTATTCTCATAGTTGAGACATTGTAGCGTTGAGGTATGTTAACACCTCAGACACTAGGATATCCTTATTATGTCTTCCTTCACAGTTAGCGAGTGGTATTGCTTGTATAATTTCACAAATGTACATGACTTATGTATAGCCTGAAGAAGAAAACAAAGTTATGGCATGCCCACGGGATTCGAACCCACGACATGCCGATTGAGAGGCTGGCGTTCTGCCTTTCGCTACCACCGCTCTTTAAGACAGCGTATTTTTAAAGCACTTCAGTCGTTTCGTCTCGTAAACGCGTGCAATTTTACTCGGCCTCGTGCGATTCGATCTTCTTCGCGAGAGACGCCTATTTAATTTTCGCGGGCTATACCATTAGAATGACATCGTGCCGCTATCGCTTAGTAGGTATAGTCTGTTTGCTTTTAGTATATACCTCGGGCTCTAGAGTAGGCTTCGGTTTTCGCCAATTTTCGCCGGTTTTCGTACTCGGTTTTCGCTTTTTGAACTCTATTACAGATCGAGTCCTGATTTCGAAATTAAGTGTCATATTAGTTCCGATACTTATATTACACGAATATATCCGATTCTATCCGATAGTAGCAGAGGTATATTCTAAAAGCTAATTAACTATACTATTCGAAATAGAGGCAAAAAAACCGACTGCTATGGTCGTGATAACATAATTCTATAAAACTACGCGTTTATTCGACTAGGCCCAGTACATATACGGAACGGTTTAACAGTGGATCTCGTAGCTTTTTCCGACCCCGATCCCACGTGACGTTACCTTCGAACTGGTTGAGATAGGATATCTGCTGGGGCGAGGGCACGGGCATCAAACTCGGCTCCTTCCCGTGCGGCGCGCCCTGCTGGCTCTTCTGCTGTTGCGCCGCTAGGCACTGCAGCGTCCGCACAAACACGCCGTCGTCTAACTTCTCTAGGATCTCTTTATTCGGCAGATCCAGATACGCGGGTCGGATTGGCAAGCGTCAAGCGGATTTACGGGTGTGTGTTTGTGAGAGGGCGGGGCGGGGGGAAAACAAAAAATAACGCATTACAACTACAGAAAAAAAAAGGTAAAGTTGTCGGCGTGGGAGGTGCTTCAGTTGACGTTAGTTTTGTCTTTCAAAAAATAATGCGTTTAGGGCATGACTCCATGAATAGAAGTAACTTCTAAACGGCGATTGACATTTTAAAACCGAGGAGATCATAGTAAAATCAAATACCAGCGATGAGCATACCACACTTTAATTAATTAGGGTGGAATGTAGTGTATAGTTTATAATGCTCAGTGGTAGAACTTTTCAATATACGAAAAATATGATAGACCCAATATTTCCTCCGTTTCATTGAAGATAAAAAATTGAAGCAACTCCCAGAGAAACAAAAATCGAAAATAGTTAAAAAAAACACGTGTGGTTGGGAAAATGTCTAACACTCGTGATACAAAACTGTAACATGCTCGTCTACATCTATGGCTTTATTCAACTCAAAACACGCGACGATTTCATGCCAATAACAACGTTCACAACCACGGACAAGTAACAAAAAAGAAATCCTCTAGGTCTCCATCAAAAATAAAACCCTTAAACAAATTGCAGCGCGGGACATAATTGCGAGTAATCAGCAAAAAGGCATCGACAGCAGAGGGCCATTCGGTCTAAGGAAATATGTAATTCCCTCCGACTTTACTTTTGCGGTAGAGAAAGGAGTCCTGAATTTTCTGGTCCGTGGTCATAACTTGCCTAACAGGCCGCTTAGTCGACTGCCTTCAGCTTTCACCGTCAAAATATTGATTGTGAAAAGTGAACGCTAGACTCGAGTGACTCGTTAGATTTTGTCGCACTTACGCGAAGGACGCCACGGGAGGTTGTGACGATTTGTCTTATTCAAGACTAAGTTTGGAGTTTTTTTGTCCAGTTTTTCCCCAATATACGAGTAACCTAGATTTGTGTCCAGTTTTTCCCCAATATTATCTAGATTTGTGTCCAGTTTTACCCCAATATTATCTAGATTTGTGTCCAGTTTTTCCCCAATATTATCTAGATTTGTGTATCTAGATTTTTGTCCAGTTTTTCCCCAATATTATCTAGGCAATGAACGCCTAGTTTGACTTGTAACGTTCATTAAGCCGCAGCATCTGCGCTACTTTGAATAAAACCTTTTCATTTCATATTTAACTAAGTAATTTTTAATAAGCAGCAGTGGGCTGGTCACATAATATGTGGAAGAACCGATGTTGGATAGGGTGCAAAGGTTCACGAGTGAAAACCACGAACTGGCAAACGTAGCGTAGGACGCCCACCGGCTCGCTGGTCCGACGATTTGAGGCAGATTGCTGGCAGTGGCTGGATGAGGATGGCGGATGAAAGAGAGAAGCGGCGTGCCTTCGGGGAGACCTATGTCCGGCAGTGGACGAGTACAAGCTGATTGATTGAATTCGTAATAAATGGCAAAATAAACACAGAATCGTTATATATTAAACGGGTCTAATCGCGTTTATTTATATATTGCTAATAAAAAAAAGGTGGCTATATTTCTTAACTGAACTTAAACATATTATGGACAAACAGGTGCATAAAAACCCTGTTGTTACAAAAAATGAGGGAGTTCGTCAATACAGAAATAAAATGTGCATGTGTTGAAAAAACTAGTAAATAAATAAATTCGTATAACTTTCAACAATTTCGAATTCAAACTTGAAGACGTCTTCGTGTCTTCAAATTCGAAGACATTCGACCCTAAATGTATGTGAGAGTAGACATTTATTTGACCGTTTTGAAATTGCACCCATATTAAAAGTTGTTCGCAAACCATGTAAAAGTACCTCTCTCCTATTTAGAAAATCACAAGTCACATACTACATACCACCCGGATCTTCCAAAAAAAAAACGGAACCGAATATCCTAGAACCAACAAATCTGTCACAACCCCCGGTGGAATCTCAGCCTTATCTGTAGCCACCTAAGATACAAAACGCGGTACTTACCGGGCGGCTCGCCGGGGTTTTTGGGCTTGCAATGCGCCGGACTGTTGAGGCCGGAGCCGGCTCGGCTGGCCTCGGCCGACATCGGCTGGTGCGACGAGTGGCTGGGCGATTGTGTGGCTGCGGGACGGGGTTCGAGGTTCGTTATCGTCATCAACCCTTGTACGCCCCCACTGCTGAAGCACGGGCCTCTTCCTACATCGCAGGAAGCTTAAGTCATACTCCACCACGGGGGCCAATTGTCCTTTGCACGGGTTATTGCATTAAAAATAATATAAAATCTCCACGATGTTTCCCTTCGAGTGTTATTAAAATTTTACGTCAACCGACCAAGTGGAAAATTAATTCGTTCGATATTCTAGATTCAATCTGTCGCCTTAAGGTAATCTCGCAGTAGAAATGGAGCCAAGACTCACCTATAGGCACGGAGGCGGACCTGTGAAGGGGCGAAGCCCCGTAAGGCGGCGGTGGGAGGCAGCCGCCCCGCTCAGAGCACGGCGACTTCACTTGTGTACCTGAAATTGATGCAATCGTTTACAACAAACTGCTCCTTGTTGTGTGCTGGGCACATAGTTAAACCCGATATTTCCGCACTTAGCCTCATAGTTGGGCCATTGTAAGTATCAAGCGCAACCCAGGATTTCCTCGCGATGTTTCCCTTGGCACACATCTTCATTGGTACATGCTGGAATTCGAACCCACGTTTCCACGCATATGAGGCAAACGTTGCACCGAATGCGCCACCAGGGCTTAAGTGGTTGTGTTGTTATTTGGAGTCGAAAGAAGCGGACTCTTTCCTTAAGGTCAACTAGACCCCACCCTAGGGCGGCCAATCGGGGAATAAGCACTAAGTCGTTAAGCCGTGTCAGAGGCCTTATGGGCGGCTTGATAACTTCTGACAGTAAGGCAAGCCACTGTCTTACAATCCTCCACCAACCTGGACTTGGTGGACTATGGCCTAACCTTCCTGCAATGCAGGAAGAGACCCGTGCCCTAGCAATGGAGACATACAAAGACTAGCAGTAATTAATTAATTAATTAATTTGGGCTCTATTATGTACCTATCAATTGGGTTGACTGAGTTGGCTGGGTGACATAATTTTTAACTTTTTTTAAAGTACTCCAGCTGTATACAGTGCTACAAAGTTATCTGACGATGCAAAGTTATCGATGTTTCCATACAAAATCCACCGGAGTGTCAAATTTTGTATGGAAACATCAAGTTTACTATGAGAAAAGTGACGCTGTCACCGGGTCAGATAAGTTAGTCGCACTCTACACACAAATGCATTCATATTTTGACACTTCGGAAACGTTAGTTCGGACAACCCAACCCAGTGGGCCGTTACATAATAGGGGGGGGGGGGGCGGTCCAAATAGTTCAGATACTTACTCAGATCGTTGTCTATGGACTTGGGGTCGTCGAAGAACTGGTGCTGTATCTTCTGCCAGTCGATGTCGGCGCCGGGGCTCTTGGGGCTGCGCATGCCCTTGTGGAGGCCCATGGGGGGGCCCCCGGGGCCCAGCCCGCCGGGGTCGCCGGGGCCCATCTGGCGGGGGAAACGGATGCCGTTCAGCTCACGTGTGCGTGTCATGGTAACGTATAAATAGGGTTTCATAAAACTTGCAATTCCTGAAACACGTCAAGTTAGAGTTGGTCATTTACATAAGCTATCTTTGTACAGTGCTACACAAGAAATAAGTCTCGCGGATGTACCTGCGCAGATGACCAAATTTTGGATGTGCGGCAAGTTGATCGACCATTCAGATAGTTTCATTTTATGGCAGGCCGCGCGTCTGTGTTGTTATTAGTTGATTCAACGTCATCGATGCAGGTGACTATTAGTTTGACAATATTAGCGTGAACGAAATAAGTAGCGCCACTGCGGCAATCAATTCTGCACCTTAACCGTATCGGTTAAAGATCATGTTGAATGTACTTATAGCTTCGGGTACTTTCGTTACACTTCTTCCTAGTCTGCGCGAACGTACTTTCCCGAAGGGACTTTTATGATGTGTAGTACTGTATCATGTTATTAATTTAAATATGGTTTTACAGTGTTTTTGCTTTGCAGTGTTTTCGAAAAACAGCGATCGGTGCCACAGTTGTGCGTATAGCCAAGACATAGTTTTTATCTAGTTAGAAAGATTTTTTATAAATACAAATTGCGGAGGCAAATGACCGAAAAACTTGGTTTGAAAATAACTTATGTTATGGGGCCTCCATAAAAGAAACTAATTGAACTAAAAAGATAAACTGGTGTTATTTATTTATCAAGATAAATTTGTCTTGTTTATTTATTATGACGAATTGGTTATTTGACAAATAACCTTAAAAATACGGTTCCTCTAAAACATTTGTTAAATGTAGTGGAAATACATTTCATTCTTTATTTTATCCGTTGACGCCTATATGGTGGTCAGGCAGTCACACTCGCCGTGCCTCAAGACTATTTAAACTACATTTGACGAGCGATTTAATCGTGGTTTTATAAATCAGACTGGGAACCGATGACTCACGTTGCGTCCGCGCCCGTAGTCGTCGCACATAGGTCCGTTGACGCCCATATGGTGGTCGGGTGCGCACTCGCCGTGCCCCATGCCCCCCATCATACCGTCCATCATCATGCCACCTGGAATGAAATGGATATTCATTCATGTTTCATAAGGGACAACCGACTGACATCCGTAGATAGAATAGACATTTATTTGTGAAGTTATAGTAACTATACCACTCGCTAACTGTAAAGGAAAACATGGTGAAGAAAATTTTAAAAATCTATTTAGAACCTATTCCACCCATGCCGGGACTCGAACCCGCGGCCTCTGGCTAACCGTGCCAGAGCTCTCCTAATTGAGCTAATGGGCGATTATATTCTAATCGTAAAGAAACCTGAGTGTCTGAGGTATTCAAATACCTCAGCGCTTCAAATTGCTAATCCGCGGTGGGCACACGTGGTAATTAAGATCATACTCACACTCTCTGAGAGAAGGCTATGCCATACAGCGGGACGTTTATAGACTATTAAAAAAAAACTAAGTTCATACGGGACACTATGAACTTAGATTTTTTTTTTTCATTTGCCCAGTACTTGAACAAATATCATAAAAAAACTTGAAATTCAAACACAACACCAATTCCGTAATGTTTCATGAAAATAAGAGCACGCGACGCGGCTTCAGGCGTAAGCAATAAAGTGTCACAAACAATATTAAATTAATCATTACAAGTGCGGAAAGGCTGTCATTGCAAAGAGTTCCGACAAATGTCGACCCGAGCCGAGGCGCAGCCGAAGGCGAGGGTTGACAGTCTGAACAAGTTGCAATGACGGTTCCGCACGTGTACTGAACGACTATTTTTAATAGGAAAAAATGAAGCAATTTAATGAAGAAATTTTTTGCAAAATGGCGCCAACCGTAAAAGAATATAAGCCGACATTTTTTCCTTCACCCATTCTGGGTAGGCAAAGGAAACTGCCCATACAGCCAAGTCTTCAGTAGATTTATTTTTATTGATATGATATAAAAATAAAATTTAATGAAATGAAATGAAACCTAACTCAATGAATCAACTCATTAAATCTGATATTGAAACAAATCAGTATCTTCTTTCTAGAAATATACGTATTTGCATGAATCATAAAAACTTCTATGATTTTTTTTAGTAAAAACTTCATGGTTGGTTTTTCTTTTCAATAGACATTATTTTGATAGTTGGGAAAGAGAACGCACGAGTGCGGGAAAGGTAAAAAAAAACACGAGTGTGTAATAGCCACAGAACATAAAAAAAGAGTAGAAGTAGCGACACGACACATTAGTACGAAAACCAGTGTAACCAAACTGATACTTATAAACCAAACGCACACTACGAATGCCGAGCTGCCATTGGTAAATAAATTCAATGCCGAAAAGGTGTACATCATAAAAGTTTCAATTACAATATGCACCTTTTTATAATGTTAACAATGATCAAAGTCAAATGACAATAATGAAATTAAGGTTGACATTTTGTAGTAACGCTACTCTACACTAGATGGAACTAGCGCCGTGTCGGACCGAAAAGAACTTTTACCTACTAAGACATAAAGGTCAAAATTGAGAAATAAGTACATTCTCAGTTTGGGATGGGACAATGCGAGTTCTAGATTGTCGATATCGAGAACCTATCGACAAATTATACCCGTACAAACAGTTTAGCACATTAATGGCCGAATACGAATACTGGTACTTAGAAGAATTTTTGGCTATTTCTTTTTTGCCTGCGGGTTGACTGGTAGAAAATGCATCTTTTTCACATTATCTTTTTGTGCAATAAAGATTCAACACTAATAGGGTAAATTGATGCACAAAGAAAACAATGTGGTAGATTTCATATGTTAAAATGTTCTCTTATTTAAAACTACCTTTAACCCGCTGCTTCGCGGGCGTTAGAAAATATAACACGGGAAATATCATGTATTCTACGACTCAATTCAGATCTTTGTCTATCTGTACGCCATGTTTCATGCGTTATAGTAATTTTATTGATGATGGTACTAATATATTTAAAGAAAGAAAGAAAACATTTATTTAAATTGCCACGAATGCACAAACATAAAAAATACACAGTAATGGGGAAGATGAACATCAATTAGGAAAAAACCTATTTAGAGGCTAAAATTTTTTTTTTAAATTTGTTCCTTAGCACGGGTTAGTGCATTAAAAATAAAAATAGTATAATCAATTAGGAAGTACAAAAAAACAGTAAAATCTTCTAACAAGCTATTGTGCCTCCGTGGCAAGAAAAAAATGTCACCAACTCAGCATGCATTGCTGGTGTGTGCTGCGAATAACACATCACCAGCAAAACTGATTTTCAGTTGGGACCGGTTTTTTTTTGTTCCCCGCTACCCGGTACAATTTACAATAATAATAATACAATACATATTATGGACAATACAATAATAATTGCACATTATAAATATAGTAAAAATACTCGTACATACAAATAAATTAAATAAACATAACTAGCAGATATATAAATCCCACAATACATAAACCTGATAACGATACTTATATATATATACCAATAAAATAAGGGAAGCGCTGGATTAAGGATAGGACTTCTGCATTTCCAGCAAATACGCTCCAAACTTTCGTCTGAAAGCGTGCCTACCAGTCGCAGCATGGATTGGAGGAGGAATATCATTCCAGCACTTAGATGCCGCAAATCTGAAACTGCCTCGGAACGCTGCCGTTCGATGCTGTGGTAGAATGGCCCTTACTTTGTAATACCTGGCCTGACTAGACCAAGTGAGCTTTTTAAATAAATAAAGAGGGGTCTCATAACGTACAACACCGAACAGCAACGTGGCAAGGTGCAGTTGTCTGCGCGCCTGCATGTTTAGCAGATTTGCACCACATAGGTACGGAGTGATGTGGGAGCGGGGTGGGATCTGGAAGCAATAGCGTGCACATGCGTTTTGCACACGCTGTATAAGCCTTTTTGTTCGACCAAGTATGCAACCATGGATGACAACATCACAGTAGTTCAGCCTAGACAATACAAGCGATTCACAAAGGTGGACACGCAAATCCACACTTAGGTAATCACGTATACTGTATAGTAACTTAAGACGGTAGAAGCAGTTACTCACAACCCGCACTATGTGCTTCTCAAAGCGCAACTCAGGATCAATAAGTAGGCCGAGATTACATGCCTCCTCCACCCGTGCTATGGGTTGACCCTCAATAGCTACATAATTTGTCGCAAGGACTTCCAGCGTATTACGAATTTGATTTTTAGTTCCAAGTACTATGTACTTGGACTTACCAGGATTCAGGACAAGACAGTTCCTTCTCGACCAGGCAGCAATACGATCGAGATCCAAATTTATATTACGTACTGCAACAGCTGTGTCCAATGGGGCACTTGACGTGTATAACTGAAAGTCGTCAGCGTACAAGTGGTAATGGTCACTACTCTTTATACTATCAGTAATATCGGCACTATACAGTATAAAAAGCAACGGTCCTAAAATGGAACCCTGTGGCACTCCCCGTGTCAGGAGACGTAGGGACGACCACAGCGTCCCACCAGCCATTTTCTTAAGTCCGACTGATTGTGCCCGGTCGGTGAGGTAACTGTCAAACGATTTCACCGTAGCTGTATCAAATCCGTAATACGACATCTTCGATAACAGGAGAGGGATGCTTATGCTGTCGAAAGCCCTAGAAAAATCTAGTAAAACCAGTAGAGTGCTACGGCCAACATCTCTTGCATGAAGAATGTCGTCAACTACATCGAGTAGTGCGGTGACGGTCGATCGACCCTTGCGAAAACCCGACTGCAGTTCTGGCAGAATACTATTGTCCTCTAAGTATTTCGACAGCTGATCACATACCACTCTCTCGAGTATCTTGGATGCACAGGGAAGGATGCTGATGGGACGTAGGTCTGTGAAATGTATAGGAATGGTTTTTTTAGGAAGCGGCGTCACTTGTGCGATTTTCCAAATTGACGGAAAGGTCATGGTCGTAATGCTAATATTAACAATAGTAGTCAGAATGTCAAGAGTCGTCGGCAAAGTCAGCAATATCATGTCAATAGTCACTTGGTCCACTCCCTTTGCACTAGTGCGTATGCCCGTCAGCGCCTTCGCAACTTTCTCAACCGTAACTGGTTGGAGGCTAAAGATCTTGTCGCCGCAACGCCCAAACTCGTAATATGTCAAGTCTGAAATTGTCACATCAGCATTTCCTGGGACATTGAGGAAGTTCTCGTTTATTTTATCAGGATTGTCAAAAAATGTTGGCAGCTCGTCATCTTTATTCGCGGGAAGAACTATACGTTTCAAATTCTTCCACAATTGTTTGGAGTCGACGGAGTTGTCGTTTATATATTTCTCAAAGTAGGCTCGCTTCTCATTATAGATAGCTTCAATAACGAGATGTTTAAGCTCTATATTTCAATTATACGCAAGAGTCTAACCTGGAAGTGAAGCACATTTTTTTCTGGTATTGCTGCATAAGTGCCACCTTCCGCCTTTTTTAGTTATTATGAAGTGTTCATGAAAATGCTCTGAATATATTGTGCTCATCGTCGTTTTGAACCAATTTTGCCTTCCTATCGCTGCCATCCATTTTACTTTCGTATTCGGTTTCTTAGGAAAACTAAACGAAAACTCACTTCCAAATTGTTTTGATTCCGAGAGGGTTGTTGTATAATAATTGCCACGGTTTTCTGTTGTATTTGATTAAA